>JARFIW010001273.1:695000-1295000 GCA_036346225.1 Platerodrilus igneus
ACAGTATCACTAGTCCCATAATTTGTGCCTTCGTGTAAGTTTCACATGACTTTGCTAGGTTCCTTATCAAAGCGCATAGGCGATCGGTTCACAGTGCCTTTTCGCATAGCCAAATGATAATTATCAAAGAATATAAATTTCATGTCTAAATATAATTATTTTAAGAATGAAATTTATTGCAAGTGACTCATATTATAGGGCACTTCGACGCGTTTTGCCATGGGGCTATCGGACAGGAGTAGCAAGTGAAATTAAACGAACACCTTAGAAGTCACAGTATCACCTAAAGCCCAATTTGTAAACACTTCGTAACTGTTTCACCTGACTTTGCAGGTTTACTTCCATAATGTGTTCGTGTAAGATCCGTTGCTAACTGCCTTTTCCCATTAGGGCAAAGCTAGGACCTTGATAAAATGAGTAAATTATAAATTAGTCTTAAATATTATTTTAAGACTCATTAAATTTTATTGGCATGTTATAATACTTTGGCGACAAAGGGCATCCTGTCGAGCGTTGATCCCTAATTCGGGCCGGACAGTTGAGTAAAAGCTGTAATAGTTTAAACGAAGCACATTATGGTGAGCGTACACTACCACAATTTGTGCCTTCGTGCTGTTTCACCTGACTTTGATGTCTTCCCATATTGTCTAAATCATTTCACCTGTCCTGATGAGCCCCAATAGGGCGAAACGTCGAAGGATGCCTTGGTCAATATTTCACTTGCCAATAAATATTCATTTTAAAATATTATTTTAAGACTCATTAAAATTTACATATTCTTTATAATTATCTTTTGGCTATGGAAAAAGGCAGTTGAACCGGATCCTCGGTGCCCGTCGACTGTTGATAAACCTGCATGGAAGTCAGTGAAACAGCTACGAAGGCACATAATTGTGGCTAGGTGATACTGTACTGTTCCCATAATGTGTTCGTGTTAAATATTACATCTTTGTACTCCTGTCCTGATGAGCCCCATTAGGCGAAACGCGTCGACGAGGATGCCCTTATGCTAATATTGACACTGCCAATAAATATTCATTCTTAAAGTATTATTTTAAGACTCATTATAAATTTAATATTAAAATAAATTTATTGAGGACTATGGATAAAAGGCAGTCTGAACGCGTGATTCCCCTATCCTGGCTCGACGTTGATAAACTAGCAAAGTCATGGTAATATTTAACACGATAGCACTAAATTTTGGGCTAGGTAATTACCTGCCCACAATTGTGCTTCGTGCTTAAAGTATTACCTGACTTTGCTAGTCCTTCTATCCCAATAGTCGGCAACCGTGAGGATGCCCGTTATGCCTATTTTCACATTGCAATCAAGATTTAATTCATAAAATTATTAATTTAATGAGTCTTAAAATTAATATTAAGAATGAATATTTATTGGCAAGTGATCAAATTACAAGGGCATCCTGTCGACCGTTTCCCTAATTGGGGCTCATCAGGACAGGAGTATGAAAGATTAATTTTAACACGAACACATTATGGGATCAGTATCACCTAGCCCACAATTTGTGCCTTCAAGTGCTGTTTCACCTGACTTTGAGTACTGTACTTCCATAAGTGTTCGTGTTAGAATATTACATCTTTGCTACTCCTGTCCTGATGAGCCCCAATTAGGGCGAAACGCGTCGACAGGATGCCTTGGCTAATATTGAGTCATCCAATAAATTTATTCTTTAATATTATTTTATCATTAAATTTCATATTCTTTATAATTATCTTTGGCTATGGAAAGGCATGAACCGGATCCCGTGCCGACTGTTGATAAACCTGCAAAGTCAGGTGAAACAGCACAGGAAATGGGCTGTGATACTTCCATAATGTGTAAATTCTTGCTACTTCCTGATGAGCCCATTAGGGCAAACGCCACAGAGCCCTGTGGCTATATTGAGTCACTCAAATTTCATTCTTATTTATTTAGACTCATTAAATTATATTCTTTATAATTATCTTTGGCTTGGAAAAGGCAGTTGAACCGGATCTCCGTGCCGACTGTTGATAAAACCAAAGTAGGTGAAACAGAAGAATTGGGGCTGTGATACTGCCTAATGTGTTCGTAAATATTACATCTTACTCCTGTCCTGATGAGCCCCAATGGGAACGCGTCGACAGGATCCTTGTAAATTAGTCACTTCAAAATTTCATTCTTTAATATTATTTTAAGACTCATTAAATTTAATATTCTTATAATTATCTTTTGGCTATGGAAAAGGCAGTTGAACCGGATCCTCCGTGCCGACTGTTGATAAAACCTGCAAAGTCAGGTGAAACAGCACGAAGGCACAAATTTGGCTAGGTGATACTGTACTTCCCATAATGTGTTCGTGTTAAATATTCATTTGCTATCCTGTCCTGATGAGCCCCAATTAGGGCGAAACGCGTCGACAGGATGCCCTTGTGGCTAATATTGAGTCACTTGCCAATAAATTTCATTCTTTAATATTATTTTAAGACTCATTAAATTTACATATTCTTTATAATAAATATCTTTTGGCTATGGAATAAAGGCAGTTGAACCGGATCCTAACCGTGCCGACTGTTGATAAAACCTGCAAAGTCAGGTTGAAACAGCACGAAGGCACAAATTGTGGGCTAGGTGATACTGTACTTCCCATAATGTGTTCGTGTTAAATATTACATCTTTGCTACTCCTGTCCTGATGAGCCCCAATTAGGGCGAAACGCGTCGACAGGATGCCCTTGTGGCTAATATTGAGTCACTTGCCAATAAATTTCATTCTTTAATATTATTTTAAGACTCATTAAATTTACATATTCTTTATAATTATCTTTTGGCTATGGAAAAAGGCAGTTGAACCGGATCCCCTCCGTGCCGACTGTTGATAAAACCTGCAAAGTCAGGTGAAACAGCACGAAGGCACAAATTGTGGGCTAGGTGATACTGTACTTCCCATAATGTGTTCGTGTTAAATATTACATCTTTGCTACTCCTGTCCTGATGAGCCCCAATTAGTGCGAAACGCGTCGACAGGATGCCCTTGTGGCTAATATTGAGTCACTTGCCAATAAATTTCATTCTTTAATATATATATATATATATATATATATATATCAATGATATTAAAATAATTGCTTTTAGCAAATTTAATTAACAGAACAGTATATACGATGTATAAATAAACACCCACTTTACGAAGAATCGAAAGAGAGTTTTTAAATTATACAAAGCAAGCTAATATTTGCATAGCAATGAATGAAAGAATTTGTTTGTTTCATAAAGAGAATAAACATTCATCGACTAGTTTCGATCTCTCTAGATCTCATCAGGATGAAGTGGTTTATAACCCTTATGAAACAACCAAAAACAATAGGCAATAATAACTTCAAAAGAACTTCTGTAAGATGGCAAGAGTAAAATAAGTACGTCATCAGATGAGTAATCACTAGTATTAGACTAGTCAAGTACAGAAGTAAATTCGAAGTTAAGTCGATATTTCATAGATGGCCATAACAAATGCGTTTCACCTTTGAGCTCGTTAGATGTTCTAAATGCAAAAATTTTTGCAAAAATATAACAAACCGTTCCTCGGCGATCGCTTGGCATAAAACCCTGGAGGGTAGAGATCAAAATTCAAGACGAAATCTGTAAAGTGTTTCTTGTTTATCCGAACCCTTACCCTAAAGTTTTTCATATTTAGAATTAAAACGAAGTCATATGTTAATCAATGAGATAAGTAAAAAACCATAGGACAAGTTTATCACAAAGATGAGCGAGGAAATAGGTAAAACTATAGTAAATGATAGATTTATCCCGAAATATGCAGAGGAATACTGATACAAATGAGGATGGCAGATTCATCTCAAAAAATGCGGGGGGAAGCTGGTGGAAACAAGGATGAGAGATTTATCTTAAGATTTATTTCAAAAGATGAAGAGGAAATTAGGATATGGGAGTTTTCTCAAGATTTATCTCAAAATATTTGGGAGGAGAAAAGGGATGCTGGAGGAAATGAGGTTCCAAAAGACCTGATTATACCTTGCTTCAATGAACCTGAATCGAGTGTTTAGTAGTAATGTAGTTGTTCGTCTAGCACATGATTTACCAAGAACTTGTTTCTATATATTACATTTTGACAACTATTATATGTCACTTCCTGTCTTATCATTCTACTTGGAAAAAATTTGCATTCATTTTCTTGGTACAGCTATGAGGCTTCGTATACCATCATGTAGAATATCAGTAGATCGGATGCTGAGAAAGTGGAGACAGGAAATCAAGGAAATATGTAACAGATTATAATGAAACTGAAATCACTAATGTCTATTGGAAGGACAACAAGACTGTTTTACTCCTATCCTCATTTGTTGATGATCAACCAATAGCGATAGTGAAACGATTTGCAAAAAAGAAAAAGGAAACCGTTGAGGTACCCTGCGAGGTTATTGTTAAACAACACAACGTTCATTTAGATGGGGTTGACTTGCTAGATAATCATATCAGAAGGTATCGGATCAAGATGGAATACAAAAAATGGTATATAGGATTCTTTATCACTCTTTGGATATCACAATTATAAATGTGTGGTTTTTTTACCGTAGGTGCAACTAAGGAAATAAAACAGTAGCCTTACTAGACATCAGAATTAAACTAGCTACAAGATTATGTTCAATTGGAGTATCCGTTCCAATAAAACGTGGAAACATCACTGAGGCTAAAATGACAAAACCAAGCACAAACGCCATGCTCCCTCAGAATACGAGACTTGACAAAGAGAATCGTTTCTCTTTATTGAACAACACCGGCTTGAGGTGCAGATATCTCTTATGCAAATCGCAAACGATTGTTATTTGCAAAAATGCAAAATCGCTCTTTATTTTAATTAAAACAATAATGTGTTTTTGATATTTCATAATAAACAAAATTAAACATTAATTTGTGATTCATAAGTAAAATTATTTTTTGAAACTACAATGAGTACCTGTAATTTTGTTTCAGCAATACCGTTACCTACTAATTCATATATAAATAAAAGCAATAATTTGTTATTAATAACATAAAATATTGAAATAGATTTTTTCAATTATTTTGGTCATTTTTCTGAACATAATTTACGTGTGACACGTAAAAATTCGATTAAAATAAAAAATCATGCACTGAAGGATTAAGATGGATTTTATGGTTTCCACTTTTATGTATGCCTTTCTACAGCTATCTAATAAAATTTATGGTTACTATATCCAAGTCTAACAAACAATACACAAATCATAAAAATAATAGCTTTATATGTTTCATACAAACTGACATAAGAAAGATACACATCTGTCATACTTAACCTTATCCTCTTTTTAAAATGATAAAATGAATTTGAGAAGCAAACATTACCTCAGAGGTCTAATGTTGAAGCATGATCTGGTTATGATAGTTTCGTTATAAATTGACTGGATAATTAGCACGTTGCTGTGTTTGCCTTCAAGGCTGTCTTGCTGGCTTAAATTGCGGGTAAGAAAGCATTTTCAATTTTCGGTGTGTGCGTGCAAAGGTGTTCTTGATTACTTTGTTTTGTTTTAGTGAAACCTAAGGCTTGAATCAATACTGATGTTATACCTAATTTAATTTAGCGTAGGCTGTAGATAAAGCGGGTATTTATTCCGGTGAGAAATCTAAAATGCCTCTGCTGAAAAAGTCGTGACATGTACATCAAATATAAACTTGTTTACTCGAATCTGATTCTCTGTAAATGGCAACACCAAATAATCAATACCAATTTACATGTCATTCGAACAGCTTCAAACTTCAATTACAATCAATCTCTATTATTCTAACCGATTTTTGATAGACACAAAGTAGTCAATAAAATTAAGTTAAATACGTGTAAGTCATAAACCGATCTTTATTACACCTATACTGTAATGTTATAATAGAATCAAGATACACATAAGAAAAAATAATCTGACACTTAATGTTTTTTGAATAAAATTGGGGTTTTTATTTTTATTTCGACAAAACCCAATAAAAAAAAGATGCAAAGCTTTAGCTTTCCTCCATTGGATATGCATTTTTAAAAACGCAATAGAAGGCACTAAAATTACTTGCAAACTAACCTCCAGTTTTTCCAAAGAGCTTTCTAGTGAAATTATAACAGTTGCATCAATTTAAAATTAAAAGGTTAATATTAAAAAATGAACAACGTTGAAGATCGCTGTACAAACATCGTAATTAATATCTAAAGAGCTTTGTACTGTATGAGTATTTAAAATACAGGGTGTCCAGAAACGCCCTTCACAAAAAAATTGCAAATTCTAAAGCTCATTTTATGTCGATTTGACGTGAATCTTGTTATCCAAACATGCTAGCTAAGGAAGTTAGACCTCTTTAAAAATAGCGCCGTAAAAGATAGGTTTAATTCAAATATCCTCAAAACGGTTTTCTTTTAAGTGACAACACTTTGTACATTTATTTTATGGAATATCCCCAATCGTACGGCGTGAAAACGATTTTTTGGTTGTAGTTATGAGCGGCTTGATTGGGATAGGTATTGCACACTTTTATTTCTAACCTTCTTGTCTTTCAAATGTAGCCACTTTGACATTGCATTTAACAAATTTTGTTTTTATGAGAAAAAATAATTCTCTAATGTATAGTCGCTATGACGCACCGTTTTCAAAACAAAATCGATTTTAAATTTTCATTTGTTAAAGCATACGTTTCCATTGATTAACAAATTCATTTCTAAATTATGAAAGATGTCTATGAAAAATAAACATGGTAACAATTGTATGAACGTCAAACTGTTCTTATATCATAAACTGTTTCAACTAATGATTTCATCATCATTTTGTTTTAGACCTTACTTAAGGTCGGTTTGACGCAGCTCTAACTTCTTTTCTAATCTGTGCTAATCTAAAAAGCTCTACATACCCTTCACAACCTAAATTTCTAATAATTTGACTAATATAGTTTGGTCTAGGTCTTCCTATATCCTTCTATCTTTTTCCTATCCAGCTGACTCTACATAGATATTAGCAACCTGATGGTTGTTAAAGAACTCTAACATGTCTACATGATTACCATTTATAAGGAAATGAAAAATAACCTGGTTATCCGCTTCAAAAAGGAAAAATGTTAAATTATATGTTATGGTAAGGCTTAAGCAACGAATCGCTGCCAACATGCCAGACCGTTACCTAATTGTGAGTTATGTCATGGTGATGTTTCTTAAATTATATGTTATGGTAAGGCTTAAGCAACGAAACGCTACCAACATGCCAGACCGTTACCTAATTGTGAGTTATATCATGGTGACGTTTCTTAAATTATATGTTATGGTAAGGCTTAAGCAACGAATCGCTACCAACATGCCAGACCGCTACCTAATTGTGAGTTATGTCATTGTGACGTTTATTAAATTATATGTTATGGTAAGGCTTAAGCAACGAAACGCTACCAACATGCCAGACCGCTAACTAATTGAGAGTTATGTCCTGGTGACATTTAGTTAACTGATTTTTATTTTTTTTTGTTTTGTTTTCGAACTTACTTAAAGTCGGTTTGACGCAGCTCTAAATTCTTTTCTATTCTGAGCTAGTCTAAAAAGGTCTACATACCCTTCACAACCTAAATCTCTAATAATTTGACTAATATAGCTTTGTCTAGGCCTTCCTACTCTATTTTTATTTGGTAGTCTATAATCTAAGACTTTACTAAATAGTCCCTCATATCTTAACTGGTGCCCTATCATTCTATCTCTCCTGACCTTCAATTGTTTCCACATACAAGGATCCTCACCTATCCTTCTATAAACTTCCTCGTTTGTTACTCTATCTGTCCAACTAATCTTTAACATTCTCCTACAACACCAAGTTTCAAAAGCTCCTATCTTTTTCTTATCTACTTCTTTAATTGTCCAAGCCTCACTACCGTATAGTAGAACGCTCCATACGTACGACTTTAAAAAACCTTTTCTATTATCTAAACTAATACTATTAGCTATTAGTAAGTTTTTCTTTTTTAAAAACATTTTTCTAGCTTGAGCTATTCTAGCTACTATATCCCTTCTGCTACGTCCATCCTTTGTAATTATACTACCTAAATAGCAAAATTCATCTACCTCCTCTAACTCGGTATTACCTATTTTTAATTTTGGTTTAGAACTAGGCTGTAACTCACTTGTTATTATCTTTGTCTTTACTGAGTTAATTCTCATACTATAGTTACTCCGTAGTATCTCATCTAAAATATTTAAAAACTCTCCTAACTCTTTTCTAGACTCTGCTATAATGGCTATATCATCTGCAAAACGTAACATGTCTATTTTCTGTCCTTGTACACTAATACCTATCTCTTTTCTCTTTCTGGCTAAGTTTAAAGCTTCCTCAATATAAACATTAAAAATCAAGGGAGACAGTATACAACCCTGTCTAACACCATTTCTAATCTTAGCTTCCTTTTCTATTTCATCAAATCTAATTACTACGCTTTGGTTTTTATATAGACTGTAAATAATTTTTCTATCCCTATGAGAGATTCCTATTTTTTGCAAAACCCTGAACATAACAATCTAATTAACCCTATCAAATGCTTTTTCTAAATCTACAAACGCGAAATGAGTCTTTTTATTTTTTTGTAACCTTTTTTTCGATAATTACCCTAATCATTAGTATCGGTTCTCTAGTCCCTCTGTCTTTACGAAAACCATATTGGTGTTCGCCTAAAAAATTTTCAGTCAAAGCTTCCACTCTATTTTTAATTATTATTGTTAGTATTTTGGAAGCATAAGAAGTTAAACTAACCATTCTAAAATTCTCACACCTATCAGCTCCTGACTTTTTTGGGATTGGGATATTAATATTTTTTTCGAAATCTATTGGAACCTCACCTGTGTCATATATTACATTTACTAGTTCATATAATCTGTCTAAAGTTTTCTGACTTGCATATTTTTTTAATTCTGCGGGAATATCGTCTATCCCTGGCGCTTTATTTAATTTAAGATTCCGAACAGCTCTATCAAATTCCTCTCTTAATATTGAGAACCCTATTTCTACATTCTCTTCTTGGCCGTTCTCTAACTCATCCATATCGTTTCCCTTATATAAATCTTCTAAATATCTTTTTCATCTATCAGCTACCTCAACTTTATTTATTAGAAGCTCATTATTCTCGTCTCTAATACCATTATATTTTTCGTATCTTCCCCAAAAAACTTTTTAACTGCTCTGTAAGCCCTGTCTGTCTTACCTACTCTCAAATCATCTTGTATTCCCTTACAAATCTCCTCCATCTATTTATTTCTAGCTTTTCTACACTCATGTACTAAAGTAGAAAAATAAATACGAGTAAAGAATTGTATTAATACAAATGACTGATATTTCAGTATTGTTAGTTGTAAACTAGTTTTAAGTAAAGAATTTAGTGTTACATTAATTTTTATTTCCTAATGTAAAAACTTAAGATTATTATAATGGTTAGGTTTAGTAACAAAGAATATACCGATATGCATTTGGTGTATGCTTAAAATCCATTCTGAACGAACCTGCACTTTGACGACGTTCTAAAATACTAGAACAGGTAGAATGGCTTGCGCGTTTTAATGAGCTAAAGAGCCGAACTATAGGTTTAACCAAATTAGTGAGGTCTTTAGTAAGGAACTAGACTAAGACAGGTCCCCGAAAGAAAGCAACAGCTTTTTCGGTACTTAGAGTGGCAGAGACCATAGGGGTCAGTATGACATTCTAAAACACACTACTGCGATGTGAAAGGCAACGGGAAACCAAAACATTACCTCCCAAGTACACTGCGTACAGAAGTTTTTTGTAAAGATGATGGCATCTTTTGGGGTAAAAAATTCCGGAGATAAAATAGTCCCCCATTCGGATCCCCGGGAGGAAACTACTTCAGAGGATGTGATCCGAAAGTATAGAAAAAGATTCGTGAACATTCTGCGAGTCGGAGCGTGGATTGTCAGAAGTATGAAACAAGTAGGTAAGCTAGAAAACCTGAAACTCGAAATGGATAGGTTAGCACTAGACATAGGAATTCGCGCAGTCCGCTGGCCAGAGGCGGGGGATTTTTGGAGAGGAGACTTTAGGGTAATTCATATAGGATCAGAGGAAGGAAATTCGGGTGTGGGGATAGCTATACGAAAAAACATAGGACGACGTGTACAAAACTACTTACATAAGAACGAAAAAGTACCCATGGTAAGATTTGAATCTAAATCAGTAAATACAGTAATAATACAGGTATTCATGCCCACCTCTAGCTACAGTGAGGAAGAGGTAGAGGATATCTACAAAGATATCGAAGACAAGATATGTAAAAAAATATAAAAATTTAATAGTTACGGGTGATTTTAATGCAGTGGTAGGCGTGGGTAGGGAAGGAGCGATAGTAGGTTTATTTGGGTTAGGCACGAGAAATGACAGGAGAAATAGGCTGAGAGAATTTTGCGACAAGAACGACTTAACCATCACAAACACATTATTTCAACATCTTGCGAGAAGACGATACACGTGGAAGATGTCAGGAGATGTAGGAAGATATCAAACAGATTACATTATTGTTAGACAACGTTTTAGAAATCAAGTAAAAGACTGTAGAAGCTACCCAGAAGCAGATATAGATACTGACCACAACATCGTAATTATGAAGGCCGCACATAAATTTAAAAATCTGAAAAAGAGAAACGGAAAAAGACACTTTAACTTTAAGAAACTAAAAGATAAAGATATTTACGAAAGGTTTAAAAAAAGGATAAATGAATTGCTGAAAGATATCGAATAAATTTCTGAAACTAAGGAAGTGGAAACAGAATGGAATAACAATAAGTCAAGCCTAGACATGGCGGCCAGAGATATTCTGGGGTATACACACAAAGAAAATAAGAAACCATGGATAACATAGGATATCCTGAATTTAATAGAAGAAAGACGAAAATACAAAAATAAATCAGACGAAATAGGAAAACAGAGATACAAAGCTATAAAATGGGAAATTATTTGCAAATGCAGGAAAGCTAAAGAACAATGGATTAATGAAAAGTGCAAAGAGGTACAAACTAAGATGGAAACAGGAAAGACAGACGAAACATACAAATTAATTAGAATGAATTTTAGGGATAAAAAACATATAGCAAAAATATAAGGGACGCGGGAGGAAGCGTCATTATAGAAAATGTAGAGAAAGAAGCAGATGTCAGGAATATATAGGGAATTATATTCAGGTGAGGAACTAACAGCATTAAAACAGGAATCAGACATTGAAATTGATGACCTGGGATATTCTATAGTTAGAGATGAGTTTGAATTAGCATTAGAAAGTCTGAAAAATGGTAATGCGCGGGTACAAATAAGGTGCAAACAGAAACTCTAAACGCTGCAGGACAAGCAGTAACAAAATGTCTCTTCCAATTTGTAAGTTATATGTATGAGACAGGCAAGATACCCAAAGATTTCAAACGTAGCATCATAGTAACTATACCAAAAAAGGGGTGCGGATAGATGTAAAAATTTTTGAATCATAAGTTTGACAGCACACGTTTCAAAAATATTAACTAGAATTGTACAAAGACGAATGGAAAAACGAGCTGAAGAAATACTGGGAGAAGATCAATTTGGGTTTAGGCAAAATAGGAGAACACGGGAGGCTATTTTAGCTCTGAGAGTGATAATAGAGAAAACAATTGAGAAGGGGGAAGGCGTATATAGAGGGTTTGCAGATCTGGAAAAGGCATTCGACAATGTAGAACGGAAAAAAATGTTTGAAATACTCAGAAAGATTGAAATGAGTTTTAGGGATAGACGGATAGTACATTACTTATACAATTTCCGATTGATCTACATCAAATTCATACTCACGTTGTTTTTAGTAGATTGACCTACAAACCACTCGTTTTCAGTCTATTGACCTACATCGAGTCCCAAATAGCCTTTGGTCGATTGATCTACATCGAGTCCAATGCCGCAGAGTATATGACGTTGTTAGTGTTAATGAAAGTCGGATTTATGCATGTGAACCTATAACGAAATAGCAATCTGCTATTTGAGTTTCTGGGTATGTAAAGGTTTAACAAATCCGACAAACGTTACTTGTTGCCGCGGTGTATTCAAAAGAATAATTAACTGTTTTTGTGAAAAACTGGACATGTGAAAAATATTCTTTTAGAGGATTGTACAGTTAGGAATGCATAAGTATATAACAGACATTTGTTTATATAAATATGCTCGGAAGTGTAAAAAAAATCAAACGCCGCACCGCTCGACAGTGAGATAGTGTGTTACGTTAAATTTCCTAAATCAATTAACTTCCGCAGCTGTATATAAATATTAATTTCTAACTACTTTGTTTTACGTTTATTTAGAAACATTTTATAAAATTTCTAACTTCCCATTCATTAAGTAATTTAACAAGTTCAACTACCGTCCAATTGAAATGAGTACATATTTAAACGTACTATAAAATTTCATTAAGTGTTCAGTACATTATTAAATATTTGAAATCTATTCTACGTTAATTTGCTCTAATTTGGTTACAAATCACTGCATTATAAATCCTTTGATAGACGTTTCAATTACCTGCATCGTAAATAAATACTTATAATAGTGTGTTATTTATACTCTTGTTGCGTAATAATAAACGCTGTATTTCGTAATCACGCAGGTGTTTAACTTCCTCAGTTTTACGAAGAATAAGGTTGTCCGCTAGTTATCAGTTCTCAGTAACAATTAGAAATAATAGATCGTTATGTTCTATACAAAAAGATCGGCAACTCGCCATACGCTTAGTTAATATAAATGCCGCCGTGCAAGTTCCAAACATACTTAACCAATTGACCAGACCTTGTTTCCGCACACGGACAAATTTATAGAAATCGTTATTGTATATTGAGGTCTTTTGCTTTTATTAATTGGATTTTCTTTGCACGCCGTGTACTAGGAATACTTTACAGATGTTGTCTTGAAAATACATTTGCAGGTGTTGTTCTTAGAATACTTTAAATTTTACCAACGGGAATTGTTTTTGAAGCAAAAACACGTTACCTTCTTTCCTTATATATACAAGTCTAGCTTTAAAAGGGATGCGATTCTATACAGTGTCCTTTCCCGTAAAGAGACTCTGTCAATTTGCGGTGCTACTTAAAATGTTTTCTTTTAAGAGGCAGTGTTAAAGTCAAACTTAGTTCAGAGAAATTGTTTTGTAGAGTATCTAGTCTGCCGGCAAGTGTAAGTACGCTTTTCCAGATTTGCTGCGATAGTACCAGAGGCCGGCAGCTACTTTTCTTAAGGTACAATCACTTTGTATTGCTGAAACTTTTATAAAATCCAGTTACTTCTTTGGTTGCTTGATAACCACGTAAGTGCTTTAGTTTTCATACTCATGGTTATACTACAATAAATTACAGACTGCGTGTAAAAATTTACTTACGCATGATAGTGCTCAATGATTACGTGATTGTCCAAGTCACAATTAATGTAATTTGAACTCATGTTAGAGCAATTTTACTGATTTTAGATTAAAATTTAGAAATGCTAACGTTCACAAGTTGTTTACTAAATTCTAATCTAGATTAAGTTTAACACATGGTTCGTTTTGGTTTAGCGTTATGTTAATTAAATTTAGGGATGGACATGAACCGAACAGGTTCGAGGTTCGGTTCGAGGTTCGGTTCGATTTTTCGAACCGAACCGAACCGGACATTTTATTTTCGAACCGAACCTCGAACCGGACCGGCAAATTTTTCGAACCGAACCGAACCTAACTCAAGGTTCGGTCCGGTTCTGTTCGAAAGGTTCGATTTTTTAAATAAAAATTTAGTTCTCCCAAATGCACATTTTAAAAATTTCTAGTCGCAAGCATATAAGAAATACAACGATTTTCTAATGTACATGGTTTCGAGTTTTAAGCCAATAGGTAAAAAATGTAATCGGTATTAATTAGTGTTACATATCTAATAAATTTTGCATCGAGGCACGTTTGTAGATCAAGATTAGTTCGATTTGTTTAATGCTCCTTATTTCAAATTGTTGTTTGTTTATAACTAGTATTAGATATTAAAGAAACTCGAAATGATTTTGAAAATTTGGTTTTAAAAACAAGTTTATTTTATTTAATGAACCGACGTCGTGTTGAAAACCATCTTAAACGTATAGAAGCCGACGTCACGGTCTAGAGACTACAGAAGTTTTCAGAATAAACGAAACAATTTAATTCTTAATTAAGTATGCATTACTCATCCATCATTTTGAATTTTTTACTTTTGTATGAAAACCAGCTTTCTATTAATATTAAAAAATGTGACCTTGTAGCAAAAACTAATCTCCTTTTCTTACCATACTATTTACTGTTTATTTAGTGTGGCCATTACCACCAACGTCTTTACAAGTAGCCGATACTACAGAAGGATGACCTCGAACTTTCGCTCAAAACCAAGAGTTGAAGTTTATGACTCATGGCGGCATAAACTTTTCGATCAATGCGGACATAAAATAACACAGTATAATGCAAATAATAAGCAGACATAATGCCCGGGCCATAAATACTGTTATATTTTATTATGAACAACGTAAACACTGTTTGAGGTAGATTTACGATTCTTTCCTAGAACCATCTGATATTGTCTTTTAAAAGAAATAATATTAATAATAAAGATAAACTGACAAACAGCTTTTTGTTTGTACTGTATAAGATATCAGCAACTCTTTTTATACTAACTAAAACTACAATAAAAGTAATCGCAAAGATCGTATGATATCGTTCTTTCACGGTAAAATGACATTAGTAAAAATCATTAATTATTAACACATTCTA
Organism: Platerodrilus igneus; assembly: GCA_036346225.1. Classification (NCBI taxonomy): domain Eukaryota; kingdom Metazoa; phylum Arthropoda; class Insecta; order Coleoptera; family Lycidae; genus Platerodrilus; species Platerodrilus igneus. The sequence goes on from JARFIW010001273.1 coordinate 709,781, forward strand.
AATTTTAGAGGTGACTTTCACTATTAACCTAATTGTAATTACGCTTTGTTAAAGATAGTACGTATTGAAAAATTAAACCTGGACAAATAGTATAATATGATTTATGCTACTAAAATCTAAAGCAAATTAATGTTGGGTTTATTTGAAACTACTAAATATAAAAACTACATTAAATGTTTAAATTGTTGTAGTTGAACGAACTAGTTGTTTTAAAATATCAAAATGTCGAACCGGTTCAGTTCGTTTTTTTTCAAACCGAACCGAACCGAACCGGAATATATTTTTTCGAACCGAACCGGACTAAAAAGTTTTCGAACCAAACCAAACCTAGGGCAAGGTTCGGTTTGGTTCGGTTCGAATCCATCACTAATTAAATTTAATGTTGCGTTATTGCTTCTAAAAAGTGTACTTCAGGCAGCAGGTAAAACAGCGGTCTAATACTGTGTATCTTATATTTAATTTTCCTTTTGTATCTATTTAGGGTTTGAATCATTATATAAATATCCTTGTATGTGTTATTTAGATTTTAAGATTTTATGCGACAAAAATAATCTCGTATCTATATTTGATTAAATGTATATTTCTATGTTGTATTATATCGAGTTTACGCTTTTGTTTAATTTTGTAACAGGACGATTACTGAAATGTTCGATTTGGTTTTTGTAAACATTCCGTTTGATACTATGTTTGTTAACTAACAGTTTGTAAATAAATCTACTTACTGAGGTTTCTAATTTTTCTGTCTGTGTGACCCACCCAACTCCACGACGTTTTGAGCTAGTATTCTACCCTTCTCTTTTGTTGCGGTATTCGGTGCGTGCGACTTCCTCTGTTTACTTACTACTTTCTTTCCTGTCTGGACGGAATGCCGTAACAGTGCACAGTAAACAAGGAATTTTTTAACTATTCAAATAGTGAAAATAATGTTTCAAATTCCGAATAGTTTTTGTTCTAATAACTTTTTAAATTTCCACAAATTAAAAGTAAACCTCGCGATTGACCTTTTTCGACAGCATAGGGTACTATAGACGCGTTTAAAATAGAACTTGTAGTGTACCGTCTTTCGAACGGAAAAACTGCTCTGATTATTGGTTTATTCGCATGAAAAAGTATAAGAGGATACATTTTTAAGTACAATACAATCATTTTTTTATTCACAACATTTTTGTATTTTGTATCCAAAAATGCTAGCAGTAGCCTCGTATTGTAACATTTTACTATGCAAAGCAATAAATTTACAGTACATGCTAAGCCTCTACGATTTACATTAGTTACAGATTCTGAAATATCATATTCAATTTTTCTAAATTAAACAATTTTATAAACCAAGTACCGAACACGTGCATTTCCAATTTTTTGTGAATAATATCCTTAAACGCATTTAATAAATACTGTTCGTTTCACTATAATCAACAATAGACGTATCAGTAAAAGATTTTCATGCATGTTTCGTGTCATTCATGCGAAAGGCCTGTTGTTGTTGATGTGCAAATTAGCCATTAGAATGGAAGAGAATGCAACTCCTTTATAGAACAATAGAGCTAGAAATATAACAGTTCCTAAATGATAAAAGAGGTGTGCTCAAAAGCTTGAGAACGAAATCCTTTGTGGTAATAAAAAATCAATAACTGCTTTCAGTGTGATCCACATTCGCTTCCTTAGTTGACCAGCAGCTACAATACATAGCTTTTTAGGCTTGTTCTCTTTTTATAGATAAGTTAAAAAATTTTTTTAAGAGTTTTACATAATGAAATATTGAGCGCTATAGAAGCACAAGGGTTTCTTACTTGTTCAATTACACGCAATTGACGTGCACAGATAACACTGTGTTATCTAGTACTCTCCATAATGATATAAAAATAACAAAGATATATTAGAAAGCTTTAGAAGGGAGCTTATCAAAGTGCCAGTAAGGAATTTTCAAAAGTATTTTCTGGCTAATGATTACGTGGAGCGCTCAACAAGTAGCATCGTCTTGAAAGTAGAATAATTTGTAGCAACAACCCTAACAGATAGTTCTTTGTATATCTTGTATTTTAACCCTTTGTATACTGACAATACTTATGAGTACCTCATTTCTTCAGTCCACCCAAAAACCAACCGATAAAATATTTAAAATAAAGCAGTTTCACCTCTGTTTACCTTTATTAAATACGTTTCTTAAAATTGCTTTGTACCTGATATTGCAAAAAAAAAAAAATTAAGTATCTTTAAGTACACAAACCAACCAGTGCTTATTATAAATGCGGGAGGCAAAAATTGTTGAACGTAGTCTCTATTGTGGCATATTCGATTCAACCGTTCTCGAAATTTTATTTTACCTCCGAATTAAGAGAAATTCATATGAAAATTCACTGATAGATTTATAACATGGGATTCTGAAATTAGTTTGTTAGTACATGTCTGTAAAAGCCGATGTTAAATTAATTATTACGCGGAATGCGACTTCAAAATAGCAAGAATGTTAGCAGGCAACTTACGAGGCTACGCAATTTATGTATCCCTTAATGTATGTATGTATAATAAAATAGAATTTAATAGGAATTATTAGATATTGTTAAAGAAACTTAAGTATAAGCAATAATGTATCTCAAGGATAATTAAATAAAGGTTATTAACAGTTCACAAGCAAGTTGTGAGAACGGATGCAATACAGTGTATCCCAGACAATAATGATACTGCAGGTGGCAGGTCACAGACGGTTAAGAAACCGCGATTACTTAGAAATTAAGATTGTTACATTGTATAATGAATAGAATAAAGAAATAAGCAAACATGAGCTCTGCAAGTTTCCACAGACATGTGAGGGGCAGAGACAACATAAATACCCCGGGAGCCCTAAAACCATCAGTCAGTTTACAGTATTTCAGCTTTAACATTGCAGTTTGCTTAGGCTACTCACCATAATAAACTCCAATTCTTATTTATTTTTCGACTTAGAGTATTTTAAATCAGTTTGTCAAAATTCAATTGTAATTTCTGTTTAACCAAATAAATTTTGATACGAAGATTTGGAAGAAGTTTTTAAAAAAGACCGCTCCCAAGTCCCGAAACGTAACTCGCCTGATGCTTTGACTTCTGTATGCAAACTGTTGTTATTTGCTCGAATTTCAATTAAATATTGTTTGGAAGTCGTACGTTCGCGTGGATCGTGCACACTACGCCGTACAAACCTATTATCATCTGCCACTTCATATTAACCTTCCGGTAATGTAAGTACAATGTCGTCTACATAAAATTTATTGTTGGTTTCCGTCACATTTTGAATTGAATAGAACGTATCAAAATTTGTAAGTCCAATAACATGCCCATGTTTATCATCAAGAACAATTGGCAGATTAATTGTTGCTGTAAGCGTTAAATTGATTCCCGTTAATGTAAATGTACATGTTGAACAAGCTACGAAAAACTTACAACTAACAATAATAGACACGGGTTATAAATAAATGCATTTCTTTCTAATTGTTACTTTTGCATAATAAACGACTAAATATAAGTTAAGTTCAATATGGGACAAGAGATATTTGAAGTAATTGCATTACACTAAGCCATATACATTAAAAACTTAAAGATGGAGTTCGCTGCACCAGAAATTTTAATACTAAATGTTCACAAGTAACGGAATTAAGTGGTTAAAACTTAGCATAGTTGTAATGTAGAATGCGTGGTTGAGTTGAAGTTAAATAATTGACTAGTTTTTTTGATGGGCGTAGGTTGCCAATACTATCAAAGTATACCGCTACCGAACTCTCTTTCTTGTATGACGTCCAATGTGTTCATACGCCTTGCATTGAATCGTGATTAAGGATACCACATTCACGCCAACGGGGTATAGATGGAAGAAAATCTCGCATAAAAATTCCACGAAAATAGGGTATTTGTAATTGTTTAACGTATTCAAACAAATCAATGTAGGTTTAAGCTTGTACAGATAGGGTTATCGAAAATTTTGTCTTTTTTTGTTGTTGCCTTTTTACTTTACGTAAACCCTGTCCTTGCGTAAAACAGGGCTTTTGGTACGAGTACAATTCAAATCCACGGCGATACGGTTTTAAATAGAACCCTTTTCCTATTGCAATAGCGTATAGTGTCTTATTATGACGCCGTGCTTTTTCAAATTGCTGTTGCCCAAGTTTAGCATCGTTGACTGCTTTTGCAATTTCAGGTGTTCCACCGGATAGAGCTCCAATAGTAGAAAGGTCGGCAAAAATAGATATTAAGGGTAGAAAACCACCAGTTTTAGGTACAAGAATTACTTGTAGTGTACGACGAACTTCGTCGACTATATTCTTTATAGGTGATACTGCAAGTTTAGCAGCTTTAGTAGGTATTAGGGCACTTAGGATTGGGGAAATTTTGGGTACCGCGGAAAAATTCCTCAGTGGGGCGTGGCTCACGTGGACTCCTGCCGGAAATTTTTTGGGACAATTATCGATATTAATCAATATTTGATTATTATTTAATGGATTTTATTATTGACGTCACAGAAATCTGATTGGGGGAAAAATGTCTGAACCCCGCGCCGGGAATCGAACCCGGGATCGTCCTGCCCGTAGCCTAAAGCGGTATCCACTAGACTATTAAACTTATCAAAATAAAGGACGTGAATATATTTCTCAAGCTGCTCGCGTGTATCGTGTGTATTTAATACGTTATTTAACAATACTATATAAGTATAGCTTCTAGAGCTGTTGGTGACGTGGTCTTGCACAGTTGCTGACAGTAGTTAATTAATATGATGAACAAAGAACCTCTAATTTTTATCAAATAAAACCGACTGACTGTTAGAAACTGCACTACCAAGAAAGATATAATACTCAAGGTTGTATTACGGTTTTCACTTTGCTTAAGTAATTGTTCTGTTATTGTTAAATAAAGCAGGCTTATAGTTTATATACGGGTTTTGTAATACAGTTTATTCATAAAATCGATTTCTTGTGAAAATTATTTATTGTATTGTACAATTTAAAAACCTCATTTATAATAATGTACATTATTACCGTTTCGCTTTCTGTAAATTGCAGAAATGATCGCGTTCCAATCGATTTCTACGATGATGATAGATCCGTTTATATTTAACTACATAATACTAATGATTGCCTTAAATTTTCTTGGAAATACGAGTGCTGGTTTGATATACATATAGCTTATTTTATAAAATAATTGTGAATTCGATAACAATAAGAATGTTTAGTGTGGGTTCAGATACTAAATTTATTATTTTAATTTTATATAAACTGACAAGTGCACTACAAACACAACTTTGATTTGTACTCCATTTAATTGATATAAGGAATAATAATGTTAAAAGCCTTGACTTAAATTGTATCCAACACCGTTCTCTTGGGAAGGCAAACGTAAGTTGCCGATCCTACCATTTGATGCTCCGAAATGTATGCCCCGATTTGGGCGACAGAGTAATGGCTAGTTAAACTGCAGAATTTTCCGTTATTCCCTATAAATGATGACATTGAAATAATCTGAAACACACACTTATCCACATGAGAAAATTCTATATAAGCTAATTCTGTTTCTAACTGATAAATATGCAAGAACGAATATATTGTAACACTAGATTTTTAGTTCACATCACTGTTAAATTCCAGGCATACTTACAAAACTGAGTAATACAATTCTTGAAAAAAAAACAATGCAGTTTAATTTAGGAAATAAGTTGTTTTTACCAATAACCATAATAATATTTACTATGGATGGAGAAAATACATATTATTCTAATAATAAATTGAGATTGATATATTTAAATTGCAGGAATAAATGAATTCTGCAAGCCAGGGTCGAAACCGCAAACTTTAAGTTAAGCGCTTCGTTTCGATCACCGTTCGTCCACACAGTCGCAATATATTAAATATTTCTCGAAAATGTGTAGTTGTTGGTTGCTAGGTTCCTTGTTATTGGTTGATTTAAAATAAAACAAAATCATCAACATTATGTCTTCAGTCTTGAAACTGGTTAGACGCGTGCCCTCATTGTTTTCTATTCTGAACTAACCTACACATTTCCCTGAAATTTGCACAGTCTGCATCTATAACTATCTAATCTAGGTCTACATCTACCTCCTTTTTATCTCTGTTTGTAATATATCCCATACTATTCTCCAAAAATGCCTTAGAACGTATTCTGCGCGTCTATTTCTCCTATTTTTTCCACAGATATCCTTGTTCTCCTACTATTTCTATAACCTATTTGTTATTAACTTTGTCTGTCGATTTTTTCATTTTCATACATCTGAGGCACAGCGATACAAAATGCTGCTACCGTTCTTCTGTATGCTTTTCCTACTGCCCGTATATCATACGCATACTGTGCTGTGCTCCGCACATAGGCTTTCAACAATTATCTTCTTGTTTCTATGTTTATTGTCTTTGATCATAGGTGCTGTTCTTTCTTGTTAGGTGCAGTTCGGTCCCCTTCTATCGTTTCACAATTATATACTCTATTTCTCCAACATTCAGTTGTTGTAAAGAAGAGCCAAGTTCCTCATCACTTGAACTATTGCCGATTTAATACTTTTTCTAAGATATCTTTTCACACAGTCAACATTAACTGCAGATATTTCACAACCAACACCTGTAATTGTTTATAATAATCATTAGATTTATCTGCGCTTATTTTTTCGTCATTAGACTTTTCGTCTCAAAATTGGTTTGACGCGTACCTCCACTTATTTATATTCTGAGCTAGTTTACACAGTTCCCTGAAATTTTCACACCGCCTATACACAGTTCGGTTCCCTTCTATTGTTTTCTACTTATATGCCCTATTTCACCGAGATTCAGGGGTATGTGCAGGGGATAAACAGCCTGTAGGTGCCAAGATCCCCAACACTTAGATTTGCCAAATTAGTAGTTTTCCAGTAAATCCTTTCACACAATTAATATTATTCGAGAATATTGCACAACCAATACCTGTAGTTTCTCAAAATAACCACCACGTTTAAGTACAGTTATTTTTTTCGTCATAGTTTATTCATCTTGGGATTGGTTGGATGAGTACCTCCATTGAATTTCTATTCTGAGCTAGCCAACACCTTTCCCTGAAATTCATACAGCCTACATTTTTCACTATCTGTGTGCAATAGTCTAACTTAGGTCTACCTCTACTTCTCTTTTATTTTATCTCTGCTTCTAATATATTCCACACTATTCCTTCATGCCGTAGTATGTGGCCTATCATCCTATATCTCCCGTTTTCTACCGTTTTTCACATATATCTTTCTTCTCTTACCATTTTTAGTACCTCTTCGTTCTTAACTTTGTCTGTCCATGATATCTTCATCATACGTCTGTAGCACCACATTTCAAACTCTTTTAACCTTTTTCTTCTCCGCTTCACCTACTGTCCAGGCTTCACAGCCGTAAAGTGCTGTGCTTTACACATTGTTTTAAAAAATCTTTTCCTTGTTTCTATGTTTGTTGTCTTTGAACACAGTATTTGCTTTTTCTTGTTAAATGTAGCACGACCTTGTGCTTATCTTTGTTTTATATTTTCCGCTTTTCTCATCTTGGGTTATTTGGCTTCCTAGGTAGCAGAAATCCTTAATCTCTTGTAAGTACTCGTTACCTGTTTATATTCTTGTTTTTGATTTATTTTCCCCTCCTTTGCATAATAGTACTTAAGTTTTATTTTTGTTAATTTTCACACCGTATCTCTCTGTTAGAACCGTTTCCATTTCATTAAGAGCAACTTCTAACTTTTTCTTGCTAGATGTTAATACCGCTATATCATCTGCAAATCAAAGCGTATCAATTTTTTGTCCTTGCATAGTTGAAAATTAATGGGGATAGGGCACATCCCTGTCTCACCCCTTTCCTAATGTTTACTTCTCTACGCTCCTGCTCTAATTCTAGTACTGCTGCTTGCTCTCTATATAAGTTCACTCCAATGTTTTGAGTATTTTGAACATTTTTCTCCATTATTCATTGTCGAAAGCTTTTTCCAGATCTACAAACTCTATATACACGTTTTCCCCTTTTTCTATTGTTTTCTCCATTATCACTTTAAGCTAAAATAGCCTCCAATATTCCCTTATTTCGCCTAAACCCAAATTGATCTTGTCCTAGTATTTCTTCAACTCGTTTTTCCATTCGTCTTTGTAAAATTCTACGAGGCTTGTTCATTTGAAACCCATCTTTGGTTCGGGAAAAATTGATTAACAACTAAATTTACAAATAATTACCACTACGATTAAAGCACATATTTCATTGTTTCGTCAACCTATCTATACCCTGCCTAAATAAATCATGTGGCTGCTGCTCGAAGAATTTTTTCACAGCGTTTTGTACTTCTTCGCCCGACTAAAAACGGTTATCTTTTAACACCTTTTTCAGTGGTCCAAAGATGTAAAAATCGCAAAGCTATAAATCGGGACGAGCATTGCCGTGAAGCAGAATAACACCCGTGACGTGACCCTGGACGTTTTTCTTTTATTGCTTGATGGAGCTTGTTCAAAGTTTCATTATACAGGTTTGCGTTGATATGCACCCGAGGTTCTGTAAATTCTATCAACAAGGGTCCTTCATGGTCGAAAAAAAATGTCAACATGACCTTACCGGTAGAATGTTGAACTTTAAACTTTTTTGGTAGCGGAGAATTTCTGTGTTTCTATTGCATTGATGACAGCTTACTGGATGGTTCAAAATAATGACATCACGATTCTTCGTCAGCAATTATTGACGAGAGAAAATCGTTACCATTTTGTCTGTATTCCGTGAGGTGTTGCAAAGATAAGCCCATTCGCAAGCTTTTTTGGTTCTCTGACAAAAAGCGAGGAACCCATTGCGCACAAACTTTGCTGTAGCCTAGTTTGTGTACCTTGCTATGAACAGATTCGATACTCACACCAACATTTTCTGAAATTATTCTGATTGAAACTCAACGGTTTTTCTCTAATCAGGCCTTCCACATATGCCATATTCCTGTCTGTTGACGCAGTATACATTGCACCTGGTCGCGGCTTATCATTCGTCCCTTCGCGTCTATTCATAAATTTTCGACATTATTCCTTCACAGTTGGATACGCAAAACATGCGTTTCCATACACTGCCTGCATTCGTGTATAAATTTCCAATGGTTGCAAACCTTCAGCACACAGAAATTGAATGATCGCACGCTGATCATATTTGGCCGGATTATTAACAACATACGTCATTTCGAAGTCACAATACTTAAAACCGATGTCAATCATATACGAGAGAAACTGACCAGTGGGAAGTTTACAAACACCACTAACGTTGCAAAACGTCAGTTGAGTAATTACAATTGTTTCCAAGGCTAACCGGACCAAAGATGGATTTCAATTGAACAAGCCTCGTGATTAATATTTTTAATACGTGGGCTGTCAAACTTATTGTACGAAAATTTTCAGATTCATCCGCGCCTTTCGTTTTTGGTATAGTTACTATGATGTTACGTTTGAAATTTTTGGGTATCTCGCCTGTCTCATACATATAGCTTACAAGTTGGAAGAGACGTTCTGTTACTGCTTCTTCAGCGGCGTTAAAAGTTTCTACTTGCACCCTATCTGTACCCGGAGCCTTACCATTTTTCAGACCTCTTAATGCTAATTCAAACTCATCTCGCAGTATAGGATATCCCAAGTCATCCTTTACAATGTCTGATTCCTGTTCTAATGCTGTTGGTTCCTCTCCTGCATATAAATTCCCTATATATTCTTGCTATCCACACACTTTCTCTAAATTTTTTATAATGACGTTTCCTCTCGGGTCCTTTAAATTTTTGCTATAAGGTTTTGTATCCCTAAAATTCATTCTAATATGTTGTATGCTTTATCTGTCGTACCTATTTCCATCTCAGTTTGTACCTCTTTACAGTTTTCGTCAATTCATTATTCTTTAGCTTTCCTGCATTTGCGAATAATTTCCCATTTTATAATTTTGTATACCTGTTTTTCTGTTTCGTCTGATTTATTTTTGTATTTATGTCATACTTTTATTAAATTCAGGATATCCTTTGTTATCCATGGTTTCATTTTTCATTTTCTGTATATCCCAGAACATCTCTGGCTGTCATGTCTAGGCTGGATTTAATGTTATTCTATTCTGTTTGTACTTCCTTAGTGTCAGATATTTTTCCGGCATCTTTCAACAATTCATTTGACTTTTTTTCGAATCTTTCGTGAATATCTTTATCTTTTAGTTTCTCAAAGTTAAAGTGCCTTTTTCCGTTTCTTTTTTCAAATTTTTAAATTTAAGTGCGGCCTTCATAATTACGATTTTGTGGTCACTGTCTATATCTGCTTCTGGGTAGCTTCTACAGTCTTTTACTTGATTCCTAAACCGTTGTCTAACAAGAATGTAATGTATTTGATATCTTCTTATATCTCCTGGCATCTTCCACGTATATTGTCTTCTAGCATGATGTTGAAATAATATGTTTGTGATGATTAAATTGATCTTGTCACAAAATTCTACCAACCTATTTCCCCTATCGTTTCTCGTGCCTAAAGCAAATAAACCTACTATCGCTCCTTTCCTACCCTCACCTACCACTGTATTAAAATCCCGCGTAATTATTAAATTTTCATGTCCTTTTACGTATCTTAGTATGTCGTCGATATCTTTGTAGATCGCTTCTACCTCTTCGTCACTGTAGGTAGAGGTGAGCATATATACTTGTATTATTACTGTGTTTACCCGTTTAGATTCTAATCTAACCATTAGTACTCTTTCGGTTTTTTGTAAGTAATTTTTTACACAGTGTCCTATCTTCTTCGCATAACTATCCCCACACCCGAATTTTCTTCTTCTGATGTTGTATGGATCACCCTGAAGTCTCCACTCCAAAAATCCTCCGCCTCTGGCTACCGAACTTCGCTGATCCCTACTATGTCTAGTGCTAACCTACTCATTTCAATTTTCATGCTCTCTAGCTTACCTACCTGCTTCATACTTGTAACATTCTACGCCCCGACTCGCAAAATGTTTCCGACTCTTATTCTGCACTTTCCGATCGCATCCTTAGAAATAGTCCCCTCCCGGAGATCTGAATGGGGGACTATTTTAACTCCGAAATCTTTTGCCCCAGAGAATGCCATCATATTTATTACAATTTAAATGCGCTGTGTACTTGGGAGGTAATGTGGTGGTTTGCCGTTGCCTTCCACATCGCGGTAGTGTGTCTTAGACTGCCATACTGACACCTATAGTCTCTGCCAATCTAAGTACCGAAAGAGCCGCTGCCGTCTTTCAGAGACCTGTCTTAGTCTGGTTCGTCACTAACGATTCTACTGCTTTGTTGGACCTGTAGTTTGGCTTTTTAGCTCATTAGAACACGCAAGCCATTTCACCTGTTCTAGTAATCTAGAACTTCGGCAAGGTGTAGGTCCATTCGAAAGGGAAAACGAAATAAAACAAAAAAAATTAAAAATAAAGTAACGTAAATTCAACTTAATGTTATATAATACAAATAAAATGCAGGATACAAACAGAATATTAAAGTGGAAATTGAAAAGTCTGTTCTACTGGGAATTTTATTTTAGGGTATTTGTAATTGTTTAACGTATTTAAACAAATCAATGTTGGTTAAGGCTTGTGCAGGTAGAGTTATCGAAAATTTTGTTTTTTTTTTGTTGTTGCCTTTTTCCTTTGTGTAAACTCTGTCCCTGTGTAAGATACGGCTTTAGGTATAATCCAAATCCACGGCGATACGGTTTTAAATAGAACCCTTTTCCTATTGTAAAAGCTTCTAGTGTTTTATTATGACGCCTTGTTTCTTCAAATTGCTGTTGTTCAAGATTAGCATCGTTGACTGCTTTTTCAATTCCAGCTGCTCCACCGGATAGAGCTCCAATAGCAGAATGTGAGGCAAAAACAGGTACTCAGGGTAGAAAACCACCAGTTTCAGGTATGGGAATAACTTGTGGTATGCCACGAACTTCGTCGACTACTGCAAGTTTAGCAGCTTGCATTAGTTCGGTAGGACGGTACTTTTGATTTTATCCCAAATGGCGCGAAGTAATCGTTTAAACGATATAGTACCACCTGTACGTAGACGTCGACCGCGCTGTAATGGCTTACAACGCGTTTTCTTACAACCCATTCCAAGTTTGACTTCTGCTGTCGTCGTAGATCCTACAGCTGGAAATGTAAGCTTTTCGCCTAATAATGCGTCTGAAGCACGACGACGTTTATATGCCGCTTTAGGAAGACGTCTGTCTATCTGCGGGATGCCGCGTTTCCAAGTCCGCGAATCGATCGTAAACAATTTCGTGTTATTTGCAGGCTTTGTCTAAAGGATTTCGACCAACATCACCACGCTCAAGGCGTTTGTGAAGTTTGGTACCTGATCTATAAAACGGTACTAAGACAAATGTAATTCTATTGGCAAGCGACAATTGTACTATTAAGGATGCCGTAACTGAGATACGGTTTCATGAATGTTAACACTCGAAATGTTGAAAAGGTACTGGTTATGCTTGTCTGAACTTATATCTTATATGCTTAAAAGATCGCAATTACAATTAGTATAAGTATAGCATGCGTCTGGTAAAGCAGCAATTGACGTTGGCGAAGTCGTTGAAATTGATGAGGGATTGCTGAAGTTATTAAAGGTTGTTGAAGTTGGAGAAGTTATTGAGGTTAATACACACACATCTTACTACTCACAACATGCATACAAACAAAAAAAATCAACATTTTTTTCAAAAATACTTGCACATTTTATGTTTGACTCAATATCTCCACAGGTATAAAGATGATCCAGCACTTCCACAGCGCTAGAAATGGAAGTGAACTATGGTTATAAAAAAATTTACGTTTTGTATAATTTGGTTTGTACATTTTTGTTTCGGTTTTTGTAATTAATTCGTATTTATCTGTTCTTCTAATGCATTTCGAAACAATGAATAATGGCTGCGATAAGGTTAAAATCATCTTTTTTATGCTCTCAAAGTTTACAAGTTGTACGGCAGCGTAGTTGAGCGATATACCCTATACTTTGCAAAATAGGACTTCTTCTTGTTTGTCTGCAAAGACAACTTTATATGCATAATTGTTTTAACCTCCAGATACAAATTCGTTGATGTAGCTATCTCTGCCGTAGCCCTCCAATTCATTTGTCATACCACTAACAAATTTCTCGGCAGGAACATCATAGTTTCCAGGCTTAGAAACGTAAATTATGGATTCTGTGTTGTTGTATAGAACCCTGTCAGCTAGCTAATCAAGATAATTGGACAATTTAAGTCTAGCTTGAGTGGTTACAAAAGCTGCTATTACAACATTTACGGTAGCCTGTACATCATAGGCTTCTTCTCTATACTGCCAATTAACAACAGAATTTTAGTTATACATGATTTATAATTATGCTTGGATTTGATAGCATGCCATAAAACTCTTTTGGGTTGTAAACAATATTTGTTTTAGGTTGATTCTCTCGCTGGTCCAATTTTCCCCAAAACGAATTTAGTATGAGCTTTGCTAGTGACCACAAACCATAATTTTAGCATACACCATTCGAATACCTTCGTTGTTTAAAAAATTAGCAAGGTATTTATTTCTTTCTGGCTGTAAAAAACAACCTGCTGGCCAACCAGATGCCTGCTGCTTTATTTTTAGAAACCTATCCATTACTCGAAAGAGACCACCAGCTTGTTTAGGTTTATCAAATTGATCTACCTGGTAAGGCCAAATCACGTAAACCTTTATTATTTTGTATCCTTTTTCAACGCGTTTCAACACCTCATTGATTACTCACGTACCAGTAAGTGGACGTTTTTATTCGCTGTGATTGCAGGGATCCTGTGCCTGTATTCTCCAAGTTACACGTTCTATCGCATACCCATCGCATGCGATCGGTATCGTGTGCGAAAAATCGGGTAGTTGATCGCACACGGAATGTGTTTGCTAGATAACACCTATTTTCGAACAATATAGTATATGATTGAATAAAACGAATGTACGTCGAAGCTATCATTACCCGTTTCTATGGTGATTTTGGAGTGTTATTGTTTGCCCGACAACAGTTACTGGTCACGAACATGTTGCTGAATCGGTAGTAGAAAAGATAGAAATTGCAAGTGTTTTAGTTGTGCTCACAGAAGTTTCTAATACTTGTTATTGCTAGAGGACATAGATCACCGTGAAACAGTTGTTCCAGTAGAAATTATTGATGTTGCAAATTCTTCACAGAATCAAGATAGTAGTACAGCGGAAGTAGCGCCTCAAGCACGTAGAGGTGATAAACGACCAAGAAATCTCCTTACTAATAGATCGGCGAGAAAAGATAGAAGAACTGTGGCACATGAAAGGTTGCAATCAACTGTTACTGTTACAGAAAATTTAAATACAAATTGTGCTGACCGCACTCGTATTTTAGAAAAATATTATACCGATAAAATTAAAATTGCAAAGGTTCAAGCCAATGCACTTCATCAAATTGCTTCAGCGTTAGAAGTTATTGCTGAAAAACGTAAAACTGGACATAAACGGAGACGTGTAGCAAATTAACTTGTTTCATGTCAATACTGTCAAAATTAATAAATTTATATGTTTAAAAGGTGTTTATGTTATTCTTTTCATAAGTGTATTTTACATTTTTTTTAAATATCTGGAGTTGCATTTGCAAATGCAATCATTTTAATGATTAGTAATAAAAGTTTTTGAAAATCTTAATATCTTTATTTATAAAATTCATTATTATAGAGAGTAGACAATAATTGGTTAATCAAAAATGTGTAATTAATATTTGCTGCAGAGCCCTCCCTTTTTGAAAATCTATAGTTATTCGTGGTCCAATTAGAGGGATATGAAGATCTTCAACGTTCATGTTATCATACATACTAAAATCCAAATCTGCATCCCCTACCTGGGGTTCGGGTTGTGGAAGATTGCTTTCAATGCATATGTTGTGCAGAACTACACACGCATTAATGATTTTTGACGCAACTTCTGGAGAATAATGTAGCACTCTGTGTTTTAATAAACACCTGAATCGCATTTTCAATACTCCATTACACATTTCGATGAGTGATCTTGTAAATTTATGCACCCTGTTATAACTGCCCTCCGGAGTGTCTTCATCAGGATTGTTGTCCAGTGCTTTAATGAGCCATGGTCTTAATACGTATCCACTATCACCTAAAAATTAGAATAGATTATGACTTTTCTTATCGGAAGTAAGATAAAAAACAATACACATACCTATTGCTAATTGGTATAATGATATCGATCCGATTCAAAGACATTAACAAAGTTCATGCTTATCTATTAAATACAAACCTCTTACTGCACGTCTTTGTAAATTTTCCATAACAGGTTTAATCCCACTGTTGTTCCAAATAAACGAATCGTGAGTGCTTCCTGGATATCTTGCATTTATGTTAAGGATCCGTAGGTCAGCTGCAGAAATCTACAAACTATTACTAGCAAGATGCTATGCCATTTTTGTACTAACCAATTGAGTATTAATTGAATGATATTGTTTGCGGTTAAAATAAATATTTTCTGGGTATAGGGGATCATCTTTTGTTGGGGAAGCTATCGCTACGTGTGCAATCAATGCGTCCTATCACTCCAGGGAAACCACTAATTTGATAAAATCTATAATGAATACTATAATAATTATCAAGCCATTACAGCAACAAAGGAGATATTAGATTTAATAGAGAATAGAAGAAAGCTTAAACCTTTCAAAGAAGTGGATAGTGAAAGTAAGCAAAAATATAATACAGTTAGAAATAAGATAGTACATGAGTGTAGAAAAGCTAGAAATAAATGGATGGAGGAGAATTGTAAGGGAATACAAGATGATTTGAGAGTAGGTAAGACAGACAGGGCTTACAGGGCAGTTAAAAAGTTTTTTGGGGAAGATAGGAAAAAATATAATGGTATTAGAGACGAGAATAATGAGCTTCTAATAAATAAAGTTGAGGTAGCTGATAGATGGAAAAGATATTTAGAAGATTTCTATAAGGGAGACGATATGGACGAGTTAGAGAACGACCAAGACGAGGATGTAGAAATAGGGTTCTCAATATTAAGAGAGGAATTTGATAGAGCTGTTCGGAATCTTAAATTAAATAAAGCGCCAGGGATAGACGATATTCCCGCAGAATTAATAAAATATGCAAGTCGGAAAACTTTAGACAGATTATATGAACTAGTGAATGTAATATATGACACAGGTGAGGTTCCGATAGATTTCGAAAAAAATATTATTATCCCAGTCAGGAGCTGATAGGTGTGAGAATTTTAGAACGGTTAGTTTAACTTCTCATGCTTCCAAAATACTAACAATAATAATTAAAAATAGAGTAGAAGCTTTGACTGAGAATTATTTAGGCGAAGACCAATATGGTTTTCGTAAAGACAGAGGGACTAGAGAACCGATACTAATGATTAGGGTAATTATCGAAAAAAGGTTACAAAAAAATAAAAAGACTCTTTCGTGTTTGTAGATTTAGAAAAAGCATTTGATAGGGTTAATTGGATTGTTATGTTCAGGGTTTTGCAAAAAATAGGAATCTCTCATAGGGATAGAAAAAATATTTACAGTCTATATAAAAACCAAAGCGTAGTAATTAGATTTGATGAAATAGATAAGGAAGCTAAGATTAGAAATGGTGTTAGGCAGGATTGTATACTGTTTCCCTTGATTTTTAATGTTTATATTAAGGAAGCTTTAAACTTAGCCAGAGAGAGAAAAGAGATAGGTATTAGTGTACAGGGACAGAAAATAGACATGTTACGTTTTGCAGATGATATAGCCATTATAACAGAGTCTAGAAAAGAGTTAGGAGAGTTTTTAAATATTTTAGATGAGATACTACGGAGTAACTATAGTATGAGAATTAACTCAGTAAAGACAAAGATAATGACAAGTGAGTTACAGCCTAGTTCTAAACCAAAATTAAAAATAGGTAATACCGAGTTAGAGGAGGTAGATGAATTTTGCTATTTAGGTAGTATAATTACAAAGGATGGACGTAGCAGAAGGGATATAGTAGCTAGAATAGCTCAAGCTAGAAAAATGTTTTTAAAAAAGAAAAATTTACTAATAGCTAATAGTATTAGTTTAGATAATAGAAAAAGTCGTACGTATGGAGCGTTCTACTATACGGTAGTGAGACTTGGACAATTAAAGAAGTAGATAAGAAAAAGATAGAAGCTTTTGAAACTTGGTGTTATAGGAGAATGTTAAAGATTAGTTGGACAGATAGAGTAACAAACGAGGAAGTTTGTAGAAGGATAGGTGAGGATCCCTGTATGTGGAAACAATTGAAGGTCAGGAGAGATAGAATGATAGGGCACCAGTTAAGACATGAGGGACTATTTAGTAAAGTCTTAGATTATAGACTACCAAATAAAAATAGAGTAGGAAGGCCTAGACAAAGCTATATTAGTCAAATTATTAGAGATTTAGGTTGTGAAGGCTATGTAGACCTTTTTAGACTAGCTCAGAATAGAAAAGAATTTAGAGCTGCGTCAAACCGACTTTAAGTAAATTCGAAAACAAACAAAAAATAATAAAAATCAGTTAACTAAATGTCACCAGAACATAACTCACAATTAGTTAGCGGTCTGGCATGTTGGTAGCGATTCGTTGCTTAAGCCTTACCATAACATATAATTTAAGAAACGTCACCATGACATAACTCACAATTAGGTAACGGTCTGGCATGTTGGCAGCGATTCGTTGCTTAAGCCTTACCATAACATATAATTTAACACTTTTCCTTTTTGAAGCGGATAACCAGGTTTTTTTTCATTTCCTTATAAATGGTAATCATGTAAACATGTTAGATTTCTTTAACAACCATTAGGTTGCTAATATCTATGTAGAGTCAGCTGGATAGGAAAAAGATAGAAGGATATAGGAAGACCTAGACCAAACTATATTAGTCAAATTATTAGAAATTTAGGTTGTGAAGGATATGTAGAGCTTTTTAGATTAGCACATATTAGAAAAGAAGTTAGAGCTGCGTCAAACCGACCTTAAGTAAGGTCGAAAACAAAATGATGATGATACAGCAATTGAACCATATATAGTTCGTAGGGCTGTTAATTCCTCTAAAGTTGATGGAAACTTATCTCACGTGTTGAATATTTTAGGTTGATTTAATACATTTGTGATCTCATTGATGATCCTGCTGGCAGTTGCTTGACTAACAGCACAATTAACATTTGAGGCAGTATCTAGTTGATAACTGCCTGCTGCATAAAACCTTAATGCTGTTAGTACCTGTGAAGTATATGACATTGTTACGTACTTTGTAAACACATGAAGACTAACCTTTAAATCCACATAGATTGCTGAACTTCGTGAGGGTTGTTGAATAAACTGTGAAACAGCAATTATTAATTCCCTTGCCATGCTCTTACTGAAACGACACATTTTTATAAATGCTTCGTCTGTAAGGGTATCAAATGGATTTTTTTTGCGTAAAAATCTTCTACGCGACGAGCCGTATGAACTTCAACCTGATTCAAATTTTCAATTGCCTGAATAGCCGCTATTTCGTCGAAATCCATTTTATTCCACTAAACTTACACTGTGCTAGTAAAAACTCTAATCTTATAAAAAATTTCGATCAGTGCTAGACGTCCTCTACCTTATTTGTATGACAGAAGTAAGGTTAGGACACAGACCAGTTAAAAATGGTTAGGAAACAATACATTGCGTGCAACGATTCATGGTAACGAATGGTATCTGCTCACTCGATGCATCGCATGCGAAAGCTTACCCGTGTGCAATGCGTCGTGTAACTTCAAGAATTGGGGATCTCTGAAATAATGCTTAACGTACACGATCATTGTATCTATCGTATGCGTTCACGTTATCGTGTGATTCAAAAAGACGGGTCCTGGACGTGAAACTCTTGCAAGTAGCATTTTCAGGTACATAGTAGATTAAAAAACGAAAATATTGAACTTCGTCATGTTACCAAAACACCATTAGATTTTCTCAAAATTGGTCTTAATAAATTTTGAATAGTTTTTGTAAAAAAAATCAAAGAGGTTACCTAATGTGTATTGTCAATGATTTTATGTATTTTATATAAAATGCTCTTTCCATGATCTTTGACACAAAGATACCTACCTAATTAATCCTTTTTAGCCAAATACAATACGAAGTTAAATTCTTCCACAAATTTTATTAGGCTTCAATCTAGTTGAACTAAATAATTGTTAAGTAATATATACTGTATATTTTAACTTTGGAATATAATTTCCATTTAAATGACGTTTGCTATCATTTTCTCACAGGGCAAATTTTACAAGCTTGTGTAACTAACTATATCAATACTACAAATGTATAAATTATGAAAAAGTTGATGTGATTAGCATTTATTTCTAGAACGAGAACATTTAGATAGACCAGTTCTTCAAATAGAATATTTCTACATAGGTTATGAATTCTGAAACAAGAAAAATGTTGTAATGTTGTTTAATTTGCTCCGGTTTAGTGTATGTTGATAAAGTAGTTCATACCTCTAGTAAATATGTCACCGATAAATAAATCACGAATTTAAATTTTAGTTTACTAAGAGCCGGTGTACTGGTTTAGGAGACTAACCGCTCAATTAGTGAATTATTTGAATACCAATGTCTAGATTTATCTCAAGAAATTTAAAATAGAGAAACTAGTTTTTATCGGCTAATGTACACTGTCGTTTAGTAAAATAAAAATAAATTAAGCATATCTATCGAATTATAGATGCACTTTTATGATAGGTTTAGTAATATAATTAGAATATTGTTTTAATTTTTACTCATCTTAGTACCTTTAAGAATAATTAAAGGTTAAAAATGCAATTGAAAGCAATAATTTGTAGTAATACTACAAGTGTTTTATAATATTTTCTCATGTACTTTTTGTTACCTATAAGACATCAAAGGTAAATTAAAATAATAGCTAAGATAAGAGTAAGTAAAACAGTTGATATTAAATTAACATCCAAAGGAATTGTCAGAAATTAGACTTATCAAAAACTTTTAAGCTATTTAGCCATTTGTATAACGTGTGATCCACAAAGGCGTTCTCAGTTAACAATAACCATATACTTTAATCAACATTTTGACAATATGCAAAATTCCTCTCGTTTTTATTGAGATTGAATTGAACACCAGGACTTTTTGATTTCGTGATAAACAAAAGCTGTATTTTGCAAAGATTTATTTATGAAATCATAGGAAATAATTAGGATGAACGGAGTTACATAATGCAAAATGCATATTAAAATTTTGCTGAGGAATTTATAGGTCAAGTTGTTTACATTTGATTACATTAAGAAATTCGTTCCCAACTTCATCGCCTTATTTGTACTTGGTTTTACAGGAGAATCAACGATGAAAATCACAGGGAAGAGAAATTTTCATTTTCATTGGTTGAAACATGAGACAGATTTTCACTACTTAAATATTATGATTTTGGGAATAGGTGTGTGAATTTGTTATGTTAAACTGTTATGAAAAATTAGGTTAAATGCAAAACTAAACTCTTTTTAGAACAATTATTTTAATCTTTTAAGAAATATTTTAGCTGCAACTTAATGCATCGTTTATTTAAAGTAACATCCAACAAATATATCATTCTTATAGTATTTAAAAAGCACCAGGTCTTTTTCTATTTTATCATATCGGCGGGGGGGGGGGGGGTCTGTAGGTTTGAATTATTTTTAACAAATCATACTGACTAGTTGCTCAAAATAACGCCAGACTTCTTAAAAAAGGAAAAGAAAAAGTTTACTTTCTGTATCCTGAACCCCACCCTTCTTTAGTTGATATAATAATGATATGAACACGATGGAGTTTTGAGTTTCACTTCTGCGCAGTTAACATCAACCGTTACAGGTCGCGTTAAGAAGCAAAAGACTAACATACAAAAATATCCGAAGAAGGTATTAGCGTAGCTAAAAATCTATGGAGACTGTAACTGAAATATAGCACTTGTTTGAAACAAGTTTCTTAACTTTGCATATAATTTACTAAATAATTTCACTGTTTAGTAACTGTATTTGTAAATAAATTCTAGCATTATCTTTTTTGTATATAAAACAAAATTATGATCCCATATTTATAGTACGTTATTATCATTTGATATTAAATAAACTTAGTGCAATAATTATTAAAGCACAGGTTGATTTCTCGACTAATTTATGCCTTTGCAATAGAAACTGGAAATATACCTTAATTACGATTATCTACAGATGAGTATCATTTTAATACTATCGAAGCAAAATAAAAAATAAATAGATAGTACTTGACAAAAACTTTCATGAAACTTCTGTATTACATTGTTTAAAATTTTACAAATATTTGTCGGTTTCTTTCAACGTAGCTCAATTAGCTGCATTTTATTAATTTTTTATATAGCTGAAAAATTCATTAAAGACATTCTAAGAAGTTATTTTATCACTTTTCACATTTGGGATTAGATAAAATAAAAACAAAACATACATGAGTGTAAGGCAACAATAAAGTAGGATATGTTACCTTATTTTAATTTTATTTCTAGCGCTTTAATAACGGCGGTTTTAAAATGAAATGGCGAAGTGTTCTTACTAAACAAATATAATCTGGTAGAATTTGCTGCTCTTTTAGGAAATAAAATCTTTCACTACAGGGTTTCATATCCGCATGTTGTTGAACGCAAGGACACGTATATGCTCAATATGTTTTCTAATTCAACAATATAATTTACGTTTGGGTATTTGTTCAAAAACTTTCGGGTACGAAGTAGAATTGAAAACTACGCTAAACAAACATTTTGCGGACACTTTGGTCTAAACTTTTAACTTCAAATTAAATGATTGAAGAAAACAAACTAAAACTTAAAGGATGCGGCGTCTTTTAGTAATGCCTTTAAAATTTTGACTTAAAAATTAGCCTTAACACGCCGATTTAAAATCGCAAATTAAAACTCTAAAATTGAACAGTATTATATTTAAAATGGCAGCGTTGCTCAACGAAAAATCAAAGTTAAATCCTTGTACATCTTACAATTTTAATATTAAAAATGAGTTTGTTGTAACTTTGCCAACTGCTACCTCTCTTTATATAATGCCTATACATTTTTTTTCATTAGGAACTAACAAATATATTTATCAAAATATTTATCTTGTATTGCCTCACGTATTAAAAGTTAGGAATAATAATATTCGACCGGATAATTCTAAATCAGAGTAACAAATGGACAAAATCCACCAACCTGTCAAGCAACAAGTAATACCCAATATAATTTATTTGTTCTAACGTTTTTAGGACGTCATATTAAACATTCTATGTTAGTAATACCAATTGTTTATCTATTTAATTATAGATTATTTAGTAATTAGGTATAAAACTAATAACTAGGGAAGGTCTAAGATGCATACACTCCGTCTCCCCTCGCTGGTGGGAACTAAATCAAATACGCAAAACATCAATCCGATCCTCAGCTAGACCCTTCAAAGCCAGATTAATGTAAATTTGATACACTCTGCGTCCACACCTGAAACCAATTTGTCCACAAGTAACAAATGTCTGAGGGAAAACCCAAATATTAACACAGGATTTGACCCAGAAAATATTCTAAACAAAATAGAGTTTACGTACCAAGACTTATTAAAATACATAGATGAGGAACTAGATACATCCAATCGAATACGCGTAGGAGTAAAGAAAAATCACAAATAAATCTATTATTTCTGAGTGTAGCAAGCTCTGAACCTATAGCATCATCTAAATCGTAGTGATAAAATTTTTGCAAATGTTTAACCTTAGCTAAAATATCGTCTGCAGTTAAATTTGAAAAACATTAGGTTCCAGGAAATTAAATTTTTCATTTACATGGAACAGTGATTCAAAACGACTCGACCACTGTGAAATTATAATATCTATTACACGATAGAATACACTTATCTTAAATTTGAATTTTTTATCATTAAGTTGATAATCTTTGGATAATTCAACATAATGCTCTTTTACTTGTACTTGCTTTTTTTTAGAAATTTCGGTCTAATATTCAATTGTCCTACAACTTTCTTTGCTTCCTCCTTAATGTTGGAATAGTTTTTTCTTGTTTTATTAAAAAATGTTAAAGTTTTTTGAATTGAAAGGATTATCTGGTTAATATTAGCCTTTTCACTCTGTGCAGTTTGTGAAAGACTGCTAAGTTCTTATAGAATTTGACTTAAAAACACTTAAAAGATAAAATCAAAATTTTTCGTGTTAGTTAATATTTGTTTCGCGTAATTTTGTTCATCTGTTTTTTTATGTCAGAATAATTTTATTAAGAGACATTACTATATCTTTAAACCGAAACCTTATAGCAGTTAAAGATTTTAATCTGTCGGCCCAACGCGCAGCATTTAACTGTTTTAATTGTATCATACTTTTTAAAAACAGAAGGCCAACCCTATCATAATTATATATTAGCAAAAAATGTCTATACATTTTCTATAAGTTGAAAAAAATTCAATTTTTTTTATACTTTTAATGGCATCATTTATGACTAGATTTTAGTTATGAGCGCTACAGTGCATATATAAAGAGCTGTAAGTTTTATATTTAATATTCTTTTTTGCACACCAGAAAAGTGCCGCTCATAACGTTAGCCCCATTGCAGCCCTGCCCTACATCTATTTATATCTAATTTCATGTCGGATAAATTGCTTAATATAGTATTACATTATCCTTCTGCAGGTCGAGACTCTACTTTTGTAAACCCCACAAACGTTTCACAAATATCTATTTTAGTTACCTCTCCCTCGCTATCTTTTATAAAATCAATGTATCTTATAATTTTATTTAATTAATCAGTCTTAGTTATATATTGTGAGGTGTCCATTATGAGTGAGAATAAAAAAGCGTACCTAGTTTATCTAATATAGTATTTTTGAAGTGCGTGCTTAAAGCATTAATAATGTCGTTTTAAATTTTTGGGGAAAGATATTTAATTGATCGTTTGGGTCGGTCAAGCAATTTTTGGAATATAGGATTATGATTATTGACTAAATGAACTAAACTTAAGAAATTACCGTTGTGACTGTCCTTTGAATCGGAACAGCTTTCTCTGTGTGCATAAACTTGTTGTTCGGACCCCTTAGAAGTAAAAAAGGAACTTATTTTAGAAATCTTGCTCTTTGATTCTTCCAATATTAAAATTTTTTTGCAGCACCGCTTGTGGAGCTCATTGCATGAGATAATCTTATTTCTTGTAACTTCCAATGAAATTATTAGTAGTTTTTTGAAATTACAAAATACATATACGTGCAATGCTTTAATTAAAAAAATAAATAAATTTAAATTAAATGCTTAAAAATTAATTTGTATGTACTGCTTTACGGGAATTAAACTATGATCACATCAAAGTAGTTTAATAAAAAGTAGTCATGTAAATACTTACATTTCAGTATGAAAGACCTATAACACCAACGCAGTAATTTCGAGCAAAACGCACTGGAATGCTTTCTTAATTTTTTTCGTTTGTATAGTGCAGCTAGTACAACCAACTGACTAGACTTGCGACCAGCAAATAAATTTCTCTCTACTGTTAATACTTTTAAGAAGCGAAGCCTAGCAAGCTACCCGTGAATCTATACCTGTACAGACAATAGCCATATAATTTTTGTTTAAAACCCCATATACCAAACTAACCCTATATGTCGTTTAATAGCGCTTTACAATTTTATGCGGTGTAGTAACTAAGAATAATTAACATCTTTGTTATTAAAGTTTACAATCTCACACCAGTTTATTGGACAGGTAGTAAGAGAAATTGCACGGTGCTTGTGTTGTTCACTGTTTAATTAACTTGTTGTTCATCGTATTTTAGCAGGTCTTAGTAACAATAACATCAAGAAACCCTTCGTTGACCTGACTCTTGAATTATCTGAAGTTTTGTTCTTGATTATTTGTTGCCCGCCAAATTTGGGTATGATGAGGTTGAGTAAATTGAAATTCTTGTAGTTTGGGCCCGCATTGCGGGTGCACCTAACATTGCATTTAAATTAAATGATGTAAAAACTCTGTTATAAGATGTCATTATAAGATTGAGTTGTGCTGTGTGGAAAAGTTGCGCCGATATCATGTTATTCGAAAGAGAAAAAAACAGTTTTGGAATTTGGCATGGTAGTTATTAGATGTGGTGAAAAAATAGTGATGTGTGAATTCGGATACAGGTAGTGGTTCAAGTCATGATGATGTCGTTCCGTTATAAATTTCATATACAGAAATAGCTGCATCTTCTTTTGGATTTCACTATAAAGTTTAATCACATTGTTCGTGATTCTATACATAAACATGGATTTATGCCGTTTCATTATCTAATATAAATGTTTTCGAAAATTTCTGAAATGAACGAAATATTGTATTGTAAAAATTTTGTTTTATGTAGGGTTACTATTAAAAATTTTTTTATACATAGTTGTCTTTTGTTTGGCTATACCCGTTCCGAATGGACGTACACCTTGAAGAAGTTCTAGATTACTAGAACGGGTAGAATGGCTTCCGCGTTCCAGTGATTTAAAGAGCTATACTACAGTTTCAACCACACTAGTATGCTCTTTAATGAAGAACCAGACTAAAACAGGTCCCCGTAAAAACGCAGCAGTTTTTTCGGTACTTAGAGTGGCAGAAACCATAAAGCGGCTCCGTGGCGTAGTTGGTATGCGTGTGACTACTACGCTCAAGGTCCCGGGTTCGAATCCCGACCCGGTCCGCTTGAAAAGTGTTAGACGAGCATTTTTCACAAAAATACGCCCTCGTTCGGATGAGAGGTACAATGGAGGTCCCGTGTGTGAGTGTTGTCACGCATGTAAAAGATCCCTACCTTGCTTGGAACAGCAAGGGTTTGGCAAAATTCAAAATGTAGTACTTTCGGGTGGAGCATTGGGAAAATCACATGTAAGGGCAGAGACCATAGGGGCCGGTATAGCATTCTAAGACACACTACTGCGATGTGGAAGACAACGGGAAACCACCACATTATCTCTCAAGTACACCGCATACTTAAATTGTAAGATACATGAGGCATCCTCATAGAAAAACATTCCGGAGTTAAAATAGTCCCCAATTCGGATTGGTGGGGAGAAGAAGAGGGAACATTTTGCGAGTCGGAGTGTGGAATGTAAGCTAGAAAACTTGAAAATTGAAATGGATAGGTTAGCACTAGAAATTGTGGAGATCAGCGAAGTTCGCTGG
Organism: Platerodrilus igneus; assembly: GCA_036346225.1. NCBI lineage: Eukaryota > Metazoa > Arthropoda > Insecta > Coleoptera > Lycidae > Platerodrilus > Platerodrilus igneus. Next base: position 735,943 of record JARFIW010001273.1, read on the forward strand.
CCAGAGGCAAGAGGAATTTTTGGAGTGGAGATCTTAGGGTAATTCATACAGGATCAGAAGAAGGATATTCGGGTGTGGGTATAGTTATGCGAAAAAAGATAAGACAACGTGTAGAAAATGCTTACAAAGTAACGAAAGAGCATTCATGGTTAGATTAGAATCTATACCGGTAATTATAGTAATAATACAAGCATACATGTACATCTTTAGCTGCAGTAGAGGTAGAGGCGATCTACAAAGATATCGAAGACATACTAAGGTACGTAAAAAGACATGAAAATTTAATAATTACCAGGGATTTTAATGCAGTGCTAGATGAGGGTAGGGAAGGAGCGGTAGTAGGTATATTTGGTTTAGGCACGAGAAACGACAGGGGAAATAGGCTGGTAGAAGTTTGCGAGAAGAACAATTTAACCATCACAAACACGTTACTTCAACGTCAAGCTAGAAGACGAAACACGTGGAAGATGCCAGGAGATATAGGAAGACATCAAATAGAATACATTCTTGTTAGACAACGGTGCAGGAATCAAGTAAAAGACTGTAGAAGCTCCCCACAACATCGTAATTATGAAGGCCACTCTTAAATTAAAAAATTTGAAAAAAAGGAAAGGAAAAAGGCACTTTAACTTTAAGAAACTAAAAGATAAAGTTAGGATTTGAAAAAAGTCAATTAGTTGCTGAAAGATATCGGGAAAATTTTTTATACTAAGAAAGAAGAAACAGAATGGAATAACATTAAATCCAGCTTAGACATGCCGGTTAGAGATATTCTGCCGTATATACAAAGAGACAATAAGAAACCACGTATAACAAAGGATATCCTAAATCTAATAGAAGAAAGACGAAAATACAAAAATAGATAAAATGAAACAGAAAAACAGAGATACAAAGACATAAAGTGAGAAACTATTTGCAATTGCAGGTAAGCTAAAGAACAATAGATTGATGAAAAGTGCAAAGAGGTACAAACTAAGATAGAAATAGAAAAACGAACAAAGCATACAAACTAATAATGAATTTTAGGGATATAAAACCATATAGCAAAAATATAAAGGTCGTGGGGGAAACATCATTATAGAAAATGTAGAGAAAGTGGATATATGGCAAAAATACATAGGGAATTTATATATGCAAGAGAGTAACTATCAGCATTAGAACAGGAATCAGACATTGAAAAGATTGATTTGGCATATCCTATACCTTGAGATGAGTTTGGATTAGCATTAAAGGGTCTGAAAAATGGGAAGGCACCGGGTACAGATAAGGTGCAAGCAAAAACTCTAAAAGCCGCTGGACAAGCAGTAACAGAACGTCTCTTCCAACTTGTAGGCTAAATGTATGAGACAGGCGAGATACCCAAAGATTTCATACGTAACATCATCGTCACTATACCAAAAAATAGAGGCTCGGATTAGATGTGAAAATTTTTGAACAATATGTGTGACAGCACACGTGTCAATAATATTAACTAGAATTGTACAAGAACAAATAGGAAAACGATCTGAAGAAATTCTAGGGAAAGCTCAATTTGAGTTTGGGCAAAACAGGGGAATACGGGAGGCTATTTAAGCTCTAAGGGTGATAATGGAGAAAACAATAGAAAAAGGGGAAAGCGTGTATATAGGGTTTGTAGATCTAAAAAAAGCATTCGACAATGTAAAATGGAAAAAAATGTTCGCAATACTCAAAAAGATTGGAATGAGTTCTAGGGATAGACGAATAGTACATAGCTTATACAAAGAGCAGGCAGTGGTAAAATAATTAGAGCAGGAACGTAGAGAAGTAAATATTAGAATAGGGTTGAGACATGGATATGCCCTATCATCATTAATTTTTAACTAGTACATAGAAGAGGCAATGAATACTGTCAAATGCAAGAAAATATTTGGAATTCTTATGCAGGAACAAAAGATTGATATGCTTAGATTTGCAGATGATATAGCGGTATTAGCATCTAGCAAAGAAGAGTAAGGCTGCTCTTAATGAAATGGAAGTAGTTCTAACAGAGAGATACGGTATGAAAATTTTCAAAAATAAAACTAAAGTACTAGTATGCAAAGGAGGGAAAAATAAATGAAAACTAGAATACAAGTAAATAACGAAAACTTACAAAAGGTTAAGGATTTCTGCTACCTAGGAAGCCAAATAACGCAAGACGGGAAGAGCGCAAAGATATAAAACAAAGATTAGCATAAGGTCGTGCTATATTTAACAAGAAAAAGAAACTACCATGTTCAAAGACAACAAACATAGAAACATGGAAAAGATTACTTAAAACATATGTCTGGAGTACAGCAATGTACGGCTGTAAAACATGTACAGTAGGTGAAGCGGCCAGGAAAAAGATAGAAGCCATTGAAATATGGCTCTACAGACGTCTGATGGAGATATCATGTACAGACAAAGTTAAGAACATACAGGTACTAGAAATGGTAGGGAACGAATAAAGTATGTGGAAAACAGTAAAAAGTAAAAGAGATAGAATGATAGGCCACATAATAAAGCATGAGGGAATAGTGCGGAATATATTAAAAGCGGAGGTAGGAAAAAGGAAGGTAAAGGTAGACCTAGGTTAAACTATTGCACACAGATAGTGAAAGATGGAATGTGGGAATTTCAGGGAAATGCGTAGGTTAGCTCAGAATAGAAATTAATGGATGTACGCGTCTAACCAACTCCAAGATTGAAAACTTAATGGCGGAAAGAAGAACTATACTTAAACATGACGATTATTATAAGCAACTACAGGTATTGGCTTTGCAATACTCTGAACTAATGTTAATTGTGCGAAAGGATTTACTGGAAAACTATTAATTCGGGAAATGTCTAAGTATTGAGGGAATCTTGGTAGTCACAGGCATACCACTGAATCTTGGTGAAATGGGGCTAATAATTAGAAAACAACAGAAAAAGAACCGAGCTGTATCTAGGCTGTGGGAATTTCAGGGAACGGTGCAGGCTAGCTCAGAATAGAAATAAGTGTAGGTACGCGTCCAACCAGTTTCAAGACGAAAACCTAATGACAAAAAAGACAATTGCACTTAAATCTGATGACTATTATAAACAACTACAGGTGTTGGTTTGGAAATATTTTCAACTGAGATTAATTGAGCGAAAGGATATATTGGAAAACTATTGATTCGGCAAATGTTCAAGTGTTGGGGGATCTTGGTAGCCGCAGGCTGCTTAACTCTTTTCACATACTGTTGAGTATCGGGGAAATAAGGTATATATTTGTAAATAATGGAATGGGAACCGAACCGCATCTAACAAGAAAGAGCAGCGGCTATGTTCAAAGACAACAAACATAGAAACAAGAAGAAAATTGTTGAAAACATATGTGTGGGGCACATCACAGTAGGTTTATGAAATAGGGGTGGTAGGAGAAGCAGCCAGAAAAACGGTAGATGCCTTTTGGGATGTTGTGCTTAAGATGTATGGGGATAATAGCATTTACAGACAAAGATAATAACAAAGAGGTTATAAAAATAGCAGGGGATAAAAATATCTGTGGAAAAGAATAGGAGAAAAAAAAGGGCAGGATACGTTTTAAGGCATTTTTGGGGAATAATGCGAGATATATTACAAACAGAGATTGAAAAAGATAGGTAGAGGTAGACCTAGATCAGACTATTGCATGCACATAGTGATAGGTACAGTTTGTGTAAATTTCAGGAAATATATAGGTTAACACAGAATAAGAAACAATGAGGGTACGAGTCTAACCAGTTTCAAGACTGAAGACTTAATGATAATGATGTTTGGTTATGTAGAATATCGAATAAATACGGTTAAGTAACTGTTTTGAATTTTCTACTCATGGTGTCCGTGTGGTATAAACGGCTCTCAGTATGACCTGCCCTCTACTTTATTCTCATCTGGAACGGATTTTATAGTATCTGGAAGTGTTCTTCGAAAAAAGGGTTTGAAATGAAGTGATTATTGAATACGTTAAGCGAACATTCGAAGAACGTCTGCATATATTTGAAAGACATTTACGGCAAGAATAATTTACTTGCTATAAATAAAATTCACAATGAAAAATAGAATTTTGTCAATCGGTTTTTATCGATTTAAAAAGGATAATAATTCCTTTAACAAAATAATATTACCTGATGTGTGGTTCTCACTTTCTGGTTACGTTAACTCTCAGAACATGAGAATGTGATGCTGTGAAATCCACAGTTATGCATTGAGACGTTGTTACATTCTTGAAAAGTTAGAGTTTGGACCAATGTTAATTAAAGAAGGATTGTATTATTGCCTTATACTTTTTAAGGCTAACCTAAAATAAACTCATTTTTTGGTAAAAGTTAGTTTCATACATTTAATTTTTACATTTTTAGGAGTAATCAGCTCTAAAACATTGCTATTTACAAATTTTTATCGCATTTGTAAATATCCTGCATAATGAATTATAGAAACGATAGTATTAGCACGTGCATCAGTTTTAGCTAATGCACACTCTCCCAACGTAAACATTGTTTCTATTACAGAACATTTTGGATATTGTATGTTAAGTTTAAATACGGACACATTTGGGCAACTCTATACGAGACTTTCTGTGTGATAGTGGCGATTTAAAGATAGAACTCGCCAATAAAATTGAAGAACTGAAGGACCACTAGATATACTTTAAAACGTTAGTGACTGTGTTAAAAGGAAACTTACACTTTATTCACAACAAAGTTGTGGCTTTACAATAAATCTTATTTAACAAATAGTGTTTCTACTTCTTTGCTATTATATACAGTTTACAAAAATCATTGTAACTCTGATGTGTCTGCTAAAATCAAAACAAAGAAAGTACTTACACTAGATTAAACTCGACTTGAAGGATGAGAAATTTAATTGCCAATTGACAGAAATATTTTGTTGATCACATGCTATTGCATTAACAAAAGAATGGAATTTAAAATTTGGAGACTCACAAATACAAAGAGACCTTCATGCACTGATGATAATTATTACAATGTTTACTAGAACAATGTTCCCAGGACGATTAACTAAGTTTGATTATACAGAGTGTGCAAAATCTATCTCCGTATATGAGTAACTTTTTATTATAAAAGATATATATATATATATATATATATATATATATATTATATATATATATATATATATATATTATATAGTTGGTTAAATTAGCAAAGTTGAGCAGAGATTTACGAGTAGTATGATACTTTTTAAAAATCCACCTAATCCTCGACTTTTTTAGATATTTGGAAAAATTGAAATTGGCCATTTTCTATAGAACCTAACCTACAGAAAAATAAAAACTGCATGCAATGTAAATTTTTAGTTCAAATTCAGTAGCCTATATGACAATTTTAATGGAAGGAGTTTTAAAGCTACAAAATATAACCTTACTTTTTTTAAAAACCATACTTTAACAAAGGAATGTTTAAAAAAAAATAGAGTATGTTGGAGTCAGGAAAATCCTTATTTAACAGAAGAAAGGCGGGATCAATATCAATTTTCGCTAATTGTGTGGTGTGCCATTTTTGGAAATAAAATACTCGGGCTTTTCGTCTATAATTATAATTTAAATTTAGTACGCTATTTCAATTTTTATCAAACGAGTTGCTAGAACTGCTAGATAATTTTTAACTACATCTATTACAAAACTTAAAATATTTCCAGCATGACGGTGTACCTGCCCACAACGCTTACTCCGTTTCTGAATATCTTTCTAGTAACCTTCTAAATTGGATTGGAACTGCAGCTTCTATTCCGTGGCCCGCTAGGCACACCAACTATTGCCACTTGATTCTCTTTTGAGTTGTGTAAAGCGTATACTGCTTGCTAAAAAAACTAACAACGTCGAGACACTTAAAGATAGTATTACTGCAGCTATTACAAGTATAAGACCACAAACCTTAGATAAGGTCCAGCAAAATCTAATGAAAAGTCATGAGATGCGTTTACGAGCTAATACGGATCATTTTGAGCATATGCTAATTTAGCAGTGGACACATTAGAATTAATTCATTTGAATTTCCTATGTTAAAGCCGTTTGTACGGTATCCATAGTTAATTTTTGTGGATTTAATTTCTCCTTTGTGCATAATAAATTTGGTTATCTATTTATTTTATGCTTTGGTGCCAGTTACTAGCATTCCTAGTTACAGCAAACATGTATTTCCATTATGGATCTTTGAACATTTTGTTTATTTGAAATATGTGTACATGGGCTCCTTGATGTTCGCAAATAAACAAATTGTCTTTTCTTTATTATGGAGAAACTACTGAAAATATGTATATTAACCCACACACGGTACTAATCAAAAAAATAACCTTCCTTGTGGCTTATATTAAACTATGGTTATGTCTACAGCTTGAAAACGCCTTTTTTACTGAAATTGTCATTTGCGTTATTGAATTCCATGTCAAAATCTGCATTACTTGCAGATGTTAGTTTTGCTATAAGTTAAAGCGTTAAAAAGTTATTGGCTGTAGAAAATAAATAATTTCTGTTTTTTCCAAATATTTAAAGAAGTTGAGCATCTAAGTCAGTTTCTAAAAAAGAATCATACTACTTGTAAATTTTTGATTAACTTTGTTAATTTAAGCAACATTGTATTTTTTATAATAAGTAAGCTACGTATATATGGAGATAGATTGTGGGTATCCTGTATAGTTTATCTAAAAAAAAAAATGTATTTATATGCACATTAAACGTATTTATTTTAACGCCTTGTCCAATAATTTATATCATATTACACACGAATTCATACTTCGACTAAAACTATTCTTTCTGCCGAGTCTTGTAATTTTTATAACATCACAAAGTACCGTCAAGAAGTTAGAAAAAAATTTTTATGATTTTTTTAAACTCGTCGCATTGTACGCTTTATACTAGTTCCTTAAATGTACACTTGAAGCTGTCAGTTAATTCGCTGTTGGTCTAATGGGCGGTTTCCTTTCTATTTTAAACTTTTCGGCGTCTTAGTAATAACACTTTCTGAGGATGAAACTTTTAAATTTCAGAAACCAATAGGACAAATATGATTTTTACAAAATATACTTTATGCTATTTTGTTAATTCTGCAGTTACTACATAAAGTTATAGCTAGCATTTATTTATTTGGTATTATACTAACCATGTGCAAATGTTCATGCTGCCTGTAAAGTTTAATGTGGAACAATAAATTGTAAACACTCCTTTGCATGCAACGTCATTCTTATCTCTCACTATAAATTTATCAAAAATTACTAAATGTTTGGTTTTAGATAAGATATTTTAATACCATTCCATGTGGGAGATCAAATCTTTTTTTTATATTTTGTTTGAAGTAGTTATTTTTCGACCATTTGTTCATTTGTGTATTTATCGTGAGTTGCAGTTTTAATCATTCATCTAAAAGAAAGAAGTTGACTAAACTATTGGATTTTTAAATATCCCAATCTCTTACAATACTGAAGGAGCTACAATAACCAACTGGCACTAAAAAGGAACATAGAGTGGAAAATACTTACACTGCAATTAAAACATTCCAAACTAACTTAAAATAACGTGATTAATAATTTGATCGAAGCGCGATAAAACTGTCACATAATAAACAGCCATAAACGAGTAAAAATTGTTAAAACATTCTCGACAATAATAACTACCCAAAATTATTCTATAAACCAATAATTAAAATAAAAAACAAAGAAATTTATAATAACGGAAAAAATAACAAACTGCAATTAAAAGAAAGACGAAAAGAAATTTTATATAGCTCAGGTCTTTCGGAAAAGATTAAAAGTGCCTCTACAACATTCAGGTATTACATAAACCCTACAATTCAATAAGAAACATGTTCGCTAAACTCAAACCTCAAAATGACCAAAACATCAACACAGTACATAAAATTAACTTTATAGGTTGCCGCGGTACGTATATCGACAAAATCAAGCAATACCTTTACAAACGCATGTATAAACGTAAGTATACTATACAAACCAAAAATAAAAAGCACAGCAAAAAGAAACCAAGTACGGAAGAACTACACCAATCTGATTTTAAAAACGTGTATATTTTTAATACTGAAACAAATGATAATAGAAGATATATAATAAAAACCATGTAAATACACAAACAAATAAACGTAATTAATTCCAAAGTAGACTAAAACAAATTTACCGATATTTAGAATAATTTAATAAATAATGATAACCTTACGAGAAATGGCGCAATGAAATAATATAGAGAAAAATGTCACTTTTTTATTTCTTATAAAATTATAAAGAGCTTGAACTGCCTTATACCTACCATTTGACAAAATTCAAAGCTTATAACTTAATAGGAACAAACTATGTTGGTTGGATTTTAAAAATTGAAATTATTGACGAATATAGCTAGGTATATTTTCATGCAATAATAATAACAATTTAACGTAAATAAGATTATATTTCGACGTAAAATACAATTATGTATAAGTTTGAGTTATTCGATTAAGAAAAATGTGTAGGCAACTTAGTCTTAGTACTAACTACATTTAAATAAATAAATATTTGAAAATTTAGCGAAAATACCTATGAACAAATTAGTTAAGATACTAATTATCGAGGGTGATTCATTATTAATTGAAGATATGTTAACTGGTTTAAAAGGCTTCTCAAAATATAAAGATTAAACACAAAACACTTTGATAAGGTATTTTTCCTTACTCAAATACATTGTTCTCTTTAACCCTAGGATGTACACTTAAGATCCAAAAGATCCCATTTGATATAAAATTTTCTGCATTTTTTTTTGTAATTTTTGTGGTAATTTTTGTGTTAATTCCTTTTAGGAATGCTTTTATTACATATTTAAAAACATCATTACGATAAAAATATTTTATAGGAGCGTATCACCTTTCGGAAATTTTTATTTCCCTATTACTACTACATTGTAGCATACGTAGGGTCTTCGATATCCTTATACAGTTTACATGTTGTATTAGGTTCTTCTAGCGGCGCGAGTTACATATCCCCTAAATTAGAATATATATGCAATTAATGGAACCATTAAGAATTAAGAATTATTAAAACTTAAGTTAGATGCAACAATGTAATATTGAAGGACATAATAAAAAGGTTAATGAAAGTTCAACAAGACAGGCAGTGAGAACGGAAACAGATATTGTATTCCATACGTAACGTGATACTGCAGGTGCAGGTCACATTAGGTTATAAGACAGCAGTTATTAGAATTAAGATTGTTACATTGTATTAAATACAGAAATAAGCAGACATTAGCTCTGCAGTTCCCACAAGCAATGTGAGGGACAGAGATAGCATAAATACCCGCGAGAGTCCAAGATGGCCAATCAGTCTAGAGCTTCTCAAGTTTAACATTGTTGTCAGTTCAGCTACTCACCATAATTTTAATTTATTTAATTAGTGAAGGTCTAGTTAGAATAATTTCGATCTCCAACGTTACTGAACATAACGTATTTGCAAATTAAAATTAATCATTGTAATTCAGTGTAAAATAAATTTGTTAGAAGAAGTTTTTTGGAAAAGCTTTTTAAAAAGTCGCTCCAAGAGGCCCAAAACCTAACTTGCGTTGACGATCAGATGTCACGCATGTGTTTTAGTTTGTGGTGAACGTAAGTAAGTGACACTTTGTTCATGCAAATTTTAAAATTAAGAATATTGTATGATGTCATTGATTGAAATAATACTGGTAAGTTTTTCAATTTTATACATATAATTATGTATTACACAATGGTATTTGCTGTGTGCTTGTAATAGTAATTTTATAATTGATTTGTTAACAATAATATTCTACCTAACTTCATTACATGTACAAAAGAGACTAGTTATCATATACAAACGTGGAATTCAAATGGAGCGTTTGGAAATACGTAGTTTTAGGGCAAATGTACTTAGTAGATAGCATGACATGTAACAACTTAGAAATTTCAGTGTGTGCTAAAGAGCAGAAAGGCTATTATATGGGTATTTATGTTCTGTAGTGCTGGCTCTTTGGCTTTACAATTAGGCAAGCGGATGTGAACACAGCTGGTGATATCTAGATTTGGCATCCAAAGGTATTCAAAACCATTGCCAATTATTAACTTTGGAGGAGAAGTCTATATATGGGTAACTTGTCTCTGATGTACAATAAATCAATTTGTTATAGATCATAAATTTTACAGTTTATACAAAATATGAATTTCTAGAATAATGGCATCTAATAGTAGGAAGCGCAGCGTTCGTCAAAATGATAAAAATTTTGAAGAAACCGTTTTACAGTGGTATGAAAAGGCAGATTCAGATGTGTCCAATTCTAGTGTGGAATCTAATGACACACAAGCTCCCGATATCGAAATAACCGATGATAATTCCCAAATACCTATAGATTCTTCACCAGTAGTAAAAAACGATGCTATATTTGTCCCTGCAAATTATCAAGAAAAACTATGCAGACATGTAAAAAATGTAAAAAAAAATGTTTGTAAAAAACGCAGTCAAGCAATTTGTAATAACTGGTTATTAATTTAAGTGTTGAAAAGCAACAAATCTTTACTAAAGTTTATGTTTTTGCATTTTTATATATGAGGGTCTGCCGAACCTACCATATACATGGGTGTACAAATGTTGAAGAATGCATCTTAGGTTTAAAAATGTAAAAACGATATCTCCCAATATGTTTTTCTTTATACCGGGTAAAAGTAATATTATATGTTACATCAATATTAAAAAATCACTTAGAATGTAATTTACTGGAAGTAATAAATTTAATAATAAAGAAAAAGCAACAAACATACAAACGAAGAAAAGGTTGCTGAAGACATATGTGTGGAGTATAGCACTGTACGGCTGTGAAACTTGGACAGTAGGAGAAACGGAAAGGAAATGTGTTGCTACAGATGTAGGATAAAAATATAATGAACGCACAAAGTTAAAAACAAAGAGGTTCTAGAAATGGTAGGGGAAAAAGAAATATGTAGAAAACAGTAACAAATAGAAGAGATGGGATGATAGGTCACATATTAAGGCACGAGGAAATAGTGCGAAGTATATTAGAAGCAGAGATAAAAAGGAGGTAAAGTTATATTTAGGTTAGACTATTGCACACAAACAGTCAAAGATATAGGCTGTGGGAATTACAAGGAAATGTGCAGGCTCACTCAGAATAGAAATCAATGGAGAAGCGCGTCCAAACTCCAAGACGGAAGAACTAATGGCGAAAAAAGATAATCGTAGTTAAACCTGATGATTATTATAAATAACTGCAAGTGTTGGTTTTGCTATCTTCTTAACTAATGTTGATTGTGTGACAGGATTTTTTGGAAAATTATTAATTCAGCAAATGGCTAAGAGTTGGGGATCTGATTAGTCACAGGTTGCGTAACCCCCGTCACGTACCACTGAATATCGGTCAAATACTGTAAATATTTAGGAAATAATAGAAGGAAAACCGAGCTGTACCTAACAAGAAAGAGCTGCTGCTATGTTCGAAGACAACAAATATAGAAACAAGAAAAAATGGTTGAACGCGTATGTGTGGAGCACAACGCTCTACTTCTATAAAATAGGGACATTAGGATAATCAAACAGGAAAAAGGTAGAAGTCTATTGGAATATGGTGCTTCAGATGTATAATGATAATAGCATGGACAGACATAGTTAACAACAAAGAAGTTCTAGAAGTAGTAGGGAAAAAAAGATATCTGTGGAAAACAAAATAAACAAAAAATGAGAAAACTAGAAGAACATCACACGTTCTAGGACAATAGGGGAATAGTGCGAGATGTACTACAGGCAGAGATAGGAAAAAAGAGAGGTAGAGGTAGACCTAGAGCAGACTATTGCACGTAGATACTGTAAGACGTAGGCTGTGGGAATTTCAGGAAAATGCGTAGGTTAGCTCAGAATAGGAAACAATGGAGATACGCGTCAAACTAGTTCCAGAGCTGAAAACCCAATAAAGATGATGATGATAAAAGTTTAATAAAGTTCACGAAATTCGTATATAAGATTCGAGAAGCATTTTTCACGAACAGAAACGACGCCCATAGTAAACACAACTATAACACTGCACAGGAAGTCGAATAACTTTATCTCCTTTTACGAGTTGAAAATAAACGTGTAAACATGTAATTTACTAAAGTGTAATTTTTTTATCTAAACAAAATGAAAACCAGGAACAAAACCAAATTGTTATTTTCCATGTTTAAGGATAAACGCATAGACCCGTGTAATTAAAAAGTGGATTGCGTCAGTGGATCGTGGTGCAATTTTTGTAACTCGAGTTTAATACTTAATGCATTGAGATTAATACTCAGTAAATATTTCTTAGCAGTCTAAGTTTTCCTTTCCAGAGTATACAAACTAAGTTAAGATAGTAGCAAAGGATAAATGTATACAAACAAAATTATAATTGTTACTTTAAAAGCGTTTTAATTAAACCCTTATTATTTGAAAGAAAAGTAACAAACTCAATGAGAGAACAAAGAAACCAAGAAATGAATTTCTAAGAGACTCAACAAAATTGCTATTAAATTCCCACAAAAGCAGAAATCCCTTGTTTTCTAACGTAGCACAGTAGCTTATTACATAATTCAGTTTTTAGTCCATTTAAGAGAATAATTAATACCATAAAAATTTTAATATAATTTTAGATGCCGAACTTTCGCTTTCTTAATATAGTGAAACCTCTTGAAGTAAGGCATCTTGTGTATTAATGATGCTCAAAAGTTTGTTACATGGATAGAACTGCTAACCCAGATTAGATTTATTGCAATACCAGTCCTTTTATGTTTAACACGTTTAAATTCCTAAACAAATGATTATCTAATGCCGCCAGAACTGGCTAAAATGTATAATTCATTGAAAAATTTTTAGGCGCAGAAAAATTGTTAATAATTGCAAGTTATCTTAGAAAATCAAAAGTGCGTTAGACTAATAAAGTCAGTGAGACATTTTCTTTCATTAAATTAATCACAACCGTATTAATCTGCTTTCTTCTCGTCGTGTTTGCTAATTATAAATGTAAAGTTTTGAAGGGATTTGCAAATTCTGGATTAATTGTATTAATCTTTCTAATCGTACTCCAGCAAGTCCACGCAGTATATTCAATTAGTGCCTTTATCAAAGTGCTTAGATGTAACAAATTTGTAAGGGGGCTTTAATACAAGAGTGAATGCAACCAATTTTTTTTATAAAATTTCAAAAGTTTAATAAAACTGTACTGTAACCAGCTCTATATCGTGCAACACACACTCACAAACACGCACACATACACACACATATACACACCTGCGCGCACACATACACACACACGCGCAAACACACACATACACACACGTACACACCCACACACATATTTATATATTGATGTAATAATGTAGTCAACATAGGTCAGAAAACGCCATCATCATCATTAGGCCTTCAGTCTTGGAACTGGTTAGACGCGTATCCTTATCGTTTGCTATTCTGAACTAACCTTCACATTTCCCAGAAATTTACACAGTCTGCATCTATCACTATTTCATCTAGGTCTACATCTACCTCCTTTTTTCTATCTCTCATAGTATTCCCCAAATATGCCTTAGAACGTATTCTGCCTTTCTATTTCTCCTACTTTTTTCCACAGATATTGTTGTTCCCCTACTATTTCTATAACCTATTTGTTATTAACTTAGTCTGTCCATGCTATCATCCTCATACATCTGAAGCAAAGCATTCCAAAAAGCTGCTACGGTTTTTCTGTTTGCTTTTCCTACGGCCAGTATTTCATAGGCTTACTGTGCTGTGCTCCACACATATGCTTTCAACAATTTTCTTCTTGTTTATGTTTGTTGTCTTTCATCATAGGCGCTGTTCTTTCTTGTTAGATGCAGTTCGGTTTCCTTTTATTGTTCTACAATTATATACCCTATTTCGTCGACATTCAGTGGTTGTGAAGGGGTAAGCAGCCTGTGGCTGCCAAGTTCCGCCAGCTCTTGAACATTTGCGGATTTAATATTTTTTCCAACATATCTTTTCACACAGTCAACATTAGTTGCAGATACTTCACAACCAGCACTTGTAGTTGTTTATAATAATCTTCAGATTTATCTGCGCTTATTTTTCCTCATTAGGTTTTCCGTCTCAAAACTGGTTGGACACGTACCTGCACTTATTTATATTTTGAGCTAACCTACACAGTTCCCTGACGTTCCCACACAGCCTATATACCGCTCGGTTTCCCTTTTATTGTTTTATAATTTTATACCCTATTTTACCAAGATTTAGGGAAGGGGGTTAAGCAGCCTGTGGCTGACAAGATTCCCTAACACTTAGACATTTGCTAAATTAATAGTTTTCCAGTAAATCCTTTCACACAATTAACATTACTCTAGAATATTGCCCAACTAATACTTGTAGTTGCTTATAATAATCATCATTTTTAGGTACAGTTACTTTTTCGTCATTAGTTTATCCATCTTGGAACTGGTTGGATGCGTACCTCCATTGATTTCTATTCTGAGCTAGCCTACACATTTCCATGCAAATTCCTACAGCTCACATCTTCCACTATCTGTGTGCAGTAGTCTAACCTAGGTCTACCTCTACCTCTCTTTTTCCTTATCTCTGCTTCTAATACATTCCGCACTATTTTTTCATGCCGTAGTATGTGGCCTATCATCCTATCTCCTCTATTTATTACCGTTAGTAGTGGGGTAAGGCCGGTCCTAATTCAAAACGTGTTCAGACGTATTTTCCATATGTAAAATACACGTGCATCGTTTTGAATTAGGATCGGCCTTATATACTTTCAATGTAAAATAGTAGTGAAAACATGAATTCTTATATACTTTCAATGTAAAATACTTGTGGGCACGTTTTGAATTAGGATTGGCTTTATATTACTTTCAATGAAACATATTTCAAAACACACGTATGTTGAAAAATGTAAGTGCAGAGAAAAATGTGTGTAGCTGTTTTGAATTCGGTTTTCTAGCGAGAAGTTACACGTGCACCGTTTTGAATTAGGATCGGTCTTATATACTTTTAATGTAAAATGTGAAAACATGAATTCTTATATACTTTCAAATGTAAAATACTTGTGGGCACGTTGTGAATTAAGATCGGCTTTATATTACTTTTAATGAAACATACATACTTCAAAACACACGTATGTTGAAAAATGTAAGTGCAGAGAAAAATGTGTGTAGCTGTTTTGAATTCGGTTTTCTAGCGAGAAGTTACACGTGCACCGTTTTGAATTAGAATCGGCCTTATATACTTTTAATGTAAAATAGTTGTGAGCATGTTTTGAAGTCAGACCGGCTTTATATTACTTTCAATGGAACATGCATACTTCAAAACACACGTATGTTAAAAAATGTAAGTGCAGAGAAAATGTGTGTAGATGTTTTTTGAATTTGGTTTTCTAGCGACAAGTTATAAAGTATGCCAGATGCAAAATATCGCATTCAAGTCAATTGTGTTTAATAAAAGTGGATTCTGATTTATGTTTAGAGGCTGCAAATACAAATGGGCCGGTTTCAATTCAAAATGTGTTCACTCTTGTGATAGGTTGAAAAGTGGGTTGGCAAAGTACGCAGATGATGGTAATCTGCTATATAAGGAGATTGCTCCAAATATTAATTTAATTAGTCGAAGTTTACTGCATATATTTACATACAAACATGTATATAATTGATATTCAGGGATTTAAATACAAGAAAAACGAGTTTGTGTGCAAAGAAATTGCGGTTTTGGACTTGTTGGAAGGTGTTGTTTGGCATCAAATTTTTAAACTGCCAATGCAGTCTAGTTGTTTGAGCCAAGGAATATTCATGGTCTTTCTTGGGATAAATCTTCAACGGCTGGAATGGTGTTATCATATATTTGTGAAGGGTCTAGAAAAGAAGAAATTGATTGAAACCTATCTAATGCAAAACGTTGTAACTGATATGCTTGCACTAGGTTGTCCTAAGCTATCGGAGTTAAAAATCAACAACCGTTTAAAATACAACATCCATTGTTGTAGACACAGCAATAATAATCTGCAATGTGGAAAACAAAATACCTTGTTATTAAAAGAATGGTTTGATAATAATAAAAAACAATAGAAAGATTGTGTCTGTATTATTTATTTTAATATAATTTTACAATGTTAGCCGAAGCAAATTATCCGACCCGGTGAAGAAGTATGTGTGAAGAGTCTAGAAAAGAAGAAATGGATGGAAACCTATCTATTGCAAAATGTTATAGGCACGGCAATAATAGTCTGCAATGTTCAAAACAAAATACTTTGTTATTTAAAAGAATGGTTTGATAATAATAAAAAACAATAGAAAAGATTGTGTCTGTATTATTATTGTAGTCAGTAAGAAATCTTTAATGCTGATGTCTGCAGTAAAAAACAATTAAACTCAGACAGCACGAATGGGACTCTCAACCCTGAAGGCAATTATAATTGATCAACGCAATAGCTCTTTACTGGTTTTACAACATTTAACAAATTGTACAGATATCTCGAAAAATTTGCCCAAGACAGACAGACAGATAGGCAGATAGACAAACTGACTGCACCAATTTTCTCATTCTCGTTTTTAAAGAATAACAAGTCGTAGTTATTAAATCGTGAACTCAGTTTATCTGCAAGAAATATATAAACCAGGAAATTTATGAAATGCTCCAACTTAAAAAATAACTAGAAATAAATCTATTGAAATATATGCTAACGTTGCAATTGGTGGATCTGCTCACGGAGTAAACAATTTTTTCCAGCACTTTATTTGGATTGACTATAAACTAACCTAACCACTATCATTATTCTTACCTGACAAGGGCAATTTTAAAAAAAGTTTTTATTTTTGATTTGTTCTATAGAACACAACTACAACTTGACAATAAAGATGAGCGATTATCACACACATATCTTGAGTATATATAAAGATATTAAACAACAAGAACAGCAGAAAATTCAACCCATGTCAAACAGCTTTTTTTCTTGTCAACGATAGTCTAGTCTAATGCTCCTTCAGCAATTGCATTTCCATAGTTACGTACTGAAGGCAACTCTGCAATTTTAGATCACATGCATTTCTAATTTAAATTGCAAAAAATATGAAAGCATCTATTTGAAATGCATTTCTAACTTTAATCGCAAGAAAAATGAGAGCACTATTCGAAATATGCACTCAGATTAAAAGTCAAAAATTGTTTTACACCGTTCTGTAAACTGAGATTACGTAGTTATTAAATCGGGAGTAATGTGAAATAAAACACACAATGTATTTTTCTTTATGTAATTTATAAAATACATATATATAAATATATATATATATATATATATATATATATATATATATTGCTGTGGTACCTCCAAAATTCCGGTCCGTTGACTTTCTTCTGTTAATCGCCTCTTTACTCTTTCCGCCTCGGCTGCTCACCTAGTTAAAACTTTCATCCTCATTCATAAAAAAAAACAAACACATTCCTACCACAAACATCAACGTTAACTCTATTTACATCAATATTCATAATACATTAAAATTTCAAAATTAAATTGTAGCATAAATTTCAGTATCATCAACTTTCAAGATTAAATTTGTCATCATTTTAATTTGCATCCAGAATTAAAGTCCTTGTAGTATGCCTACAAATTAATTTAACAGTATGTGCAGACCTAAGTCTGAGTACAAAGGGAGCATCTCCCACCCCTTTACGTTAATTAAACAGGTTAGTCTAATTGAGCTCAAAGACAGACTCAAATTTTTATCATAATCAAGAACATAAACTGCTAAATACTCCTTTCTACTTAAACAAGAAAATTTCACCTTAAAATTAAAATTTTGTTGTTTGTACAAATTCACTACTGTCCATTTTTTAGCAAACAAATTATAAAGTTATTCAACACACACCAAAACATCAAAATTCGAACCAAAATTGTATAATTTACCTGAAGGTTACTGCACTCGTGGCTTCAATGTACATCGGACTTGCTAATTCCACCATTCCAGCTGGGTTATGTTTACGGCTTCTGATTCTGAACGCTTCTAAAATTTTCTACACCACCATTCATCTAAAGTTGTTTCAGAGCTTCTCAGAAACGCATCTATGTATATCAAAATCTTGTTTTGTGGATCCAATCACGATTACGAATAACATTTGATTATTAACACCCCAGAAAAATATCAACGAAATTCCCAATTCTTTCACGCTATACCCCAAAACTGTCTACTTTTGTTTATTCATTTATCGTTCCAAATTTGGATAATTGTCACAGTAATACTCGCAAATATAACTAGACTTTATTACTTTGTATCTTCTTTTTTACGTGCACTAATGCATAATAACTTGTACCGTAGCACGTAAAGAGCAAACTGTTTTAAAGTATTCAATAATCACCAAAATATAAGAGCAAACTGTTTAAAGTGATTAATCAAAATCGAAAATCTAAGAGCACTGTTTAGAGCATCGAATAATCAAAAATCTAAGACAGCGAAACTCATATTATCACCGGTTTATATAAGAGCCCGCCCGTACGTCGGTTTTGTCCCGCAAACGGACAATTTCCAGAATTTTGCATACTATCTTCCCTTTCGACAGTCGGGCACAGCGATTCTATTAAATTTGCACACGCGCCAGTTGAAAATCTCAGAAATTTTCACACGGCTCGCGAACACGTCCGAGAACACTAATTAATTTTGTATAGAAATTGTTACGTTTACACCTCTCACATTTGCATCCTATTTCCACCAATCGCAAACCCAGTGACGTTGCTCAAATCACGCCTTTAATTATTCGTGTCTCTGTCTTGCGCATATTATCCGTCTCTATCTACCCTGTTCTGAGTGGTACAAATCCATATTCTTTATTATCGGTTATTTCAATCCACGTGGATTTGTAAGTAAAATAACCCCGTATCTAGCCTTCCCGTTAAAACATCCGACCGTTTCCAATATACCTAGAAGCTGCATGTTTATCCAAACAAATTAATTAGAACTTTGATATTTAAAAATACGCAGGTGTTCAATCGTAATACTTTAAATAACACTTCTACGATTTGAATATTATTGGGCTTTTAACAGCTTTTATGCATATAATACCTTAATAATCGTTCAATTAACTCCAATTAAAATAATAATGAATGGCATTGACTTCTACCCTTTAATTTTTAGTGAATACAAATTAAATATTAATTATTATTTGTACACTTTGTTTAACACCCGTTACCTAGAACTTGAATTAATTAATATAAATTTTGCACGTAATTTCTATTTGCTTTAATACTTGGAACAATTAAATTACATACAAGTTGAGCATTTTAATTCTGCTTCTTTTTATAGAAAACGTCTAGTGAATAATTTAAATCCCTTATTTTTAATGAAACGAATAAATTTGTATGCTCCACGTTTTAATAACGCGTATTATCTAATAAAATTTCTTATACACGGTGATTAAAATTATTTGATGTCTTTAATTAATTTTCTACCCTGGTCTAAATATGAGATATATATATATATATATATATATATATATATATGTATAATGTTATGTACTCTAGAATAAACATACTATAATTCACTAAGTTCCCAAATATAAAGAACAGTTCTAACTCACTCCAACTCTGAATGGTAAAAAATATTGCATTATCAGTTCTATGAGGGCTGTCTTCTTCATCTTTGACGCGCGGTCGTTTCTGGTTGTTCTTCTTCTTCGTGTTTACTAAAAAAAAATTCAAATGAATATTAGATCAAGTAAATGCATTAAGAAAATTAAATCTATATATTAAGCTAACGAATACATACTCTCTATTGGTGTCATCAGGTCGTACGTTGCAATTGGTGGATCTGCTAACGGCGTCAACGATTTTTTTCTCCAGTACTTAATTTGGATTGACTATAAACTACTCAATAATTTTAACCCAATCACTATCATTATTCTTTCCTGACAAGGACAATTTAAAAAAAAAGGTATTCATTTTTGATTTGTTCTATAGAACACACAACTACAACTTGGCAATAAAGATTGAACGATTATCACACACACATATATTGAGTATATAAGGATATTAAACAACAAGAACAGCAGAAAATTCAACCTATGTAAGCAAGAATTTAATGCTAAGGTATTGTCTAGATAGCAATTGTAGAAATATGAAATCTATAGAAAATTTGATAAAGCCAGTCATGTATAAATTTTTTTAATGCTGACATCCACAGAAAAATAAAAAGAGAGAAATTTAATGCTAACATCAGCAGAATAATAAATAAATCCACTTAGTCAGCATTAATGGAAGGCCGGTCTGGCTTCGAAACGGTGCAGGCGTATATACCATATTTTAAAATTAAAGTTGTCAATTGCAAAACAAAAAAAAATAAATTTTACCTAGAAATCATTTGAAATATTTACTTTTTTTTCAGTACAACTGAAAGAACTTGACTTTTATACATTTTTAAATCGATATCATAGACTTTTTTCTATACTGTTAGTAAAATCTACGTGATGTATTTATATTAAATAATAAACTGACCTGTTAGAAAAAATTAAAAAATTTGCATCGTTTTCTGAAAAAAAATTGCATACTTTTTTCAGTACAACTGAAAGAACTTGACTTTTATACATGTTTTTAATCGATATCAGACTGTACAGAAACAGCAATGTTTAATTAGGTCAGTCAAACATGATGTATTTACTATTAAACAAAACAAAATTGTTCTTAATCCAAGTGATGATAAAAGAATTCTTAGTACCTCAACCACTGTTGCTAACTATTGCCTATTTTTGTAGTATTGATTACAAAAATTACATACGACAGCGAGTACTGTGTTAAAAATTGTTTTCGTTGCAGAAAGTAACATCAATACTCGTCAATATTACTGTATTAGTCAATTAAAGCATGAGTTAATTTTTTACTACGTTTCTTTTTATTCGCTTAGGGCAATGCAGAAAAAGTTTGAATTGGCAATATTTTTTTATAATAAAATAAACCTTCACATTCAGTTTTACTAAAAAGTAAATCGGAGCACGACATTCAAACATAGAAGTATTTATTAATTGTATTTAATAAATCCTGATTAGAAAAAAGTATTATGATAGTTGCTCAATCAAAACTGAAAGAGTATATAGTAAATGAACTTCATAAACCAGCAAGAATAAATTTCAAGAGACGCAAAGTGATAGTAAAAAGGTTTAAATGACCTTCTTCAGACCGATTTGATTGAAATGCTACCATATTCGCAAACAAACAAAGGATTTAAATACATTTTAGTAGTTATTGATTGTTTCTCCAAATACGTATGGGCTGTACCACTTAAAAGTAAAACGGGTATTGATGTTACTGCTGCAATGAAAACAATTTTAAATAAATTTAAAAATCCACCAAAAAATTTGCAGTCTGATTTTGGTAAAGAATATTATAACAAACACTTTCAATCCTTAATGCAGACATATGGCATAAACCATTACAGTGTTTTTCTACAAAGAAAGCATGCATTGTGGAACGTGTAATTAGAACTTTAAAGGGAAAAATGTGGCGCTTGTTTAACCTGAACGGTTCTTACAATTGGATAAAAATTTAAGCGATATTGTGAAACAATACAACAATACAGTTCACAATACTATCGGAGTCAAACCTGTAAAAGTTGATAAATCAAATGAAAAACTATTCTTAAATTATCATTTACCCACATCAAACTTGCAACCAAAATACCAAAATATTCAATTAAAGACAGTGTGAGGATTAGTAAACACAGGAAGCATTTACGAAAGGTTACACGCCAAACTGGTCAAATGAAATTTTAAGATTAAAAAGGTAAACGTAACCAATCCGACAACATATATATTAGAAGATCAAGACGAGAAAGAAATCAAAGGTGCATTTTATGAAATGGAGTTGCAAAAGGTTAAACATCCAGGAATTTACTTGGTAGAAAAAGTTCTAAGAAAGAGTGGAAATAAAGTCTTTGTAAAATGGTTAGGCTTCTCTAACGTGCACAATAGCTGGATCGATAAAAATAATGTTTGCTAGAAGTTGTTACAATAATAGTTAATGAGCTAACATTGTAAAATTATATTAAAATAAATAATACAAACAAAATCTTTCTTTTGTTTTTTATTATTATAAAGCCATTATTTTAATAAAAAGTATAACTGGGTTGTTATGTTATATAATTTAAAAGGGGTTCTGCTCGATTCAATCAACAGATGTTATTTTGTGTTAAGCATTTAATGAACGTAAACCAAATATACATAAATGTAAAACAAACAAGCTTAAACATTTAGGTAAAATCACTGATATAGTTCACGGCGCGATCTTAACCGGCCCGCGTATATGGATGGACTCTGTCGACTTACTACTGATAAGGAACGCTCGGCCTTGTTCCGTTTAAAACGTAGACTACGCGCAGGGGCGGACTTATTATATTTGTTACAGTCTCCCCTCCCGGTCGCGCACTCGTCCCGAGAAGTGACCGGCACATTCACAATTTTCCTTTTTGGTCTTCCTCGTAAACGCAACTCAGCAATGGGCTTCTCTGAAGGTTCAATATTAGCAAGGGTCAGAGAAGACACGTGATAAACTCCAAGAGGAATGACTCCAGGACCAACTTTTCCGACTTCATAACTAACGGGTGAGACAACTCTCAAAATCTGGTAAGGACCGTCTCTTTTAGGATAAAACTTCGACGTTTGTTCCTTCGCAGAATTGCTCGTAGCATGAGTGCTAACCCACACTAAAGTTCCAACCTTGTAGGTTTCTACTTCGCATCGTTTGGCGTTAGCATAGACATTTCTCTTGTCCTGCTTCGTTTCTGCACAAAATTTCGCTTCACGCCAAGTTTCGACCATTTTCTTTAAATATGGAGTTATCTGTGGCACAAAAGTTTAACTCTCCAATACAACTGTTACGTCATTTTTAATATCATTGTGACGCTACAAAACAACACAACACAGGGACGTACTCGATATAGTTCAATACTAATCACAAAAGAGGAACGGCCAAATAATACCTTTCCGGGTAGTCGGAGTCAACAGCTTCCATATGCCCTGGACCAACCCAGTACTGAGGCCGGGGTGGGGTAGACCATAAACAACCAGCCAAATGAGCGCCACCTAAATCTATAACAGCTGTACTCCGACGGGACTGAAATAGGAAATCCTCACGCTTACCTGTAACACCCAAATCAGCAAAAATTCTCCTCACACCTCACACTCGAGTAATACAAAACTATCTTTTACATACAGTATCGACACTTTACTACAAACATATAATATATTTATAACAACAGTAAACATATAAAAGGCTCCAATTACCCATCCACTTGTTATGGTGTAATTTCCAATAAACAAACAGCAAATAACCTGATTGTATAACTCTTACTGCTACTTTTACTATTATATTTAACGCAATTCAGCCAACCTATTGAAACAAATCTGCGCCAAGATGGCAGAACAGAATGACTATTAAATAATGTTAAGGGTGGTATACCAGGATCCTCGTAGATTGACCCTTGAACGCTGAGGGCATTGGTATAAACTACAATTATACCTATAATGATCGGTGCATTGGCTAAACTTCACACACGTGTTAAAATTGTGAATAATGTAAAGTACAAATTAGTAAATCTGAACCCACCCTATAATAAATGTGTAAACAAAACAGTCTTCAGTAAAGTGTTATTAAATGTAAAAAAAAAAAAAATCTTCAACAAGCAATATCAACCAGACGGTTGCAGTAGAAAGATTAAATGTGGAACGACTCACCCACTGCTGCACTAGTCGTTGTAAGCTGATCTTAGCATAAGCCAACTAAGGGTTGCGACGGCAAAATAACGACTGGAGCTATTATTGGGGCTAAACTGAAAACTGCAGGTCGAGACTGAAAACTGCAAACTGGGATTTGAAGACTTAGAACTTGGAACTTGGCACTTGGAACTTGGAACCCGGTTAATTCCGGGTCCAGTACAAAACAACAAACGAAAAATGTACAAGTGGTCACCAAATACAACGGTCGAGGATTCACTTTAGATGAATCGCCGAAATCCCCAATAAGGAAATAAGAAAATTATTTCAAATCACAACGAATAATTTCCTTCAATTAATCCGCCAGAACCCTTTCAATAAAGGAGGAAATACAACGTTCCAACGGCGTAATTAAAATTGCTCGATTCGAATCAAGAGTGTCATCAAGAATATTGTGTTGAGACCATCAAAGCTAGTCCGGGAACCGGTACCTGATAACACGGCGTGCTATCACTATTCGAATTCATACAATCTAATTTGGAAAGAATATACTTTTGAAGTACACTGCTAAATGCAAATGTCGTTATGAAAATTACGACCGTAACAACTCCCTTCTTACCCAAAAAAAAGAAGCTAGCGCTGGGGTTCGAACCCACGCATAACCATAACAAAGACACCAAATCCGAAGTTTCTTCGCCTTCAAGTAACCTTTGACGACAAAAGTTACTCAAAGTACAGTAAAAGGAACAAAACCGACAAAACTACTGAAGGGCACCAAAGTGCGCAACGTATCCCAAATACTGAAATCCAAAATCAATGAGCGGAACAGAACAAAATAACTAAACAACAGACAACAAAACTTAGTCAAGGATCAGGACGGAGATCCTTGGCGTGCCACAATCCAACACTACGACCATCATCAGTCTCCAACTGATAAGTCCACGGAGAAACGCATTTAGATATAGTAAAGGGTCCTACGTACTTGGGTGCAAGCTTATTTGTAAAATAAGCTGCGGCATCCGAGTGTACAAAATTTTGTGCCACACTTTTGGCCCACAACATAACTATCGGGGCGGCGACGTAAGTCGTACACACTTTTACTACGTACAAAAGCTCTGTCTAAACGAGCACGAATATCTTTAAAAACCTTTTCAAAATTGGAGGTCGATCCACAGGAAGCACAGGATCTTGCCCAATGTCATCACTCACGGGGACTTTGGGTAAATCGTGACTGTCACCCTATGATGCATTTCACGACCAAAGTTCACGAAGTACGGCGTGAGACCAGTAGCCTCATGTCTCGACGTACGAACTGCGCATGCAGCTTTCTGAAGCAACGAAGCCCATGTACGTTGATTGTCTTTAACAAAAGAAGCCAATATAGTTTTCAGAGAACGGTGCTGTCGTTCGGCAGCATTCGGCTGAGGATGATAATTTGCCGTATGGCTGACCTTAACACGATAGGCATCCATCAGAGATTTAAACTGACGTCCCTGAAATTGATTGCCGTTATCACAAATTATGGTACGGGGACACCGAATAAACAAAACACATGGTCCTCTAATAATTCAACAAGCTTGGATGAAGTAGCCTCTCATGGGGAGAAAATACAAAACTTACTGAAATAATCCTTTACACTCAACACATACTTGTATCCGGAAGTGGATCTTGGAAACGGTCCAACAATGTCAACAAAAATAAGTTCCCAAGGTCTTGAGATATCTGGGCGGCCCAAAAGGTATCCAGCAGGTGGTTTCTGTTTAACCTTGCAAGCAATGCAAGTATGACAGTTACGCACATATTTTGCAACATCACTTTTGGCTTTGGTTAAACAAAGACCGCGTATTCTCAATTCATACGAAATTTCATCAGATAATAGTCGATTTACGTCCATATCGATTAACAAAATTCAACACTTCAATTCAAAACAAATGTACTGATTAGCAACCAGCGATATAAATCAGAAACAAACAAGCCCCACGTTGGGCGCCAAGAATGTGACGCTACAAAACAACACAACACAGGGACGTACTCGATATAGTTCAATACTAATCACAAAAGAGGAACGGCCAAATAATACCTTTCCGGGTAGTCGGAGTCAACAGCTTCCATATGCCCTGGACCAACCCAGTACTGAGGCCGGGGTGGGGTAGACCATAAACAACCAGCCAAATGAGCGCCACCTAAATCTATAACAGCTGTACTCCGACGGGACTGAAATAGGAAATCCTCACGCTTACCTGTAACACCCAAATCAGCAAAAATTCTCCTCACACCTCACACTCGAGTAATACAAAACTATCTTTTACATACAGTATCGACACTTTACTACAAACATATAATATATTTATAACAACAGTAAACATATAAAAAGGCTCCAATTACCCATCCACTTGTTATGGTGTAATTTCCAATAAACAAACAGCAAATAACCTGATTGTATAACTCTTACTGCTACTTTTACTATTATATTTAACGCAATTCAGCCAACCTATTGAAACAAATCTGCGCCAAGATGGCAGAACAGAATGACTATTAAATAATGTTAAGGGTGGTATACCAGGATCCTCGTAGATTGACCCTTGAACGCTGAGGGCATTGGTATAAACTACAACTATACCTATAATGATCGGTGCATTGGCTAAACTTCACACACGTGTTAAAATTGTGAATAATGTAAAGTACAAATTAGTAAATCTGAACCCACCCTATAATAAATGTGTAAACAAAACAGTCTTCAGTAAAGTGTTATTAAATGTAAAAAAAAAAAATCTTCAACAAGCAATATCAACCAGACGGTTGCAGTAGAAAGATTAAATGTGGAACGACTCACCCACAGCTGCACTAGTCGTTGTAAGCTGATCTTAGCATAAGCCAACTAAGGGTTGCGACGGCAAAATAACGACTGGAGCTATTATTGGGGCTAAACTGAAAACTGCAGGTCGAGACTGAAAACTGCAAACTGGGATTTGAAGACTTAGAACTTGGAACTTGGCACTTGGAACTTGGAACCCGGTCAATTCCGGGTCCAGTACAAAACAACAAACGAAAAATGTACAAGTGGTCACCAAATACAACGGTCGAGGATTCACTTTAGATGAATCGCCGAAATCCCCAATAAGGAAATAAGAAAATTATTTCAAATCACAACGAATAATTTCCTTCAATTAATCCGCCAGAACCCTTTCAATAAAGGAGGAAATACAACGTTCCAACGGCGTAATTAAAATTGCTCGATTCGAATCAAGAGTGTCATCAAGAATATTGTGTTGAGACCATCAAAGCTAGTCCGGGAACCGGTACCTGATAACACGGCGTGCTATCACTATTCGAATTCATACAATCTAATTTGGAAGGAATATACTTTTGAAGTACACTGCTAAATGCAAATGTCGTTATGAAAATTACGACCGTAACATCATCCAAGGTCCTCATTTCTCTTCCAAATGACAAATACGCGGCGGTATAACCAGTTGTTTCACACCAAACCGAATTCATCGCGAAACGGATAGAGGCCAACTTTACAGGCCAATTTCTATGATCCGTACTTACAAGCATCGCTAGTCTTGGCTTTAAATCTCTATTTTTGCGTTCCACCATATTTGCTGATAGGTGATATAAAGGAGTAAACGATTCCTTAATATCCAAAATAAAACAAATCTGCTGCATCACAGCAGATACAAACTGTACACCATTATCCGAAATAATCTTCCGAGGTATGCCATAACGAAGAAATATTTCGTCTACAAGAGTGATAGCACATTCTTCTGCTGTCGCTCTAACCAAAGCAAACAATTCTACCCACTTTGTAGCGGTATCCTCTACAATAAAAATCCACTTTTCTCCTTTTGGGCCCTCAGGCAGTGGCCCAAATAAATCAATTGTAAGAACTTCAAACCGTTGAGCATAAACGGGAGTAAGCAACGTTTCTGATGACTTTAAATTCGTAGCCTTGTACCTTTGACAATCGGCACACTTGCTTACATAATTACTAATGTACTTTCTCATACCAGTAAAGTAATATTTTTTGGCAGTACGAAGATAAGTGCGCTCTATACCATAATGAGCGGCGGTGGCTGCATCATGCAGCTCCTGGAGAACTCATTCCCTTTCATGAACTGGAACAACCAGTTGTGCTTCCTCGCCATCATCGGCGGCATAGCGGTAAAGAATTCCTTGAGATAACAAATATCCACGATCCGTCCACTTAAAAAATTCATTATTGGTCGGATCTTCAAAACTACGAATTATTCTTTCAAGGTCCGGATTTTTGAGTTGTTCGCGTCGAATTTCATCTGCTGAACGATGAGGCAATTCTACAGATATTTGACATACACCACAAGTTTCTACATTGTCGTGACTACAGGAAGGTCGAGATAATGTATCCGCAACTACATTTCGTTTCCCTGGCAAATACTCAATTTTTACATCAAAACTTTGTATTAACAAGGCCCACCGGGCCAACCTTCCAGTGGGAGACTTAAGGCTCATTGACCATCGCAAAGGTTGATGATCCGTTTGGACAGTAACAGAACAGCCTTCAATGTATCCCCTAAATTTATTCAAAGCCCATACCACCGTCAAGGCCTCTCGCTCCGACGTGGCATAATTTCTCTCGGCGCTAGTGAAAAGTCGACTGGCGTATTCAATGGGGTGCTCTTCTGAGCCTTCGCCTTGTAAAAGCACTGCCCCTAACGCATAATTACTAGCATCCGTACGTATCAAATACGGTCTTGTTTCGTCACACTGTCCCAAGACCGGGGCTGAAACTAATGATCGTTTTAACGCATCAAATAAATTTTGTTGGGTTTCCTCCTATTTCCAAATAGCATTTTTTTTCGTTAAATCACTTAACGGTCGCGATATCGTAGCAAAATTCTCAATAAACCGTCTATACCAACTAGCGGTTTGCAAAAAGGATTGAACTTCCTTTACATTTCGTGGGGCGAGCCTATCAACCATGGCTGCCGTTTTTTCAGGATCCACAGAAATACCAGAGGGCGTAATAATATGACTTAAATATTTGACTTAAGCACTAGCGAAAACACATTTTTCCCTATTTGCACGGAGTTTAAACTGGTCTAATCGGTCAAATACTAATTTCAAGTCCTCTAGATGATCGTCAAAAGTGCTTGATAATACGATAAGATCATCCAAGTATGCTAACACTAAAATATCACCCAGTCCTCGACGGAACTGGTCCATTAATCGTTGAAAAGTACTCGTAGCAGTCTATAGTCCGAACGGGAGACGTAAGAACCGATACGTCCCGAAAGTGGTTACAAAACTAGTCTTATCTCGATCACTATCTTTAACGGCGATTTGGTGATAACCAGAACGTAAGTCAATAGTTGACATGAAAATGTTCGCTTAGCAGCATGTAATAAATCGTCTACGCGCGGCAACGGATAATATTCATTCACAGTGATCGCATTTAATCTCTGATAATCTACACACAAACGTACACCTCCGTCCTTTTTCGGTACTAATACTACTGGAGCCGCCTACGGGCTCTCGCACTCTTCAATTATACCATCTTTAAGAAGTCTATCTAATTCAACTTAAAACTGTTGATTCCTAACAGGAGATAAACGATAAGGAGGCAAGGCGATGGGTGCATGATCGCCTGTATTTATGCTATGCTGAGCAAATGGTGTGGGGTATCCCCTCAGACTGAAGGTATTATGTCGTTCTTCAAGAAACGCACTAAGATGACCGCGTTCCTCGAACGTCAACGTCGCGCCTTCATCTGACCTAAGATTATCCAAACTGCATAGCTCAAGAGAGGGTGCGTTTTTAATCGCAGAAATATTCCTCTCATACGAATTTTCAAATTCCAAAGGGAAAATACAATTTGGCAAATCCAGGAAATTCCATGTTTCACTGGCAACGTCCAAAACAATTTTCGCCTGTTTTATAACATCAATCCCAAACAACGTATTGTTTTCAGAGTCAGGTAGGATTATAAATTTCGTTGGAATAACCCTATTTTTCAAATTTACATCAACCAACGTTGTTAAAACGTCTTTTTCTTGAAAGAGCCATCCGCAAGTTTAATAGTAACAAATATTTTTTGAAATTGTACCTCTTCACTTTGCAAAATACGGTACAGGGTACTGCTTGCTGTACTTTGTTTAGCGGCTGTATCCACCATTCCCAGACCACAATGATTTAAAATATTCACGCGCAGGACCGGTATCCGTTGCGGAGAAGTCAAAGCGTCCATGATAGGAATGTCTAGTGCCTCGGTTTCGATGGTTTTACAGGAAGGACAGTTTGCACGAATAAATCCCTGTTTACCACAACCATAACATGCAATTGGTTTAACCGAACGTTTTTCTTTAATTCCCGAATTGTCCTGTCGCGAAATTCCACTAACAACTTTTAGAGAGTCGCTATTTTTATTTTTCGACAAAAGTTTTTGACATTCACTCTTTGTATGTCCCGTATTTTTACAATAATGACAAGGAATACGTTTAATACTATTTTCTGACTCATGTCGCTCAAAACTTTCTTCTACCAATCTCGACTGAGACAAAAGTTCATTAAAATCGTTAACTTTATCGCGCGGTATTTTCTGTCGAACATTGTTATGCAAAAGTCCATAAACCATATCTAGTTGCACTTGTTCAGATAACGTTCCCGACGGCAATTGTGCAAGAATAGATCGTGCTTTACAAATAAAAACGTCCGTAGGTGTATAAGGATCTTGTTCTACCGCAAACAATTCACGATACACCTTGTATGGCGGCTTTTGTGGACCGAAAGTCGTTCTAAGCAATTTTAGCGCCATATCCCATATTGTACTGTATCTTTAACGCCGTAATACCACTTCGATGCAAAACCATCAAGTAACATCGGCAACCCTTTGACTGCGTTTTCGTCAGAAACACGCATACAATCTTTATAAATGATTACCGCTTCAATAAACCCATTAACATCCGAATCTTTCGAACCATTAAAACGCGAAGCGCAATTAGCTAAATTACCGGTATTAACAGAAGAAGCCGATATTGGCAATTGCGCAATTGATAAACGTCCTAGCAGTTCTTGGAATTGTTCATTACTAAGAACCACATTGTTTACAGTCATTTCGGATTCTCGAACAAACACTTTGTTTACAACAGTTTCTAAAATTTTCGAAACAAGGTCTAGTACTGTATTCTACTTGCGAACAATTCTACTCGTAGTAGAGCGAAGCAAATATCTTTCTTGACCTTCCACGATTATTTATGTGTGTATACAAAAGACAAAGAGTACTTTCAGGTTTTTATCCAAAACATCCAAAAGTACCTTACAAAATGCCAGCAAGCGTATCCAAATTCCAAACACTGTACTGCAATAATAACTTTCTGAATCACACACAAAACTTTTTAAATTTATTGTAACGTACACACGTAAACAATAACAAACGAAATCGAAATACTAATCTATCAAACTGCGCGGCGTGCTTACGGTCATAAACTTCAAGCTGTTTACGATCGATCGATACTTGTTACAACGTCACAAAAACACCTGCAATTGAACCTAGAGGCCCATCGTTGGACGGTACTTGTTATAACGGGGTTGTTATGTTATATAATTTGAAAGGGGTTCTGCTCGATTCAATCAACAGATGTTATTTGTGTTAAGCATTTAATGAACGTAAACCAAATATACATAAATGTAAAACAAACAAACTTAAACATTTAGGTAAAATCACTGATATAGTTCACGGCGCGATCTTAACCGGCCCGCGTATATGGATGGACTCTGTCGATTTACTACTGATAAGGAACGCTCGGCCTTGTTCCGTTTAAAACGTACACTACGCGAGTTATGTATCCCCCAATTACATATATATATATTGATATATTGAATCTAATAGGAATTATTAGAAATTATTAAGTAAAAGTATAAGTTCAATGCAACATTGTAACACAAGGATAACCCAGAGAGGTTATCGATAGTTCATGTGAACGGACATGCAACTTTGCATCCGTGAGGGCAGTGATACTGCAGGTGGCAGGTCACAGGCGGTCAACAGACCGCAATTACTTAGAATTAAGTTGTTACATTGTAATAAAGTGTACAATTAAAGAGAAACGCAGACATGAGATCTGCAAGTTCTCACAGCCGTGTGAGGGGCAGGTTATTATAAAAGGCCCGGGAGCTCAATGCCCGGCAGTTAGTCTTCAAACTCCATACTTCGTTGTTTGAGCTACTCACTAGTACAATAATAATTTTTAGTATTATGTACAAGTTATCTAAATTTTAATTTAAATAAAATATTGTTAAAGTATCAATGTGTTTTTAAAAAACCAGCTCCAAAGGCCCGAACTTTAACTGGCGCAGTCGTAACGGATGTCAAAAGGGCACTGAGAATCCAAAAATCGGAAGATTGGTGACCAGGAATTTTAATTCGAAATTTTGGCAGAACCCAAACCAAGTTGGACAAGGAACAAAAATCGTCTAAGGCCAACAAAACAAACCAAGGTGGACAAGATACAGAATCGATCGAACCCACCAAAGAAACAGATGAAATTAATGTAAGTTCATTTCCATAATTTTTTTTAACCAAAAACTATAATTGATATATGCTAGTATTATTTTATTATCATTGTTTATGAATTTATTTTTATGAATATTGTTTTGAAAATAATTACAAAGTGAATTATTTCCAAAAAAACGAGACTGTATAACATTTTATGAAACTTGAATGTTAAAGAGATATTTTTCTTTAAAAAGCAAATGAGACTTGATTATTTACAAAGAGATTTTCTTAAAACAAATGAGAATTAATATTAAGAGATTCCCTCCATAATTAATAGAACAAACTCAAATAATCCAAAAATAAACAGGCGCACATTCATTAACACCAAAATAAGAAACATCAACTAGCGCGATTCAAACCCACGTTTTCAATCCGATAAAATAAAAACACAGAACGCAAACTTAAGTTCAAAGCTAATTCGAACAAGCAGTACAGAACGTTTAATTAAACCATTGACCTCTATAATACTGAATAAATCACAAGAACATTCTGCATTAACTAAAAATACGGTAACTTAAAACCACCTAAGAAAACAAAGCCCGCATCTTTTATACACTTAGAACCTCAGAGAAGTGCAATAACTTTCAACTTTCAGTACTAAAGCAATTTGCATCATAAGTAATTAAATACATCACGGAATTATAGAAGCGCATGAAAACTACACCACAACACTCTATAAATAATTTGCAGTACAATCACGGTATAAAATCTAAACGTTTTTCAACTAATTAACCAGCATTATAAAGTGCATTATTTCAATACGAAAATAGAATAACGCTAAACGCTCATAATTGTAAACCTGAAAACTAACTACGGGAGATTCAATTACAAGTCAAGCAGTACCGAGGGATCTAAGAATAAACTAGACGTAACACTTTATGCAAAGTACGGAAAGTAATTCCTATAATTTCTATTAACACCTGTAAGTGTTAATAATCTCAACAAGTATAGTCATATGTACGCAATTACCTCAACGTACGTGACAAAGTAACAAAGATTACATCCTTTAGTATTCAATTTCAACAATAGAAGTGCAAACGTAATTAACCTCAGGTCATAATTACGCTACTCAGTAAACCCACGGAAAGATTATTAGTTACGAGTTAACAGAACTAAAACAACGCTAAGCGAGAATAAATCCACCCATTTCAGATTCCTTAAGAAAGATAAATCAAAAGCTGCATAAAAACAAGCACATCCAGACTACGGTAATTAAATTCAACATTATTGAATACAGATCTCACAAGTACGAAATTAATCTCAAATTTTTACAAATTTTTATTTCCACAATCTAAACTGAAAATTAACAAATCGTGACCAAAAAATAACGCCGAAAATAGCGAAATAAATCTCAATCCTTATAAAAATTTGAATTCACCTAACCTAAAAGGAAAATTAATAAAACTAAAGCAAAATTAACGTTTCAAATAGGAAAATCATCCCCAATTTTTACAGAATTACAAATTACCCAATCTAAATGAAAAATTAACAAACCAAAACCAAAATTAACATTTCAAATAGCTAAATCAACATCAATTTTTACAAAACTCAAAGTTATTCAATCTAAAAAGAAAAATTTAAAAAAAACCAAAGCAAAAATAACGTCACAAATAGCAAACCAACCCCAATTTTTACAAAATTTGAAATTTTACAACCCAAACGGAAAATTAATAAATCCGAAGCAAAAGTAACATTACAAATAGCGAAATAAAGCTTAATTCAAAAAAATTTTTTTGAAATTTCCAAAAATCGAAAACAACCCTTAACCAACATGAGTAACACAGACTTACGTCTCTATTTAGAGACAATACAGACGTTCGATGGCACGCAGGCCCATCTCTAAAATTTCATTGGAGCATGTGAAATGTTCCTAAAAACCTTTTACAAACCCGGAGATGACGCAAGAAATTCATTGATTATACGCTTAGTAATAAGTAAACTAGCCGGAAGGGCACTAACCTTAATCGCCAGTAGGGACGACTTATCGGAATGGGACCAGTTTAAACAACTACTAATTGCATATTTTGGGGACCAACGTAATATAAAATGCCTGGTACGAGACCTAATAAACCTTAGAATGGAACACAATCAATCCCCCTACCAATTCGGAATGAAATGCCAAGACGTGAGAAGTTTAATTTTAACCAAACTAAAATCGAAGAACCCGATCAAAACGTTAGACATTTAAAACAAAATGTATGACGAAATGGCACTAGACACATACATAAACGCTTTACCAGAACGACTATCGGATAAAATCAGATTCCAACGACCCCAAACTCTAGAAGAAGCTATGAGCCTAGTAATAGAAGAAGAAAATGTAATGTATTACCGCAACAGACTATACAACCCCAACGCGAATAAAAATTATTCACCAATAAAAACCATACAAGCCACAAGACAAACAACCCCTCAACAAAAATTCACACCCTTTAACGCACAAACAAATCAACCGCGAAGTAACAACCCAAGTTTTAACAATACAAATTTTAATAATCAATTTAAAAATTTTTCAAGACCAACATTCAACCCAACTTTTACGAAACCCGCATTCCAACCAAGATTTAATCAGAACTTAAACCAACCAAGACCAGCATTCAACGCAAACCCCAATAGAAATACACCAATGACTAATAATAATAACAATCCTAATAATTATTACAAACCAACGCCAATGGATACCTCATCTGGTAACACCAGACAAAACACAAAAATAACACATATCCGACCAAACCCTCATCAGAAACGTAATTTTACATCAGAAGAATTATTCCACCAAGAAATAGAAAAATTTGACACTGACCAGAATAATTACATTGAGACACCTACGAACAATGAATCAAACCATGCAGAAACTTATGAACGTGACGAACAATACGAAACTTACGAGGAGTACGACGAAGAAAATTGAATTCAAATTTTCACATGGACCAATTCATAACGGACCAAACTTAATAAACTTAAATAACATAAATCATTTAGTACTACCATACATAGAAATACCCCACGCCAAATTCAAACTATTAATCGACACTGGATCATCTAAAACATTAATTAGCCCCAGAACCGTACAAAAACACTATTTAGATTATGTAGAAAGAGAACCATTTAAGATTAAAACAGCCCATCAAACAACACTACACCAATTCGTAGCCAATATACCCTTACCGAGAACATTTAATGTTAAAATGAAACAAATTTTGTGTATTCGAATTTAACGATAAATACGACGGATTAATCGGAATGGACCTTCTAAGAAAATTAGGAGCCAACATTGACATTAAAAATCGCTTATTAAGGACAAAACACGGAAAAATCCCAATTAAATTTCAAAACACACAAGTTGAACAAAAATACACTATAGAACCCCGAACGGAAAGAAAAATAAAAATCCCAGTAAAATCTAACAAAAATTTAGGAATAATAAATCATATGACATTTCAGCAAGGAGTAGAAACCCCAACCGCCTTAGTTCAAATAAAAGATAATTTTGCAACCACAACAATATTAAATTCAAACGACTATCCCGTAGAATTATCACTGACAGACCCAATTAACGTTGAAGAACTAAATTTTAACGAAATGGAAATAGACGAAAATTTAGAAAACGATTACAACCCAATAGAACATGACGAAATGTTAAGAGAAAATTTAACTAACATCCGCTTTAATACCGATATCAATCAAGAAGAAGAAAGAGCAATTAAAAACTTATGTTTCGAATACCGCGACATATTCCATTGCGAAGGAATACCATTAACATTCACCAACACAGTAAAACATAATATCGAGTTAACAGACAATAAACCAATCTTTACAAAAGCATATAGACTACCTCATGCAAGCCAAGAAGAAGCTGACAGACAAGTAGCAGACCTATTAGACCAAGACATAATCCAGCACTCCAATTCACCATGGAGCAGCCCCGTGTTAATAGTACCTAAGAAATTAGACGCAACCGGAAAGAGAAAGTACAGAATGGTAATAGATTATACAAAGTTAAACGAAAAAACCGTAGATGACAAATACCCACTACCAAATATAACCGAAATTTTAGACAAATTAGGCAAATGCCAATATTTTACAACATTAGACCTAGCATCAGGATACCATCAGGTAGAGATGGAAGAAAAAGACATATCAAAAACAGCCTTCAGCACACCTAGAGGACATTACGAGTACAAACGAATGCCATTTGGACTAAAGAACGCACCCGCTACTTTCCAGAGAGTCATGGACAATATACTACGAGGAATACACAATGAAAATGCCTTGTATACCTTGACGACATCATAGTTTATTCCACATCATTGGTAGAACACATAGAAAGATTGAAAGAAGTATTCGAAAGACTTAGACAAGCACATTTCAAAGTACAATTAGACAAAAGTGAATTTTACAAAAGAAGTATCATTTTTAGGACATGTAATAACACCCCAAGGAGTAATGCCAAATCCAGACAAAACAAATGCAGTTCTAAATTACCCATTGCCAAAAACAAACAAAGAAATTAAAGGATTTCTAGGACTTAGTGGTTACTACCGCAAATTCATTAAAGGTTACGCTCAGATAACCAAACCTCTGACAAATTGTTTAAAAAGGAAACAAAATTGAACACACCCGGAATTTATTAAAGCAGTAGACAAAATTAAAACATATTAACTAACCACCCTGTATTAGAATACCCAGACTTTACAAAACCATTTATACTGACGACAGACGCATCGAATGTAGCATTAGGCGCAGTATTGAGCCAAGGAAAAGTAGGTAGCGATAAACCCATCAGCTACGCATCCAGAACCCTAAATGAAACCGAACAAAAATATAGCACTATAGAAAAAGAATTATTAGCCATAATTTGGGCAACAAAATATTTTAGACCTTATCTATACGGAAGAAAATTTTACATATACACTGATCATAGACCACTAGTATGGCTATGCAAAC
The DNA here is from genome assembly GCA_036346225.1 of Platerodrilus igneus. Classification (NCBI taxonomy): domain Eukaryota; kingdom Metazoa; phylum Arthropoda; class Insecta; order Coleoptera; family Lycidae; genus Platerodrilus; species Platerodrilus igneus. The sequence continues at coordinate 773,093 of JARFIW010001273.1, forward strand.
TGAAAGAACCGAATTCAAAATTACAGAGATGGAGAATCAGACTCGAAGAGTATGATTACGAAATTATATATCAAAAGGGAATTCATAACAACAACGCAGACGCTTTAAGCCGAATCCAACTCAATGCATTAGAAACGGAATCCATTATAGGAAACGTAGACGAAGAAGAAATAAGGGAAGATCCAGACGAGATCGACACTATACATTCGACACAAAACGAAGAACCAAAAAACGCGATTAAAATTTTAAACGAAACAATCGATATGAAACCCAACCAATTTATAATAACCGAAGTTTTAAATAACCCCAATCCAGTAAAATATACAAAAGTAGATAACAAAAAGATATACCAAATTCAAATAACTAAAGATGACAACGAGGAACAAATAATTAAAATTTTAAAAGAATACACCCCGAGAAAAACGATTTTATTTTTATTTTAACACCGAACATTTATACCAAAGATTTTCAGAATTATACATTAAATTATTCAATAACTCTGGACCTGAACTCATCAGATGTACTAGAAAACTAATAACACTAGACGACCCTGACGAAATAAACAATGTAATTAGAAATCAACACGAAGGAAAAACCAACCATCGTGGAATTAACGAAACAATAAAACAACTCATAAGACGTTATTATTTTAAAGACATGAAGGACTTGACCACAGATTTTATTAACCAATGCGAATTATGTGACAAAGCGAAATACGATAGGAAACCCCCAAAGATACCCTTAATGTTAACCAAAACACCCGACAAACCATTTCAAAAACTACATGCCGATACTCTAGTAGTAGAAGCTCAAAACTATCTGACAATTATAGACGCATTCACAAAAATAGGCCAAGCAATACCAATCACATCCAAAAATAGCATTGACGTGACCCAAGGATTTTTACAATATTTCACATTTTACGGAACACCCGAATCAATCACTTTAGACAATGGTAGCGAATTTAAAAATGAGACAATACAAAACACTTTAGAACTTCACAAAATAAAAATTCATTTCATACCGGAAAACCACCCTGAATCAAACGGATTAATTGAACGATTACATTTAACCCTGTTAGAACAAATTCGATTATTAAGAATAAATTATAAAAAGGAACATATAACCAATTTAATGTCATACGCACTAATCGCCTATAATAACACTATTCACTCATCAACAAATTTTACACCCTTAGAATTAACATTAGGACATTCAGATTCACGAAATCCCTATGACATACACTACAATAAAGAAGTATATCAACAATATGCAAAAGACCACAAAGAAAAATTAAAAATAACTTACGACAAGGTAAAAGATAAATTAGAAAACGATAAAGAACGTATCACCACAACCCGAAACAAAAATACCGACTCAAATAAATTTTCAATAAGACAAACCGTATATGAGAAAAACTTTCAAAGCAAGCGACATAAAACAGCACCCAGAAATTTAGGACCATTTAAAATTAAGAAAATATCTGATAAAAACATAGCAGTAGTAGACAACGGTAAAATAACTAAATACATTCATTTGAAAAACCTAAGACACCCTGTAATTTCAGATGGACAGTCATCACCCTTACCGTCAACCTCCACCCAGGTAGAACGGACAACCCAATAATAGAAATTATAAAAACAACCCCGGTATACTACCAAATAAATTAGGCAGTATACAAAATACAATATTTACTCAAATAATATCCAACCTTACTTTAACGCAACAAATTTTAGCAACATTAAGAATAACGAAATAATATTTTTAGAAATCTAGATAGTAGAAAGTAACAATTATCAATATTATCATTTATTTGCTTTTCCAACAAAGATTACTAGCACATACCAAGTAATCATACCCAAAACCAAATTCCTATCCCTAAATGAACTGAGATATGGTTATACAAACGAAAAATGTACTGAAGTAACACCAAACCAATACTTATGTCAATCGATGACGACAACAACCATTCAAGAAGACAGCCCTTGTGAAGTACAACTATTAAAATTCTCAAATCATTACGAAAACTGTGAAACTAAACAAGTGCAAATAACTAATATGAAAATTCAAAAAGTTACAGATAACAAATGGATAGCCATTTTCCCAACAGAAGTAATAGCAACCATCCACTGCAACCAAGATGAAAATAATCAAGCATTAATCGGAAGCAAACTAATTACCCTCAAAGAAGATTGTTATGTGAAATTGAAAGGAGAAGTAATCAGAGTTTATCAAGATCCCATAACAACAAAGAAACTTGCAAACCTACCGGAACTACAATTCAAAATACAACAAGAAGACGAAGAAATAATCAAGAAACCTATGAAGCTAGAGCATCTAGACTTAGACGATCTCAACCACGCCGTGAAATTAGTGGAAAGTTATAAAGAACAATTAGTGAACTCAAAACGCCAAAGTTACATTATAATAATATAAGTGTTTGGACAATTGTATTAATCATTTTAATAATTTTGTAATCATGTATGTATTATACAAAATGTACCTTAGATATAAGAATGAAGGAAACAGTTCTAGATTTAAGGTAACAAAGGAAAATAAAGAAACGACAAGTATACCTTTAGAAATAATGAATTTTAAATGAAATTGAATTATGTATTTTATGTATTTAAAATTAAGAAAACCTTAATTTTTCATTTACGGTGGAGGAGTTATGTATCTCCCAATTACATATATATATTGATATATTGAATCTAATAAGAATTATTAGAAATTATTAAGTAAAAGTATAAGTTCAATGCAACATTGTAACACAAGGATAACCCAGAGAGGTTATCGACAGTTCATGTGAACGGACATGCAACTTTGCATCCGTGAGGGCAGTGATACTGCAGGTGGCAGGTCACAGGCGGTCAACAGACCGCAATTACTTAGAATTAAGTTGTTACATTGTAATAAAGTGTACAATTAAAGAGAAACGCAGACATGAGATCTGCAAGTTCTCACAGCCGTGTGAGGGGCAGGTTATTATAAAAGGCCCGGGAGCTCAATGCCCGGCAGTTAGTCTTCAAACTCCATACTTCGTTGTTTGAGCTACTCACTAGTACAATAATAATTTTTAGTATTATGTACAAGTTATCTAAATTTTAATTTAAATAAAATATTGTTAAAGTATCAATGTGTTTTTAAAAAACCAGCTCCAAAGGCCCGAACTTTAACTCGCGCAGGGGCGGACTTATTATATTTGTTACAAAAGGAATTTTGTAAGGCTAACATTGCAAAATTATATTGAAATAAATAATACAGACAAAATCTTTCTATTGTTTTTTATTATTAAGCCATTCTTTTAATAAAAAGGTATTTTATTTTGCGCATTGCAGATTATTATTGCTGTGTCTACAACAATGGATGTTATATTTTAAACGATTGTTGATTTTTAACTCCGATAGCTTAGGACAACCTAGTGCAAGCATATCAGTTACAAAGTTTTGCATTAGATAGGTTTCAATCAATTTCTTCTTTTCTAAATCCTTCACAAAAACTTCTTCACCGGGTCGGATAATTTGCTTCAAATAAAGCGCTATATATGATAACACCATTCCAGCCGTTGTTTCTACGATCGTTAGGACTGCATTTATTTAATTAAAAAGTAGAATAAATAGTGAAATACTGAACGTGCGTGAAAAAGTTTACTTCGACAATGCAATTGTTAATATTGAAAAACATACTCATCAATCTTATGCTAACACATCTTTAAACAATAATGATGAAATTCGAATCCCTATACAACAACAAGATGTATACACCTTACCATCGAAGAGCATGCTGTACATAGAAGGCAAATTAATTAGAACAGATGGAACGCCGTCTCAGACAGCAAAGTTTGTAAATAATGGGATTTTGTTGCTTTTTGATGAAATTAGATACGAGATTGGTGGTGTCATTGTAGATCGTGTTCGGAATCCTGGATTAACGTCTATAATGAAGGGATATGTTTCATATAATAGCAATCAAAGTAAACATTTACAAAAACGCTGGGTGGTTTCCTACGGATGATTCGCAAATAGTTGATGCCAATGAGAATCTTAATGTTGCAATAAACTTTTCAATGGTTCTCGGATTATTCGAAGATTATAAAAAAATTATTTTAAACCTCCGTCATGAGTTAGTTTTACTACGTTCTAGTTTTGATACTAATACTATAATTAATCCTACACCCGATGAAGAAATAAAAGTTGTTATAAATAAAGTTTTATGGAAAATGCCGCATGTAGCCGTTGATGATACTCAACGAATTAATTTAATAGAATGCGTTGCACAAAATCAGGATTTGCATATTCCGTTTAGAGGATGGGAGTTGCATGAATATCGACTTCTACAAGAAACGCAACGTCATACATGGAACATTAAAACAACAACACAATTAGAAAAACCAAGATTTGTGATTGTTGGTTTCCAAACTAACCGAAAAAATAAATACATGAGCAACTACAGTCGTTTTGATCATTGCTATTTAACCAACATGAAATTCTATTTAAATTCAGAAATTTTCCCGTACGATAACTTAAATTTGAAGTTCGAGAATAAACAGACTGCGTTGTTATATGAGATGTATGCACAGTTTCAGCAATCATACTACGAAAAGGAAAATGAACCACTTTTTAATCCTGAAGATTTACGAAGTATTGCACTATTAGTAGTCATAGATTGTTCTAGACAAAACGAAGCGTTAAAATCTGGTACTGTCGATATTAGATTAGAATTTGAAACTAGCAGAAACGTTTTGCCAAATACATCTTGTCATTGCCTTATACTTCATGATAAGATAGTCAAATACAATCCACTTTCAAACAGCATAAGAATATTATAATTACTTTATTATTATTATTACTGTACCTTTACAAATTATGAAGAAACAATAAATCATTTAGCAATCACAGTCTATTTATTATATTTTACATGTTTTTACAATATCTTTTACATGTTTGAATTATTAAGTGATTTAGTAAACAATCATAAACATTCACAATTTTAAATAAAAGTTTTGTTATACATTTCTCAAATAAACTAACTGGTATGTTATTAACAAACTGGATTTTTTTTAAACAGAACGGTTACTACTACTATTTTTTCTCTACAATACATTTATACTAATATAGTTCAACTCGGGTAGATTGAAAGGTATCCTATTTTTAGATACATCCAAAACGAATAACTGCGTACTTGTGCAGGTATAAACATAACACTGAAGTTTCTATAACTAAAAAATATTATATGTTAATCGAGATAAAATAAATTGCATTCTTTATTTGAGCCAGTGGTTGAAGCTTTACAAGTCATTTCTGAGTGTATAGTTATACCCGCAAGGTTTAGTATCAATGGTTGAGGTACTAAGAATTCTTTTATCATCACTTGGATTAAAAACAATTTTGTTTTGTTTAATAGTAAAGACATCATGTTTGACTGATCTAATTAAACATTGCTGTTTTTGTACAGTCTGTTTATAAAACAAGGCATTCTTATAACCATCAAAAGAAATTTGCTTAATACTTGCTAAGGAAAATCCCTTTGACTTTTTTATTATCCTATCCTGAACTCTGTAAGTGTACATTTTAGATCTAAGCCCTACAAACTCTAGCATTGTGTCATTTAAAAAATTCTAATTCTCCATATGGAAGATATTCAGACATTGCAGCCCCATATAAATTATTAACATCAAAATACATTAAATATTTAAAATTAATATTCTGTCTTTTAATGCAATTGGAATTGTATCGTAATACTGAATCAAAATGTGAATAGCTATATAGTCCGAAACGAGAACAAACGTTGAACACACTCTTTAAGCAGATCATGTTCGTTTATATCTACCTTCGAGTGTAACACTTCACTGTTAACTTTAAAAATATCACTACTAACTTCAGTCACTAGCTAAATTACTTTATACATAAATATGTTCTGATGTAAGCAAAATAGCTATAAAATTTGACATTTGCAATTTTTTAGAAAAATAAAACAAATTTGAAATCTTGCCTGAACAAAGCACGTTCATCAGCAGAAAAATTAATACTAAATTTTAATCTTCAATAACAACAATCTCACATCATTTTTCATTCAGCTGCGTTAACGAAAAAATATGCTTGCTCGCGGCAAAGCAATTCGCTATGCAAGCATTTCCATATTTACATACTGAAGGCAACTCTGAAAACATTCTGCAGTTTTATCATAATATAATTACGTCGTGCAATTTTTAATTTATTGGAAGAGATGGAATTTTAATTTCCAATAACAACTATCTCACATCATTTTTAATTCAGCTTAGTTTACGGAAAAAATATACTTGCTCGCGCCAAAGCAATTCGCTATGCAAGCATTACCATATTTACATACTGAAGGCAACCCTGAAAACATTCTACAGTTTTATCATAATATAATTACGTCGTGCAATTTTTTTTAATTTATTGGAAGAGATGGATTTAATCTCAGTAAATTTTAATAATGATACAATTTCCCAAAATGTTGCTTCAATTAAAAAATCTTTAAAGATTTGAGTATCCCAGAAAAAATCTGCATCAAACTCATGCGTTTTTTGTTTAACTAAAAATCTAGGAAAAAATAACTTTAATTTATACAAAAATATCAATGTGAAATATTTACTTTTCAGTAAAACTGAATGTGATTTTGTATCAAGGTTTATTTTATTATAAAAAATGTTGCCAAGCGTTTTCTTGTTTCATGTCGTCCTGTAAATAGAATATGCAATGTGCAACGCATGACATTTTCCATAAAACTTTGTTAAAGCAATTCATTTCTTCATCAGTTTAAAGGATTAATTATAGCACGTAGTAAAACTAACTCATGATGGAGGTATAAAATAATTTTTAAAAAATTCAACGAATGCTACGTAATGAAATTTAAATTACGCAACGTTATTTCTATGATAAAACTTTTGGTCTTTTATATGACCTTAATAAATACTTGTTTGAAATGAATGTCAATCGCTTTAAGTGAAAAAATCTGTTAGACAAACCGCTCATTTGGCGCTTTGTAAGTTTATTCACACAGATATAGAAAAGAATTATAACACCGTACAGTTAGCAATCTCCTCCGATTTACTTTTCAGTAAAACTGAATGTGATTTTGTATCAAAGTTTATTTTATTATAAAAAAATGTTGCCAATTCAAACTCTTTCTGCATTGCCCTAAGCGAATAAAAAAAACGTAGTAAAAAATTAACTCATGCCTTAATCGACTAATACAGTAATATTGACGGGTATTGATGTTACTTTCTGCAACGAAAACAATTTTTAACACAGTACTCGCTGTCGTATGTAATTTTGTAATCAATACTACAAAAATAGGCAATAGTTAGTATCAGTGGTTGAGGTACTAAGAATTCTTTTATCATCACTTGGATTAAGAACAATTTTGTTTTGTTTAATAGTAAATACATCATGTTTGACTGACCTAATTAAACATTGCTGTTTCTGTACAGTCTGATATCGATTAAAAAAATGTATAAAAGTCAAGTTCTTTCAGTTGTACTGAAAAAAGTATGCAATTTTTTTTCAGAGAACGATGCAAATTTTTTAATTTTTTCTAACAGGTCAGTTTATTATTTAATATAAATACTTCACGTAGATTTTACCAACAGTATAGAAAAAAAGTCTATGATATCGATTAAAAATTGTATAAAAGTCAAGTTCTTTCAGTTGTACTGAAAAAAAGTAAATATTTCAAATGATTTCTAGGTAAAATTTATTTTTTTTTGTTTTGCAATTGACAACTTTAATTTTAAAATATGGTATATACGCGTGCACCGTTTTGAAGCCAGACCGGCCTTCCCTTAATGCTGACTAAGTGGATTTATTTATTATTCTGCTGATGTTAGCTTTAAATTTCTCGCTTTTTATTTTTCTGTGGATGTCAGCATTAAAAAAATTTATACATGACTGGCTTTATTAAATTTTCTATAGATTTCATATTTCTACAATTGCTATCTAGACAATACCTTGGCATTAAATTCTTGCTTACATAGGTTGAATTTTCTGCTGTTCTTGTTGTTTAATATCCTTATGTACTCAAGATATGTGTGTGTGATAATCGTTCAATCTTTATTGCCAAGTTGTAGTTGTGTGTTCTATAGAACAAATCAAAAATGAAAACCTTTTTTTTTTAAAATTGTCCTTGTCAGGAAAGAATAATGATAGTGATTGGGTTAAAATTATTGAGTAGTTTATAGTCAATCCAAATTAAGTACTGGAGAAAAAAATCGTTGACGCCGTGAGCAGATCCACCAATTGCAACGTACGACTTGATGACACCAATACAGAGTATGTATTCGTTAGATTAATATATAGATTTAATTTTCTTAATGCATTTACTTGATCTAATATTCATTTGAATCTTTTTTTAGTGAACACGAAGAAGAAGAACAACCAGAAACGACCGCGCGTCAAAGACAAAAAAGACAACCCTCATAGAACTGATAATGCAATATTTTTTACCGTTCAGAGTTGGAGTGAGTTAGAACTGTTCTTTATATTTGGGAACTTAAGTGAATTATAGTATGTTTATTCTAGAGTACATAACATATATATATATATATATATATATATATAAATATATATATATATAGATATATATATATATATATATATATATATATATATATATGTATTTTATAAATTACAATAAAGAAAATACATTGTGTGTTTCATTTCACATTACTCCCGATTTAATTACTACGTAATCTCAGTTTACAGAACGGTGTAAAACAATTTTTGACTTTTAATCTGAGTGCATATTTCGAATAGATGCTCTCATTTTTTTTGCGATTAAAGTTAGAAAAGCATTTCAAATAGATGCTTTCATATTTTTTGCAATTGAAATTAGAAATGCATGTGATCTAAAATTGCAGAGCTGCCTTCAGTACGTAACTATAGAAATGCAAATGATGAAGAAGCATTAGACTAGACTATCGTTGACAAGAAAAAAAGCTGTCTGACATGGGTTGAATTTTCTGCTGTTCTTGTTGTCTAATATCTTTATATATACTCAAGATATGTGTGTGATAATCTCTCAATCTTTATTGTCAAGTTGTAATTGTGTTCTATAGAACAAATCAAAAATGAAAACTTTTTTTAAAATTGCCCTTGTCAGGAAAGAATAATGATAATGGTTAGGTTAGTTTATAGTCAATCCAAATGTAGTGCTGGAAAAAATTGTTTACTCCGTGTGCAGATCCACCAATTGCAACGTTAGCATATATTTCAATAGATTTATTTCTACTTTCTTTGAAGTTGGAGTATTTTATAAATTTCCTCGTTTATATATTTCTTGCAGATAAACTGAGTTCGCGATATAATAACTACGACTTGTTATTCTTTAAAAGCGAGAGTGGGAAAATTAGTGCAGTCAGTCGGTCAATCTGTCTATCTGTCTGTCTGTCTTTGGCAAATTTTTCGAGAAATCTGTACAATTTGTTAAATGTTGTAAAACCAGTAAAGAGCTAATGCGTTGATCAATTATAATTGCTTTCAGGGTTGAGAGTCCCATTCGTGCTGTCTGAGTTTAATTGTTTTTTTTCTGCAAACATCAGCATTAAAGATTTCTTACTGACTACAATAATAATACAAACACAATCTTTTCTATTGTTTTTTATTATTATCAAACCATTCTTTTAATAACAAAGTATTTTGTTTTGCACATTGCAGACTATTATTGCAGTGCCTATAACATTTTGCAATAGATAGGTTTCCATTCATTTCTTCTTTTCTAGACCCTTCACACATACTTCTTCATAGGGTCGGATAATTTGCTTTGGCTAACATTGTAAAATTATATTAAAATAAATAATACAGACACAATCTTTCTATTGTTTTTTATTATTATCAAGCCATTCTTTTAATAACAAGGTATTTTGTTTTGCACATTGCAGATTATTATTGCTGTGTCTACAACAATGGATGTTGTATTTTAAACGGTTGTTGATTTTTAACTCCGATAGCTTAGGACAACCTAGTGCAAGCATATCAGTTACAACGTTTTGCATTAGATAGGTTTCAATCAAATTCTTCTTTTCTAGACCCTTCACAAATACTTCTTCACCGGGTCGGATAATTTGCTTCAAATAAAGCGCTATATATGATAACATCGTTCCAGCCGTTGAAGATTCATCCCAAGAAAGACCATGAATATTCCTTGTCACCCAGTCGTTATGTTTTATATGATCTTGGCTCAAACAACTAGACTGCATTGGCAGTTTAAAAATTTGATGCCAAACAACACCTTCCAACAAGTCCAAAACCGCAATTTCTTTGCACACAAATTATCAATTATATACACGTTTGTATGTAAATATATGCAGTAAACTTTGACTAATTAAATTAATATTAAGAGCAATCTCCTTATATAGCAGATTACCACTATCTGCGTACTTTGCCAACCATCTTTTCAACCTATCACAAGAGTGAACACATTTTGAATTGTAACAGGCCCATGTGGATTTGCAGCCTCTAAACATAAATAAAAAACATAAATCAGAATCCACTTTAATTAAACACAATTGACTTGAATGCGATATTTTGCATCTGGCATACTTTATAACTTCTCGCTAGAAAACCAAATTCAAAACATCTACACACATTTTCTCTGCACTTACATTTTTCAACATACGTGTGTTTTGAAGTATGTATGTTCCATTGAAAGTAATATAAAGCCGGTCTGACTTCAAAACATGCTCACAACTATTTTACATTAAAAGTATATAAGGCCGATACTAATTCAAAACGTTGCACGTGTAACTTTTCGCTCGAAAACCGAATTCAAAACGGCTACACACATTTTTCTCTGCACTTACATTTTTCAACATACGTGTGTTTTGAAGTATGTTTCATTGAAAGTAATATAAAGCCGATCCTAATTCAAAACGTGCCCACAAGAATTTTACTTTGAAAGTATATAAGAATTCATGTTTTCACAACTATTTTACATTGAAAGTATATAAGGCCGATCCTAATTCGAAACGGTGCACGTGTATTTTACATATGGAAAATACGTCTGAACACGTTTTGAATTAGGACCGGCCTTACCCCACTACTACCGTTTTCCACATATTTCTTTCTTCCCCTACCATTTTTAGTACCTTTTCGTTCTTAATTTTGTCCATGATATCTTCACCATACGTCTATAGCACCACATTTCAAATGCTTCTACCTTTTTTCATCCGCTTTTCCTACTGTCCAGGCTTTACAGCCGTACAGTGTGGTGCTTGACACATATGTTTTAAGCAATAGTTTCCTTGTTTCTATGTTTGTTGTCTTTGAACACAGTAGTTGCTTTTTCTTGTTAAATGTAGCACGACCTTGTGCTAATCTTTGTTTTATATCTTTTGCGCTTTTACCATCTTGCGTTATTTAGCTTACTAGATAGCAGAAATCCTTAACCTCTTGTAAGCCCTTGTTACCTATTTGTATTCTTGTTTTTGATTTATTTTCCATTCCTTTGCATACTAGTATTTAGTTACATTTTTGTTAATTTTTATACCGTATCTTTCTGTTAGAACCGTTTCCATTTCATTAAGAGCAGCTTCTAACTCTTTCTTTGATTTTTTGTCCCTGCAAAGTAATTCCAAATATCTTCCTGCATTTGACAGTATTCATTGCCTCTTCAATATACAGCTTAAAAATTAAAGGGTATAGGGCACATCTCTGTCTCACCCTTTTCCTAATGTTTACTTCTCTACGTTCCTGCTCTAATTCTATTACTACTGTTTGCACTTTGTATAAGCTATGTACTATTCGTCTATCCCTATAACTCATTCCAATCTTTTTGAGTATTTCGAACATTTCTTTTCATTTTACATTATCGAATGCCTTTTCCAGATCTACAAACCCTATATACACTGATTCCCCTTTAACTATTGTTTTGTCCATTATCACCCTCAGAGCTAAAATAGCCTACCATGTTCCCCTGTTTCGCCTAAACTCAAATTGATCTTCTAGTATTTCTTTAGCTCGTTTTTCCATTCGTTTTTGTACAATTCTAGTTAATATTTTAGACATGTGTGCTGTCAAACTTATTGTAAAAATTTTTAAATATATCCGCGCTTTTCTTTTTTGGTATAGTTACTATGATGTTACGTTTGCAATCTTTGGGTATCTCGCCTCTCTCATACATATAGCTTACAAATCGGTAGAGACGTTCTGTTACTGTTTGTCCAGCAACCGTTAGAGTTTCTGCTTGCACTTTATCTGTACCCGGCGCCTTACCATTATTCAGACCCTTTAATGCTAATTCAAACTCATCTCTTAGTATAGGATATACCAGATCATAATTTTCAATGTCTGATTCCTGTTCTAATGCTATTAGTTCCTCTCCTGCATATAAATTCCCTATATATTCTTACCATCTACCCACTTTCTCTACATTTTCTATAATGACGTTTTCTTCCGCGTCCTTTATATTTTAGCAATACGGTTTTATATCCCTAAAATTGATTCTAATTAGTTTGTATGCTTCATCTGTCTTTCCTACTTTCATCTTAGTTTGTACCGCTTTGCGCTTTTCATAAATCCATTGTTCTTTAGCTTTCCTGCATTTGCGAATAATTTCCCATTTTATGGCTTTGTGTCGCTGTTTTCTTCTTTCGTCTGATTTATTTTTGTATTTTCGTCTTTCATCTATTAAATTTAGGATATCCTTTGTTATCCATTGTTTCTTATTTTCTTTTTGGGTATACCCCAGAATGTAATCTATTTGATATCTTCCTAGATCTCCTGGCATCTTCCACGTATATTGTCTTCTAGCATTGTGTTGAAATAAAGTGTTTGTGATGATTAAATTGTTCTTGTTGAAAAATTTCCCAGCCTAAATCCCTTGTCGTCTCGTGCTTAAACCAAATAAATTTACTGCCGCTCCTTACCTACCCTCACCTACCACAGCATTAAAATTCCCCGTAACTATGAAATTTTCATGTCCTTTTACGTATCTTAATGTGTCTTCGATATCTTTGTAGATCGCTTCTACTTCTTCGTCACTGTTGCTAAAGGTGGGCATGTATACTTGTATTATTACTGTGTTTACCGGTTTAGATTCTAATCTAACCATGAGTACTCCTACGCTTTTTGTAAGTAATTTTTTACACAGTGTCCCATCTTTTTTCGCGTAACTATCCCCACACCCGAATTTCGTTCCTCTGCTCCTGAATGAATTACCCCGCCTCTGGCCACCGAACTTCGCTAATCCCTACTATGCCTAGTGCTAACCTATTTATTTCCATTTTTAGGTTCTCCTGCTTACCTACTTGCTTCATACTTCTAACATTCCACGACCCGACTCGCAAAAAAAAAAAATGTTCCCGACCCTTATTCTGGACTTTTGATCGCATCCTTGGAAGTAGTCCCCTCCCGGAGATCCAAATAGAGGGACTATTTTAACTCCAGGATTTTTTTACACCAGAGAGTGCCATCATTTTATTATAATTTAGGTACGCTGTGTACTTGGGAGGCGGCTCCGTGGCGTAGTGGTATGTGTGTGACTACTACGCCCTAGGTCCCGGGTTCGAATCCCGACACGGTCCGTTTGAAAAATGTTAGGCGAGCATTTTTCGCAAAAATATACCCTCGTTCGGATGAGAGGTAAAATGGAGGTCCCGTGTGTGAGTGTTGTCACGCACGTTAAAGATCCCTACCTTGCTTGGAACAGCAAGGATTCGGCAAAATTCAAAATTTTCCAGGTAAAAAAAAACTCGCTTCCTGGCCAATGTAGTACCTTCGGGTGGAGCATTGGAAAATCACATGTAATGTGTACTTGGGAGGTAAAGTGGTGGTTTCTCGTTGCCTTCCACATCACGGTAGCGTGTCTTAGACTGCCATACCGACCCCTATAGTCTCTGCCAATCTAAGTACCGAAAGAGCCACTGCCCTCTTTCAGGGACCTGTTTTAGTGTGGTTCCTGGCTAACGACCCTACTACTTTGGTTGGACCTGTAGTTTGGCTCTTTAGATCATTAGAACACTCAAGCCATTTTACCTGTTCTAATAATCTAGAACTTCAGCAATGTGCAGGTTAATTTAAAATGGCATAAAACGCCAAATACTGTTAAAAAAACAAACAAAACGTCAAATACTATAAAAAAGCCAAATATAAGAAAAACGGCAGAAATTAAAAGTTCCCAATGCTTAAAGTTCACCCTGTATAATAGCGTATTCCATTAGCACATAAAATAAGATTCCCATATAAAGTAACAATTCTATAAACACAACATTTAGGAATGAATTTCAGTATAGATTCATCGATAAAAACATTTATTGTCTGTTGTGTGTAAATAATTACTCTATTCTCCTAAATAAATACCTTTTAGTAACAAGCTTTTATTGCATTTACCGTAAAACGCGTTTATGCCATATCACTTTTACGACTTTATAAAGCAACGCATATTTTCCGAGTGTAAAACAAGTTTTATAAAATTTTATAAAACTTATTTGTCAAGGAATAATTTCTAACAATTTCGAGGTCGGAGCTCGAAGCATTTGGACTATTTTCAAAATTTTCTGCCCAGCGTCGTTGGCTAATTACACTAACAACCGAAGTAATAAAAAGATAGGTAACTTATCCCGAGAACTTTAAACAGAATTTTTGTGACTCGCATAGTAAGTGTTAACAAGGATTAGGTGAAAATTATTTTAATAGGTAATAATTACTTAAAATTTTCTGTCTAAACCTAAGCTGTAAATTGTTTTTATAAGTGTTATGTATATATGTTGAATGTGGGAGATTTTTAGATAATGCGTCTAGAGAAAAGATGTTATTGAATACATAGACGATTATTTATACATGTTTATTGAAGTTACTCTGTTTTGTTTTATTTGATAAAATCTACAACATATTTTCCGCTAAATTAGCCGGGCAAGGAAAAGGACACGGTCTGATACTATATATATATATATATATATATATATATATATATATATATATATATATATATATGACAACACACTACAATTAATAAACCTAAATGACATTTTAATTGTAATAGTTATTTTTTCAAAGTCTGCTTGATTTCCTGCTTGAACATTTTCTATAAAATGCATATTTTTGATCTGGCAGAATTCTGTTCCTAGCGTATTTTTGTAGGTTGTTATATCTTTAGTGAAAATTGTTATTGGATAAGTGTAGTTAATTGTTATTCAATATGTATTAATTGTTTTATAATATTCTCTAATAGTAAGTTATTTTTAGTTAAATTTGAAGAAAATCAAAAATATCTCAGAAGGTAATGGATTTAGGTATAGGGAATGCTTAAAAAAATGAAAGGACACTTAATGAACTATCCATTGTAGCAATAAAATTGGTAGGGTGCCATTTAAAAAAAATTTTAAGAATTGCATTTTGCAAAACCTGACACACCCTGTATACTGTGAAGAAATTTCAAAAAAGTGATAATTACAAATATACTATGGTATATAGTAAAATTTTCTGCATCTTGAAAATTAACATAAGTTGTGTATTAGTGCAGTGGCAATGTATCTAATCAGGGTCATTTGTTCTAAAAACAGTTGAATGTCTCAAAAACTAAAAGGAATAGACAGATACAATTTGATATCAAATTAAAGTTCTTTTTATGGGCTTTTCAAAAATGTAATAACATATAGGGTGTTCTATTTAAAAAAATATAAGTTTAATATGCCCTGGAATTATGAAACACCCTGTATACTTAAAAATATTTTAAAATGTGTATTTAGGCATGCCTAATATGTCTCCAAATTTGGATACATATACATATACATATACATACATATACATATACATATATTATATATATATATATATATATATATATATATATAGACAAGTTGATATTTTAATTTTTTTGGGATACTTTTCGTTCGAATGTTTTAACTAAATATTCATTTGCTGGTTTCTGACGTTTCGATTTTAGTTAAAATCTTTTCAAAGCTATAAGTATAAAGTATATAGTTATATATGACATGAAATATGTAAATAAGTAACAGAAACTGCAAATTATGGATGTAATGTTTTGATCATGGGTGATAGTATGGTGTGGTGTGCTGATTTAAATATATTTTGAAAATGTAGAGGTAAATTAGTAAATTAGTTTTATGGATGGTTGTCTATTTTGGTGATGTTATATAGTTGTGAGTACACAATACTGAGGTTATTGATGTCTTGTTTGTTGTTGATGCAATTATTGTCTTGTATTATGTAGTAAGATTCTAAAAATAATCGTCTTTTGTGGTTATTGTCTTCTGTTAATATGGAGATTTCATTGAAATTGGCTGCATGTTAGATAGAATTTAGATGAGAAGCAAGACACAATAAGTTTTTCAATTTTTGCATCGCTGCAAAAAAAAAACAAACTTACCCAACATCGCAGCGACGCAAAAATTGGAAAAACTTATTGTGCTCTTGCTTCTCATCTAAATTCTACCTAACATGCAGCCAATTTCAATAAAATCTCCATATTAACAGAAGATAATAACCACAAAAGACGATTATTTTTAGAATCTTACTACATAATACAAGACAATAATTGCATCAACAACAAACAAGACATCAATAACCTCAGTATAGTGTACTCACAACTATATAACATCACCAAAATAGACAACCATCCATAAAACTAATTTACTAATTTACCTCTACATTTTCAAAATATATTTAAATCAGCACACCACACCATACTATACACCCCACATGATCAAAACATTACATCCATAATTTGCAGTTTCTACAAGTTACCTTATTTACACATTTATTTTTATGTCAATGTCAATGGCAAATTTTTCTATTCAAGCTGTGTTTGCCAAAAAACTATAATTTTAATACTGTTATTATCTTTATACTTTTAGCTCTTTGAAAAAGATTTTAAATAAAATCGAAACGTCAGAAACCAGCAAATGAATATTTAATTAAAGCATTCGAACGAAAAGTATCTCAAAAAAATTAAAATATCAACTTGTCCATATATTTACGTTCGGTAAAAGAATCTATATATATATATATATATATATATATATATATATATATATATAAAGAATAAGTAAATTTAACGAGTCTTAAAAATATAAAAATGAATTATATATAGCATCCTGCCGACGTTCTGGCACAAAGATGTAATACACGAACAATTATGAGTACAGCATCACCTGCCACCATTTGTGCCTTCGTGCTCTTCACTGATTTGCAGGCTTTATCAACAGTCGGCACGGAGAGATCCGGTTCAACCGCCTTTCCATAGCCAAAGATTAGTTGAACCGGATCTCCTCCGTGCCGACTGTTGATAAAGCCTGCAAAGTCAGGTAAAGCAGCACGAAGGCACAAATTGTGGGCTAGGTGATGCTTTACTCCATAATGTGTTCGTGTTAAATTACATCTGCTACTCTGTCCTGATGAGCCCCAATTAGGGCAAAACGCGTCGGCAGGATGCCCTTGTGGCTAATATTGAGTCAATTGCCAATAAATATCATTTATATATATATATATATATATATATATATATATATATATTATATTCGTCCTTTCTTGACCATCTCTTTATATTTTAATTAAATTTATTGGAACTTGGTCATTTTCAACTATCTTAGTTATATTGTGTTTGTTATGATGAAATGAAACTGCTCAATCAATCATTTTAATTCAATACATATGACGCGTTTCGGCTATCCATTTTCAAATATGTTTCTAAAAATATTATTACACAAATTACTATTAATAAAAATCTAGATTTATATATACCTTAAGTTAACAATATAAAAATGTTATTAAAACTATATTATTTTACATCTTCACTAATCCTAACCTTAACTTATCTGACTACATCTGTCATTCAACTTAACCTTTAAATATCCTAATTACCACTGAGTAGAAACTAAACTAGATACTATAAATTATACTATGTAGCAGATGGTACATGAGAATATTTCTACTAGTTTTTTTTTTATTTATTTATTTTTGGTGAATCAAGTTGTGGTATATATTGCAAAAATCATCTTGGTCATTTTTTGAATTTACGGCATTTCGGTTTTTTTGGATTTGTATTGTTTCTAAAAGGTTTCTTTTCTTATCATTAACTGCGGTACTCAGGATACAAACATTTTCGAAGTCAAACTGGTGAACTTTTTCAATGGCGTGTGCTGCAAGGGCAGTGCTTTTTTTATTAGAGGTTTTTATTGTACATTTATGTTCATATATGCGTTTATGTAAGTACTGTTTTGAATTTCCAATGTATAGCCCCGTGCAATCCGAGCAATTAATCTTATAAATTGTGTGTGTTCTGTTTTTTTGGTCTGCTTTAGGTTTAAGTTGGGTATAAAAATTTTTTGTTGAATTGTTTGGTTTGTGTGCGACGTGTATATCATATGCCATTAGACATTTTTTTATTTTTTCTGAAAGCCCAGGTGTATACTCCATTGCAATCCTATTTTCATTTGTATGTGGTTTTTTAGTGCCTTCATTGTTATAAATTTTGCCTATATTTTCTTTAATGGTTTGTTTTACGAATGATGTAGGATAACAGTTATTTTTAAGTGTTTTTTTAACTATTTTTATATTTTTAGGTCTGAACTCATTATGTGATAGTACTATGGCACGTTCGACAAGGTTGTTTACGACATTTTTCTTATATTGTATTGGTACATTCGATTGGAAATTTAAGTATCTGCCAGTCCACGTGGTTTTCCTGTACCAGAAAATGGTATAGATTTGTTTATTTCTCTTTCATATGTGAATGATGAACCCAATAAAATGCAAATCGTAGAAGTGTTATTATGTTTGAACACCTGCGTATTTTTAAAAAGCTCATTCTGCGTAAATTTTGCAGATAATTAATGGTTACAGAGAATCTTGGAGTAACCGTAGCTTAATAGTTACGAGAAATGCTAAAGGTGGGTTATTTCACAGTCCACATGGACTGAAATAATCGATAATAAAGAATATCAATTTGCACCAATAAGAACAGGGTAGATAGAGACAGATAATATGCGCAAGACCGAGACACATATAGTAAAAGGCGTGAGTGGAGCAACGTCACTGGGTTGCAATTGGTTGAAAATAAGAGGCAAACTTGAGAGGTAGAAATAACATTTCTGTATAAAAATTTAATTAGTTATTTCCAGACGTTGCGAGCCGTGTCGAAATTTCTGAGAGTTAACTGGGGCGAGTGCAAATTTCGTAAAAATCGCATGCCGGGCTGCGGAATGGGAACCTAGCATGCGAAATTCTGAAGAATTGTCCGTTTTGGGGAAAAGACCGACAGGCGGGCTAACCGCTATATATACCCAGGTTAATATGAACAAGCTCTCTTAGATTTGCGACTTGATTCAATGCGTTAAACAGTGCTTTTTAGTTTTCCGATTTTGATTAAATAATTTAAACAGTTTGCTCGCATATTTTGGTGATTTAAAAACAGTTTGTTCTTTACGTGCTACAATGAATGTACTTTAGTGCACTTAGAAAAGAAGATACAAGGTAATAAAGTTAGTATCACTGTACTAATTAGTCAAAATTTGCAACGACAAATGAATACACAAAAGTAGGCAGTTTTGGCGTATATTGGTGAAAGAAGCATGCATTTCTTTGCTATTTTTCGGGGGTGTTAATAATTAAATGGTTCATAAACGTGTCTGAATCCACAAAACAAGGTTCAGATATACACAGATGAGTTCCGGAAAAGCCCTGAAACAACTTTAGATGAATGGTGGTGGAGAAATTTTAAAAGCGTTGAGAATCAGAAGCCGTAAATATAACCCAGTTGGAATGGTGTGATTAACAAAAGGGACGAGGTACATTGAAGCTACGAGTGCAGTAACCTTCAGGTAAATTATACTATTTTGTTTGAACTTTGATGTTTTCGTGTGTGTTGAATAACTTTATAATTTATTTACTTAAAATGGACAGTAATGAAGTTGTACTAACAACAAATTTTTAATTTTAAGGTGAAATTTTCTTGTTTAAGTCGAAAGGAGTATTTAGTATTTATGTTCTTGATGAAAATTTGGGTATGTCTTTGAGCTCAATTAGACGAACCTGGTTAATTAACGTAAAGGGTGGTAGATGCTCCTTTGTACTCAGACTCAGGTCTGCATATATTGTTATATTAATTAGTAGGCATCCTACAAGGACTTTAATTTTGGATGCACATTAAAATGATAACAAACTTAAATCTTGAAATTTTCTGATACTGAAATTTATGCTGAATTTTTAATTTTGAAATTTTAATGTATTGTGAATATTGATGTAAATAGAGTTAACGTTGATGTTTGTGGTAGGAATGTGTTTGTTTTTTTTATGAATGAGGATGAAGGTTTATCTAGGGGAGCAGCCGAGGCGAGTAACAGAAGAAAGTCAACGGACCAGTTAAGTTAATAGCTTTTTGTAGGTTTCACAGCATTCTTTGACGCCCAATTCGTGAGGCTCGATTCGAAAAGCGGAGTACCCGGATTTTGGTGGTTTCACAGCATTCTTTGGCGCCCAATTCGTGAGGCTCGATTCTAATTAAAAAGGTGGTATCACAGCAATATATACATACTCCAATATAAAATAATATTAAAAAAAATAAAGAAAATTAAAGTTATATAGATCACATTAATAAGTAGAAGTTTGTTTTACCAACCAAAAAAATCAACATATACTGGGTGTCCTGTAGATAATAAACCACCTTATATGGTACAATAATATAAGAAACGAATTTAACATTTCCTACTTAAAGTTATTGAGGTTGCTTTACAACACTAAAATATTCTCAATACGTTAGCACTTGGGTAATACCGGAGGGAGGTCGCCATTCCTATTGTTATCTAAAATTCTTTGGGGTTTTGAAATACTTTGACATTAAGGTACAGGGCATATAAATTGATATACAGAAATTGCACAAATTTGCAAACGGATTTTTCACACTTTTCAGATAAAATTGATTCGATTTCAACGTATTTAAAGAATTTAACTGTAATGCATAAGGTGATGAAAAATTCTTTCGAAAATTTGAACAATGAAATACCAAAACTTTGTTTTTGAATGGGAAGTACCATATTTGGTTACATTATTCAACGCTATGGAAAAATCACTTTAGTATTTCGAAAGAAAAAATTATTTTGCTAATTTTATTTAGCAATAATGCCACAGAAAGTTTCTAAAAGATAGTATTTCCAAAACATTCATAAGCTACACATATCTGTATATGTCATTTAATGCAGTGCTTCCAAAACAATTGACGGTAACGCCTCAAAGGGTAGTGGAAAAGTTTTTGGGATCATCACTCTGCAAGAAGCTGAAGAATTACGTTTAGTATTACAAATTACGCTTACAATAATCAATTTTGTTAAGGGGCAATCTCGAATTGGGCGTCTTGTTACAAATTAATGCGAAAATATCGGCTCCAACTATAAAAAGTCATATTTCATACAGAAGTAAGGTAACTGTCAGGAGGACAAACTTTAAAACGAAGTAACGATGTTTTGTCACGTAATTATGATATAGACATTTTTTAAAAGGTATGTAATTTTATCATACTTTTTCTTAACACTCTCCATTTGATAACTATAGTAAAGGCATTTATAAAAAAATTTAATTTATAAAACTAAAGAGGAGACAATACATATGAAATATCTGTCAGCATGAATGACTTTGTTACAAATGATGTTTAAGTTTAGGTAATATGCTAGGTAGTAAAACTCATGATAATATGATAATTTAAAACTTGAAAATCAGCTTCAAAAATACCTTTAATTAAATATTAAACTTAACGAATTTGACAGGTTGTTGAAGCCACTTTTTTAAAAATGTATCGTGTAAAGCATCTTCTATTAAAAACACAGATCCTTTAGTTGATATTACTCTTAAACTCGAATTCAGAAAATTAATTTTTGGCCTGGAATCATACAGGAATATTTAATAATTTCATATTTGACAATTGAGTCTATTGCCCTTTGCGTATGTGTGAATAATCTTTCTTAACGTTAATAAAATTAAAATACCGTTTCAATACTAAGATTATTGAAATTGTGATGAGCATTGACATAGGAAGATTAATTTATTATGTAAAGGTTAACAACTATACTCCCCTCACTGAAAAAGATTCCAAAATTGAATACCCTTATATAATACCTTTTACTATATTACAATCAGTTTGTAGTGATTCAAACTAGAAAAATTTATATTTAGTTTTAAACTTCGATATTATTTACTTTTAAAATTTTGTTAGTTTTTGCAAATAAAGTGTTTTTGTTATTTTTGTGATTATTATTTTGTATTCTTAATTGATGTGTTCTACAAAATATGTATTAGCAAAATTAGTATACATTCTCTTTATACCAGAATTGAACCGGGTCACGATTTTTTAACCCAGTGACCCGAAAACGGACTGATCCGGGACCCGGTGACCCGGGACCCGAACTGATTTGGTAACCTGAACTAATCCAAACTGACCCGAACCGACCCGAACTGACCCAAACTGACCTAAAGTGATTGGGTAACCCGAAGTTACCTGAAGTGACCCTTATTTTCGATCGTACCACATGCCCTTAAAATCTTTAAACGATGTTTCAAAATACCATGTATATATATATATATATATATATATATATAAATGTAATATGTCATGAGGCGTCATTGGGCACAAAATTCTGTTAAAAAACCATACTAAAGAGAAGAAAAATAGAATTTCCGATATTTAATTTTACACTGTATAATATTCTCATAAGATCCTTTTAGCCAGATAAGTGTATTCCCATGTAAAAATATTAAGTACAAATAGTATTGTGCAATATCATTTATAAAGAAGCCCAACTAATATAAGTCTCGTTGCATTTATAAATCATAGGAACGAAGCCCAATTTTAAAATTAGCATCTCTTGATTGTGATAATTCAAAATCCGTGTGTAAATATTCTTTAAAACGCATTCAATTTACCACAACACAAGTTTTATTGTTTATCGAGACTGAAAAATGCGTCACATCCACTTTGAAAGTACTAAAAATAAATTTATAGAAAACTTTCTTCTTTAAGATATACAAAGCTAAAGTTCTTACCTTGCTAGAATAAAAAAACAATCTTTAAGAAAGCCACATTAAGCGTAATCTATACAAAAAGTAATACTCTGTATTTATTGAAAGACAAATAGTTCAGGTTTTTGAATATTTACGTTAACAAAATAAACAAATTCAATTCTTTGACAAGTGCTGTGGAAGCTATAAATTATACTTTCTGTCTAGGAATACAAATTAAATTTGCGGAACATAATACTATTAGAAAGGCTATAAAATAAATAACATAACGCGGTTTAATAGCTCTACCTATTACAGTGGTTTAGGTGGGGAAGGAGAGAGAGCGTGAGAGAGAGTGAGGAAGAAAGAGATAGAGAGAGAGAAAGAGGGGTGAGAGAGAGCGGGAGAGAGGGAGAGAGAGAGGGGGGGAGAAATTGCCATGATTGCTTTTTAATGCATTAAGTAAAGGTGCGAGACTGTTTTAAGAATTTCATAAATTTTAAAACTGGCAGCTTACTAAAAAGGTAAACAGTGAAGCTGTGAGTGATTATTACATCATGTAGTGACAAATACTTCGAGAATATAATAGAATTTCGTAGATATATCGACATTTAACGAGGAAGGTCATTCAAGATTTGTCATCCATTCATACGATATGCAACATATGAGTTTTAAATAATTTGTAGTTAATTCAGGATTTGTAAGTTATTCTGTTAGCGACCTACATGTATCGTAAAACTTTAAATATAGATAATGGGACATACTCTATCGTTTCAACATAAAAGGTAATTAGTGCAAATTTACTAGCTAATTTTAATCTATTAAAGATGAATGTACTTTGCAAACTAATTGATACTACTACGTCTGAAAATGGAAAATTGAAATGGAACTAGTAACTTTTGAGTGCAGTTAATTCCGATGGAAACCGTATTTTAGATAATAATTATAAGCAAAAACAGCTAGCCAAAAGAAGAATTTGAAGATACAAGCTGCAAATATAAATTTGATTTGTAACCTAAAAGGGCTACTAAGCTAGAATAAGTTTTTATTTTTATAAAAATTGTTTGTCATTAAATAATTTCTAGCAACTCAGGTCAGAGTTCGAAGCGTTTTAACCCTTACATAATTTTCTGCTCGAGTGGTTGTTCAACTACGCCGAGAGACGTGTAATACAGGTTTATTTAAATTATCTAGCAAAACTTAAAGTACACCTTGTAACTCACATATGAGATGTTTTGTATTTAGATGAAGTTTATTTTAATATGTAAGTAGCCATAAAGCAAATTTTCTGTCAAAGCTTGAGCTGTAAATTGTCTTTATAAGCGTTATTTATATCTGTGTACGTAAGAGATTATTTATATAATGTGTATAAAAAAAGATGTTTTTGAATATATTGAAGATTATTCATAGATGTTGCTTGAGAAATTCTAAATACGTCGTAGATCTCAAACCTTGTGATTACATTCTGGAAATATGAGTCATTCTTAAGATGTAAAAATCTATCACGATTTCCCATTTTATTATCTCTAATGAGTTGTCAGTTTAGAATTTATGGTGATAGTAAAAGTTTTCCTTCCATTATTAACGAATGAAACCACAATACGTATTCCTGTAATAATTATAAAGATTAAAACTCCTTATCTTATTTGGTTTATAGACTATCTCGATTTTAGGACACTCCCGAAGAAACGCATGCTGAATTTTTGTTTTACATTAAGTAACGTATATTATAACGAAGATGAATGAATGAATTTACATTTTAGAAAAGCACGTTTTTTTATCTTTACCGGTTTCTTTAAATGATATATTTTAAAGAAGATTACTTGACATCGAGATTATTTAGTATTTCAAAAGCCATTTTTTTAAGAAAACGGGTGGTTCTAGATTATATAGTACCTTTTTCAATAGGAAATTTTGTTAAAATCAACAATATAATTCGTTAAGCGACTACTAAGAGCTATATATAAAATTCAAAATCATTGAAAATCTAATATTTCCATTAAATTTATTCATTACTTCTACAAAATGAGGTATTATATTTGAACTAACATATTTGAAACAATTAGTTCATAAACAAGAAATTGCGATAATAAAACGACCTCGTTTACTTTTTTAATCGGAATAATCGATAAGCGATGAAATTATTTTACAAATAGTAATTATAAGAAATCAAATTCTAGCCATGTTTAATGGATGATGCTGACGGCAAGCATCTTGAAATTTTTGTTTTATAACAAGACGAGTACATGTTATTTCATGTGTATTTAAAACGTCATTACAACTAACAAATATTAAGTTAATTTTTGTTCTGAATTTAAGAAGTCATTACAATCAACAGCTGTTCCTACACCAACCAACAATTTAACGATGTTCCTATGAAGAAATCGCTAGTTAACTAAATAAGACCTATTTTACTTGAATTGTAGTGCAATTCCCTGATTGCATGTTGTTCTAGGAGGCTAATCTACGTTAACAAGATTCGTAAAAGCCACACTATCCACTTTATATTCATATCAAAAGAACGTTCGTTATCAGCGCAAACGTAAAAAAATATTCTTACTATTCTGTGTAAAATGACACACACATGTTTAAAATGAAGAAGCATTACGCCTGAGTATATTACAACCCACAATACTAGTAAGTACTGCTTGAAATTCTTTTAATTTAAATAGTACCAAAATATGACTTTGGAAATATAAAGTATTTGATTACGGTAATTTAAATCGAAAATACAGCAAATTGGAGTGCGGCATTTATATCTTCTACAAACTTAAGGTTAAACTGAACCTCCAACTATCCATAAATGTTATTCCTATTAAATCCACACCTTGGAGTTTTAATATTCGTGAATTCAACGCTGCTCAACTTTTTTAACATAAGTGTATATCTCGAAATGCATTAGTTCATTAATATGTAATACTACCGAAAACTTATTATGTAGCGAATACAGGAAGCTCTCGTTTTACATAGCATTTTAAGTAATATAATGTACTATTTTAAACAAGGAATAATTATAAATGGTAAATTTTACGCTACCAATATAAAATTCAGACGCAACTATAGATTAACGCAGTAAAAATCACGTTAAAGTTGCGCAAGTGGATTCACTATAGGTTAACAATTTTGCTTGTGCGCAATGGCCCTTTCAAATAGTTCTTCATCATCATCATGAATAAATAGCTTAATTATAGTGGCTTAAGAAGCGTTATTTATAATTCAGTAGTTATATATTAAATCATGTCAAAAGAGAAAGTTTGAAAGCCAAGGAGGAAATTTAGTTTGGTACCTTATCTAAAATACTATTCCAAAATGTAATAAATTAGCAAGATATAGCACAAATTAAATTGCTTTCATTATTATGCTTTGTAGAGGGTGTTCTAATTTACATCAACATTTTACTATTATCAAGTTTTACGATGGAAGCTTTAATGTTTTAACTTTTTGATTTATGGCTTTTGCAGACGACTCTAAAAATAAGCACAATAACGAATGCTCTACAAAATTTCCCCAACAACTTTTAATCCTATTATAACTTAGACATTGTTAAAATACTAAATAGCCTTAATAAAGTTGCAGAGCGTATGATTCAACGTTTAGAAGTTTAAATTACAACACACACGTAGAGCTTTTTAAAAATGTGTTCAATATAAAGTCGAAAAAGATCTTCAAACTTTTCGTTTACGATTTCAATTTCTTCCCAACTAGCAAAAAAGGTAAACTGCTCATAAAGAAGCAACTGATATATATTTGCATATTTATTACTTGCTCTACTCCTTGCTTGCTCCTTGCTCCCTCTAAGATTTTAAAGAATTTATCTAGATTCACACTAAATTATAGGTTTCCTGCAGCTCATACCTAAAAGAAAATCCAAAAACTATTCTTAAAACTTTTTATTAGACAATTTGTACTAATGCAGTTTAAACTTTGTAAATCACATTTCTAAATACATATTCACAATTTTTATTCTTAACCTAGAACTCTAGAACTCCACACATCGGCTTATACTTACTAATATTTATTTCTAGGTAGAGCACTTTCTCCAAAAACCAACCGGACCCACATGTTTCAAATTCCTCTGATTTTGTTCTCGTGGTTTCGCTTAACAACTTGCACATATTTTCCAGATCACTAGAAGATGTTATAATCCTATTTTTTGTGTTAAACGATTTCACATCGGTAATCTATTCTCCCATTTTTGTTTAGATGCCGTTGAGTTTGCAATTAACTTTTATTGCTGTATGTTGTGTTCGTTTTTAGGGTTCCGTACCTTATAAAGTATAACAATCTTTATAAGATCACTCTCGTGTCCGTACGTCCGTCTGTCACAGAGGTCTTTCTCAAAAACTATGTAACGTAGAAATTTGAAATTTGGCACAATGCTAGGTCTTTATGGCGCGTATATATATCGACAGTCAGAAAATAGAAAAAAATATTTTTAGATTAAAATTGCGGGGATTAATTCGGTCAAAAGAGAAAATGCGCCAATAATTACCGTTCCCTCCCTGTTCTCCTACATTTCCAAAGCTAAAATTTTGATTTTAATAGGGATAGTAGCTATTGTGTCATAGATTATCAGAAAACTGCAGTTTTTTTTTGACAGTGTAATAGTTGCTGGAAAACATTTTTTAAACACACTAATAAACAACGTATTTACTAATGTACCAATACAATGTGGAATAATATATTTATTTTTCAGTTATCAAAATCAAATTTGGATAAGATTTAGATATACATAAAAAATAAAAACAGCTTAATTTGGTTTATTGATTGCTCACTGTAGTATTGGTACGGAAACCTAATAGTGCGTGGCTAACTTTTCATTGAATAATCGAATAAGCCGCTCTTTCTGTTTTCAAAGAAACTTATACACTCCATTGTCGGCACTGTCGTTCTTTATGCAATAGCTAGTCATACGGTTGTTAAAACTCGTGCTAACACCATTTCTACACCATCTACGCCATTAGCGG
Source organism: Platerodrilus igneus (assembly GCA_036346225.1). Classification (NCBI taxonomy): domain Eukaryota; kingdom Metazoa; phylum Arthropoda; class Insecta; order Coleoptera; family Lycidae; genus Platerodrilus; species Platerodrilus igneus. The sequence goes on from JARFIW010001273.1 coordinate 801,021, forward strand.
TACCTGTTGCATTTTTTTGTCTGTTGCTCCTCAAGTGTGCGGCATACGTAGTTTTTTTCACTTTCAAATCGCACACTTTACACACAATTCGTGGTTGTTTTGGACAAGACTCTTTAACAGGCGGCGGAGTTGGACGTTTACCGCTTAATAACATACCGTGCTGTTTTTCCTTGTGTCGCAGTAAGTTGCCCATTCTCGTAAAAGCGATACCGCAAGACCCACAGTTTAAATACTTTGCTGCAGACGTATGTATAAGCTTAACCCTAGACGATGCTACATCATGACATTTGTTCTGGTGTATGAAGGTGTAAGAATCACCACAAGTGTTGCAATTAAAAGAAAAAATTAAAAAATTCGGACAGCATTTTTCATCGACCAGCTTCCAAGGAGTATGAATTATAACTAAAGTTTCACATGTAGCGCCATGATTTATATACATTTTGGAAACAACCGAAGATTGCCGAGGACACTCGAAGAGTGCGCAAGCTTGGTTACTAACCCAATTAGCATCAATACCAGGTACTTCGTACTTTCGTAGGATGCTCATTTTCTAGAACAAAATTCCGCAGTGGTCGGTAGCACGTAATTATATCTAGAGCCGGCAAGTACTCGATACCACCCAAATAGAGAATTAGATGCTTGGTGACTGTTAACTTTCGCTTCCCTCGTAAAAGGTTGGAAAGTATCGGTCAATCATCCTTCTAACTTATACTTGGACCCGATCCCATTTTGGTAATTTCCAAACATTTTTCAAACAACAATGGGCTAGAATTTTTTAACCTCCGAGGGACCATTAAGTCGTTATCAATTACACGTTCGAGCTACCTGCAAACTAACATATTTTGTAGTAACAATGCGCAGTACAATACATGCGTACTCCCTTCTCTGTGCGATTGCTATTCTTGTAGTTGGTTGAAAAAGTCAGTCGTTTTTTTACTGCTTGGAAAGTGCAATGCACCATCCTATACTTTCTTTATAAGTATAGCACATAGCGCACTTCTTTTGTCTGATAATTAAATTTTGCTCATGTAGGCTTTTACACTTTTCACATATTTAAACGTTTTATACAATAATCAACCACTTTTGACTATTCTAACGGAAACCGCCATACACTCCGCCGCTCCTTACTTTTTGAATCCAACATTCCGATTGGCTTCCACACACTAAAACCTAACGTATTTTTCCTGGTATTTGTTAAACAAAAACTACCGACATCACCATGTCCGTATTGGGTGTAAGTAGATGTGTGTGGATGTGTACGGGTATATGTGACCATATACATCAATCAGTCTAAGCTATTTTATTTAGTCCAAGGAAACTACTATTTTTGCTAAACCACTATTAATAATCGCCTTTATAGCTTTAAACATTTTTACCATTTCCCAATGATAGGCGCTGCCTAATTAGAAACTTTAAAAAGATCTTAACTTTTAGACCTCTAGGTCGTCCTTTATTTTTATTCCGAGAAGTTTCGGGCATTTCTCATTTTTCAAAAACTAATTATCTTAGAATTTTTACACCTCTACAATACTAGGTAGAACTACCGGCATTAAACTTGAAGTCGGAAAGCACCCAATTTTTCCGGCTTATACCCCAAATAAATTCTTTTAATTATTGCAAGTCTTAATAACCATAATCGTAACCGCATTTCAAAACCCTCTTGCCGATACAAACCTATGCATTAAAAAACTAAAAAATTGCATTCATATTATAAATGAACTCTTGGTCCATTATTTTTTTCTCGTATTACCATAGCCACTCCACCATTTTTTGACATTCGTTTACTTTAACTCCATAACTACGCTACCGTCTCATTAATAGTTGCTAGGATCTTTAACAAAGTACACCAACGCCATTTCCATACTAGTAATTTTTTCCCTAAAAGATTATCGAGTAGAATTCCCTGTTTTACAATAGAAATGCTTGCGGTCAAGCCGGGGGCAGGGAAAATCTAATGATAAAATAATTATAAACTGGGACTTTGAACCAGTTATCAATTCTATAGTAGCTTCTAGAATGTTTACCAAATAAGATCAGAGAATAATCAACTAGGACCTTGAACCTGTTTTCATGCAGGCACATGCATAGATTAACTTACTCGTACTTTGAACCTATGCATCTTTTCGGAAACGTCTAAAATATCTGCATCAAATTTATACGATGACGACACACCCTTACATTGTATTGCCTATCAATTTAGCCATGACACACAGAGCTTAAATTAAACTGACAACGCAACTCGTCCACGGACTACCTTCCTCTACCAGGCTGCGTATAAACCAAACAATCCATTTAAAATGCTTATATATAACTTTACTAAAACAGTATGTACAATTCTCTACACCACTACCACCAGCACATTATTTTCTCAACCAATGAAAGAGAGCATATAGTACATATGCCAATCTGGTCAATCGTGACGAATAGCGGTCAATTACAACCCTTCAATACCAATAACAGTCAATTACAATCTGCTCACAGGATCACACGATTACACAACGACCTGACTGCATGACCCTCGGCCACATGACCACCCGACCGCATGACCACTAAATCATAACATAATCAACTAATTCTATCCCATGCCACTTGTCGTATGAACCAAAGGTTTAAGTACGGAACAAACATTACCATCGCTCTCTTATTGGAAGCAAAGGTCCATGTTTACCAACTTCCTTTGCACTTGAAGTGGCATATGCGTCAAAGTTTTGTATAGGTATTCTAACTTCTTGTGTTTCAGCTTCCATTTTTGGGATATTTGATTCTCTACTTTTATTTCGAGTACAAAGTTTATCGTTGTGATCGCGTAGCGATGTACTAGGGCTGTACTGGGCTGGGGTGCGCATGTTCAGGGGTGGGCATAGGCTGGAGTGTGCCTGGGCGTACACCGGGGTGCGTGAGCAACTGCGTCGGATCACCAAAAACCCTATTAATATTAAAACAACATAGAATATAAAAACTTTATTAAAAGTAATGCAAATACATAATACATATTATAAATTATTTAATTGTAAATAAATCTATTAACAATATCCGTAAACGGATTATATTTAAACATAGAGTCATGTATTAAAGCATAAGCCTTCATCGACGGTTCAAAATTTTTTATAGGAATGATGTTTTAAAGAATCTCGCACACGATATAATTATAAGCAAATGCAGTAATGGAGATATTGGGGTTATGCTATACGAATTTATAAGAACCTATCCAAGATTGTTTGAAAACAGTATTTGTAGACAAGTTGAGTATATGGACGAGTACAACAGGTTTTCATTCCACGCATTTACGAGCAGTGCTTAAATTTTAAACCATAGATTTTAGAGAAATTTCTGTGACTATAATCCTGCATATTACCGTTTATTCTCTTAGACCTTTATAAATTGTTGTACTTCAACTGCAGATATTAATAGCTGTATATAAAATTATGTTATAGTTTTAAATAAACTGATTCTGATTAATAATTTTGAAAAACGTTTATAGCACCCTTTTAATAGATACACATCTTTGTTATAATTCTTTTCATAAGAACTTAGATACCCACTTGAGTTATGTGGAAATTTGAAGAATGAAACGATACCAATGCATACTTTATATTTTATAAGATAAACAAGCTAATATATACGAAAATTATTTATAAATTTACATCATTCATTTCTAATGATAGTAGTTGAGGTTGTTAAATTTTTACTTTAGAACTAACAATTTTGTATATATTCCATCTGAATATCTACCAACAGTTTTATTAACTCCATCTCTTCGATTATTTCCATAAAATCATCCAAATCCTCGGACATTACTGACATTGCAGTACAGTGATGTATTGCTTCCTCGTATGACTGACACATAATACATTTTTCTCTTTCTATCGAAAACCGTTGCCTGCATTCTACTTTTTTTTACTCGTAGAGCATTGCGAAATCTTCTAGTAATCACCCCAAAGTCTTTATACGTATTTGCTTAATCGTTTTTTTAAACTGTATAATCGACAAATTATAACTTCTACGCGAACAGTCCTTTCAACTGAGCTACTCTTGTTCGAATATGACCCGATTGTACCAGATTTGTGTGCACGCACAAAACAACAAGTAGGGAATGTATCCTATGAACTAATTCATTACATTCTTTAGGAAAATGCTAAGGACTTTAAAAATAATTATAGCTCTTGTTAGACCTCTAGTGCCAAGATATACGCTATTATTTAAAGTTATGTTACTGTTTTCTGGATCAATTTCCTACACACTTTTTCCCAAACTATGCGTATAAGATTCAGGATTTTACTTTACTCCATAAACCGACTTGTATATATTTTCGTCTTCATTTTTAACCAATACGTCTGCATAATAAATATGTACAGGCTCGTCGTCAACTGGTAACTTAATCTTTTCTTAAAAGTTTTGTCTGTTTTCAACTTTAATCTCCTTTATAGGTTTCAGCATTTTTCCGCTATTCCTTGTAACTGAGAAGCGGTGATTTGCAAAGACTCAAGCAATTGTTTATAAGCTTCTTTGAATTCTTGTTGAGAAGTAGTATATCTTATTTTGCGTTCCACAAACTTCTTTCGTACGAGCAATATTCGCCGGTCCATCTAACTGCAGGAAAACAAACGCCTAATCTTGCTTATTTTGCAAGAAAACGGACTTCGATTTCAAAATGTGTATGTAATTTCAAAATGCCTGTATCAACCAAAATATGAACTGTTAAGAAGTGTATTTGAACCTTTAAGAGAAGAAATTTGTTACCACGAATTTGGAAACTACGACGATTTGAATGGGCCAGGGGATGCTAAAGAAGATTCGATTATTGTCTTTGGTGATATACCTGCAAACGAATAAAACAAGATTAGACAGTTTTTCTCCTTTGGTGGACATAACAGCATTGATTCCTTTTACTTATGTCAAACGTATGCCAGCGCAGTAAAGCACGGACTTAGAGATAACGCCAATGTTATTGTAATCTGGAAGCAAGACGATACAAACCTTCGGCATATATCTATGAATCATATAAGCAGTGACATGACATATCCAAAATTTAAACAAATTTGTCAGCGATGTTGGAATGATGGTGACCCGAAACATAGCTTTATTACTATTGTAAAAGATTTTGATTTGGATAACGGGCGATATAGGAAAAATTTCAATGAGTATATAAATATAGAACAAGACGTTAATGGTTAGCCCTAATCCAAAGTTTCATGACGACGAACGTTAAAGATTTTATTGCAAATAAACGTAATTTTCATTTTATGCAGGATGTCGCATGAAAGAAGTTTGTGGAACGCAAAAAAAACTATACTACTTCTCAACAAGAATTCAAAGAAGTTTATAAACAATTGCATGAGCTTTTGCAAATCACCGCTTCCCAGCTACAAAGAATAGCAAAAAAAATACCGAAACCTATAAAGGAGATTAAAATTGAAAACAGAGACGAACCTTTAAAAAAAATTAAGTTACCAGTTGACGACGAGTTTGTACATATTCCTTTTGCGGACGTATTGGTTAAAAAATGAAGACGAAGATATATACAAGTAGGTTTATGAAGTAATGTATAATCCGCAATCTGATACGCATAGTTTGGGAAAAAGTGTGTAGGAAATTGATCCAGAAAACAGTGACATAACCCTAAATAATAGCGTTTATCCTGGCACTAGAGGTGTAACAAGAGCTATAATTATTTTTAAAGTCCTTAGCATTTTCCTAAAGAATGTAATGAATTAGTTCATAGGATACATTCCCTACCTGTTGTTTCGTGCGTGCACACAAATCTGGCACAATCGGGGCATATCCGAACAAGAGTAGCTCATATAAAAGGACTGTTCGCGTAGAAGTTATAATTTGTCGATTATACAGTTTAAAGAGACGATTAAACGAATATGCATAAAGACTTTGGGAGGTTACTCGAAGATTTTGTAATGCTTTACAAGTAAAAAAGCAGAATGCAGGCAACGGTTTTCGATAGAAGGAGAAAATGTATTATGTGTCAGCCATACGAGAAAGCAATACAGCACTTACTGCAATGTCAGTAATGTCCGAGGATTTGGAAGATTTTATAGAAATAATCAAGGAGATGGGGTTTATAAAACTGTTGGTAGATATTAAGATGGAATATATACAAAATTGTTAGTTCTAAAGTAAAAATTTAACAACCTCAACTACTATCATAAGAAATGAATGATGTGAATTTATAAATAATTTTTGTATATATTAGCTTGTTTATCTTATAAAATATAAAGCATACATTGGTATCGTTTCATTCTTCAAATTTCCACATAATTGAAGTGAGTATCTAGGTTTTTATGAAAAGAATTATAACAAAGATGTGTATTTATTAAAAGGGTGCTATAAACGTTTTACAAAATTATTAATCAGAATCGTTTTATTTAAAACTATAACATAATTTTATATACAACTATTAATATGTGCAGTTGAAGTACAACAATTTATAAAGATATAAGAGAATAAACGGTAATATGCAGGATTATAGTCACAGAAATTTCTCTAAAATCTATGGTTTAAAATTTAAACATCGCTCGTAAATGCGTGGAATGAAAACCTGTTGTACTCGTCCATATACTCAATTTGTCTACAAATACTGCTTCCAAACAATCTTGGATAGGTTCTTATAAATTTGTATAGCATGACCCTAATATCGCCATTATTGTATTTGCTTTTAATTATATCCTGTGCGAGATTATGTAAAACATCATTCCTGTAAAAAAATTTTGTACCGTCGATGAAGGCTTATGCTTTAATTATACACCACTCTATGTTTGAATATAATCCGTTTACGGAAATTCTTAATAGATTTATTTACAATTAAATAATCTATAATATATATTATGTATTTGCATTGCTTTTAATAAGGTTTTATATAATCTATGTTGTTTTAATATTAATAAGGTTTTTGGTGATTTGACGCAGTTGCTCACGCATCCCGGTGTACCATCAGGCACACCGCGGCCCATATGCACCCCTGAACCTACGCACCCCTCAATGCACACCCCTAAGAATACGCCTCCTGCCCATGCGCACCCCTGAGCGTGCGCATTCCTGCCCATGCGCATTTATGTAATGCTGGTATATAGGGGGTATTATTTTCCATCTGAATCAGTTTAAACTTATATTTGAAAAATGCATACCAAGGATTCTTTGGAGAAAGCAGTTAGTGAAATACAATATGTGTGTTAAATACACGTAAAGCTAGTAGGTTGTGCAATGTACCTAAGACAACGCTCCGCGATCAACTCGATAAACTTGGTGCTCGAAATAAAAGTAGAAAATTAAAAATCCCGAAAATGGAAGCTGCAAGACAAGAAGTTAGAATACTTATACAAAACTTTGATGCATATGCCACTTCAAGTGCAAAGGAAGTTGATAAACATGGATCTTTCTTTCCAATAACAGAACGATGGCGATGTTTGTTCCGTATTTAAACCTTTGGTTAATACGACAAGTGGCATGGGATACAATTAGTTGATTACGTTATGATCTAGTGGTCATGCGATCGGGTGGTCATGTGGCCGAGGGTCATGCAGTCAGGTCGTTGTGTAATCGTGTGATCTTGTGAGCAGATTGTAATTGACTGTTATTGGTATTGAATGGTTGTAATTGACCGCTATTCGTCACGATTGACCAGATTGGCATATGTACTATATGCTCTCTTTCATTGGTTGAGAAAATAATGTGCTGGTGGTAGTGGTGTAGAGAATTGTACATATTGTTTTAGTAAAGTTATATATTGAAACGATTTTTTTTTATCTTTATGGCTAGCCTCACGCATGGGCGCCAGTGTAGCGTTCTAATTTTTCTTCTTCTAAATTGTGCGCCAGTGTAGCGAATTTTTTTCTTATACAGTGAAACAACTTGTTTATAAGGTTGGCCTCACGGTGTGAGCCAGTGAAACTTATTGTTCCAAAAATCTTCCGACACAACTAGGGGTCTATTCCTTGGGCAGAGCAATGAAAAATGGGGGGGGGGGTAAATCGAAATCTGTTTGTAGATCAAACTTAATCTAAACCAAATAGGCGCCACCAAGTCCTGACGTAATTATGAAAATTGAATGGCATATTTCTAAGGGCGGACGTGGAGACCCAAAAAAAATCGCCTTCGCTGACAAAAACCTGTCTTAATAAAATAAGACGCAGCTCCTGTAAGAAATTGTAATAGTTAAATAAATAAAAAAAGTGGAACACTATTTGTGTCCAGCTAAAATACATAAAGAAGTAGTTAAAAAGGTATTTCCAATATAAAATTGGCATCAAATTCCTACTCATAAGGATGTTAGCTTTATGTTATTAGATTTGATCATACTTGATCAAAATAAAAAACTTTAATCTGGAACCAATTGTTTACTAAGAAAAATCTCTTTTAAAATAATGTGACTTGTAACAAAAATTTAATCATTAACTGTATCAATCTATAACTTTCAACTTCATGTTCGTCTTAATTATTTTTAATCAAATACTCTACAGTATGACATGAACTTGTTGTACAAATAGGGTTCCGACCTGTGCAGATCTGTTCAGGCAGATGACAAATTAATAAGTTCTAAAAATGTTAGCATTTGAGTTTTCTAAATAACATATGCAAGTTTTAATTAATATAAAGCTGATCACAAACATACACATGTTTACATATCTTGTACTCAAGCTGTTCGAAGCATTTGCTTTTAAAAATAACATTTGTCAGCAGTACAAAGCAGAAAAGTTTATGACGTCAGTAACACCTGTTGACGTTACCGACGATTCATATTGAGTCACGCGTGTTTTTGTTTTAAACATCAAATCAGTGAACTTTAAGTTTACTACTGGTAAATCCAGCTTAGCAATTAGTTGAAACTTTTATTACGTACTTGTATTACGCATCAAAGCAAGTTAACGTGTTCCTAGTTTTGAAACACATAAAAAGAACTTATAGCTATCTACGAACCAAAACTGCATTTGTCGCATTGTAGCAAAGAAAGAAGGGATCGCCGTTATTTCAAGCAACGATAACAGCATTTGTAATTCGAAACAAATTCATCCAAAACAACTTCTACTATGACTTCGTCCCACGTGTCGAATCAAATCCTGTTGCAATACATTCTGCAGCAGTTGTAATCTCGAAGTTGAATTACGCCGCCTTACCCAGGTAGCATCTTTACTATGTCCTTGTGTATCTTAAAAGTTGCATCCTACTTGTCCTTGTGTGTCTTAAAAGTTTGCATACTAAGTGTCGTTTTCTACGAGTCGCGCTAAATAAATTATCTCAAATTATACAAGTTAACAAAATATATACGTTACCGACCGTTATTCGAAGATGTGTTCACTCATTGAAGTGGATTCGCAAATTGCCGGCCTGCAATCTAGCGTACATGTTGATGCTTCTACTACGTATGGCCGACTATCTACAAACTAGCTCGGGCGGCCGAGCCGTCCGGAGGTGAGTAATCAAACAAAGATGTGCTTGTAAATAGCTGTATATGACACAGATATTTAACTATAAGTAGATTATTAAAGGACGATGCGCGTTTAACGTATTACTTTTGAAGTTGAATGCAAATTATTATTGTTGTTAATAAAATTGTTATATTATTCTTACAATTATATGGAGGGATTTATTATCGAAATTAAAATTGTTACACTATAAGCATTTTAAATGGATTGTTTGGTTTATACGCAGCCAGGTAGAGGAAGGTAGTCCGTGGACGAGTTGCGTTGTCAGTTTAATTTAAGCTCTGTGTGTCATGGCTGATTTGATAGGCAATACAATGTGAGGGTGTATCGTCATCGTATGAATTTGATGCAGATATTTTAGACGTTTCCATGCAAGTATATACGAAAAGATGCATGGGCTCAAAGTACGAGTAAGTTAATCTATGCATGTGCCTGCATGAAAAAGGTTCTAGTTGATTATTCTCTGATCTTATTTGGTAAACATTCTAGAAGCTACTATAGAATTGATAACTGGTTCATAGTCCCAGTTTATAATTATTTTATCATTAGATTTTCCCTGCCCCCGGCTTGACCGTAAACATTTCTATTGTAAAACAAGGAATGCTACTCGATAATCTTCTAGGGAAAAAATTACTAGTATGGAAATAGCGTTGGTGTACTTTGTTAAAGATCCTAGCAACTATTAATAAGACGGTAGCGTAGTTATGGAGTTAAAGTAAACGAATGTCAAAAAATGGTGGAGTGGCTATGGTAATACGAGAAAAAAATAATGGACCAAGAGTTCATTTATAATATGAATGCAATTTTTTAGTTTTTTAATGCATAGGTTTGTATCGGCAAGAGGGTTTTGAAATGTGGTTACGATTATGGTTACTAAGACTTGCAGCAATTAAAAGAATTTATTTAGGGTATAAGCCGGAAAAATTAGGTGCTTTCCGACTTCAAGTTTAATGCCGGTAGTTCTACCTAGTATTGCAGAGGTGTAAAAATTCTAAGATAATTAGTTTTTGGGAAACGATAAATGCCCGGAAAATAAAGGACGACCGAGAGATCTAAAAGTTATGATTTTTTTAAAGTTTCTAATTAGGCCGCACCTATCATTAGGAAATGGTAAAAATGTTAAAAGCTATAAAGGCGATTATTAATAGTGATTTAGAAAAAATAGTAGTTTCCTTGGACTAAATAAAATGGCTTAGACTGATTAATGTATATGGTTACATATTCCCGTATACATCCACACACATCTGTTTACGCCTACATACGGCATGGCGATGTCGGGAGTTTTTGTTTAACAAATATTAGGAAAGATACGTTAGGTTTTAGTGTGTGGAAACCAATCGGATCGTTGGATTCAACAAGAACGGTGCGGCGGAATGCATGGCGGTTCTCTTTAGAATAGTCAAAAGTGGTTAATCAATCGTAAAAGATGTAAAAGAAGTCGCGGTGTGCTATGCTTATAAAGAAAGTATAGGATATTGCATGCAGCGGTCCTAGCAGTTAAAAGACCACTGACTTTTCAACCAACTACAAGAATAGCAGTCGCACAGCGAAGGGGGTACGCATGTATTATGCAGCGCACTGTTACTATAAAATATGTTAGTTTGCGTGTAACTAGAACGTGTAATTGATAACGACTTAAAGGTCCCTCGGAGGTTTAAAAATTCTAGACCATTTTGTCGTTTGAAAAATGTTTGGAGATTACCGGAATGGGATCGGGCCGAAGTGTAAGTTAGACAGATGATTAACCGAGATTTTCCTATCTTTTACAAGGGAAGCGGAAGTTAACAGCCACCAAGTATCTAATTCTCTATTTAGTCGGTATCGAGTACTTGCTGGCTCTGGAAATAATTTCGTGCTTCCTACTGCTATGCAGAATATTTTGTTCTAGAAATAGAGCATCTTCCGAAGGCACGAAATACTTGGTATTAATGCTAATTGGTTTAGTGACCGCGCCTGCGCACTCTTCGAGAGTCTTCGGCAATCTTTTGTTGTTTCCAAAATGTATATAAACCATGGCGCTACATGTAGAACTTCAGTTATAATTCATACTGCTTGGAAGCTGGTCGAAGAAAAATGCCGTCCGAAAATATTTTTATTTGCAACTCTTGTGGTGCTTTCCATACTTGGAAAAAATGCTCTTAAACGGCACCATAACAAATGTCATGGTATAACATCGTCCAGGGTTAAGCTTATACATTCGTTTGCAGTAAAGTACTTAAACTGTGGGTCTTGCGGTATCGCTTTTACGAGAATGAGCAACTTACTGCGACACAAGCAAGAAGAGCACGGTATGTCATTGAGCTGTAAACGTCCAGCTTCGCCAGCAGGTATGAGCTGCAGAAAACCTATAATTTAACATGTATCTAGATAGATTCTTATAAATCTTAAAGGGTTCAGGAAGCGCGCAAGGAGTAGAACAAAGAGTAAATTCCCTCCCAGCAGATCCTCCTTATGGGAATTTACATGTAAAACCTAGGTTACATGGTGGCGCCGCTGTGCTCGGACCATCCAATTCTACTACTGTCACTGTCATAGAGGGCGAGTAAATTCTTGGCATTGTTTACTAAGTCATCGCCTACAGCCGTTACCAAACACTTTGTATTCAAAGTACAACATTTGACAACCACATTTTGATATTCTTGTAACCGATTCTTCAGTATGATACAATATTGTCTATTACAGCATAATATAAGAAAATTTGAAATGGTGTTCTGGATTTATAAAACGTACATTTTGGCATAATTTTTCAAACTGCTTTATGATTTTAGACATTCTCTTTTCAGCAAAATTACTCTCTCTGCTTCAAGATTTCGCCAATTCTTTGGCCGATGTCTTAATTAATTCATATAAAGTGCATAGGTTACCAATATTTTCTTCAGTTTTTATCCATAAATATTTGGTTTGATCCATGATGTAGTTTGTTTGTTGTAGTAATTTAGAGACTTTATTTAAATTTTAGAATATTTCTTTTGAAGAATGCTGGTAAATCAATGTAAATTTTTGAATCTGTTTAAACAAACCTCCTACTTTGCGGTCTTTCTTCCCTATTTTTGCTTCTCAAATTTATATCAGTCAATGCCTTTAAAATATACAAAAGTTATATCGTAGAACAAAAATGGAGTCATGCCTGTGTTTAACTTTTTCAATGTTATTGTATTCACAACTTTATCCTGATAGCAGGTACAGGTACATTCTGCATCCACAAAAGGATGGCAAGTCTATTGTAAAGGCTTATAGTATGCATTAGGTTTTGAAAATAATTTTCTGATACAGGGTGTTCAGAAACGCCCCTACCAAATAGAAACCACTTATACTAGACACGATTTTATGTCGAGTTAACGATAATTATCTTAATACAAAAATGCTTCTAAGAGAGTTGGAGCTCTTTGAAGATTTTGCCTTTGTCAGTTTTTTAAAAATATCTTAAAACACAGTTATATAAAATGTTCAAAATTGATTAATGCCTTATTAACAATTCGACCACTGTAAATACGACTTATTTATTAAAATCACATGGGTCTCATTTAAGGAGGCGAACAAATATTTAAAATTACAATTTTAATCGTTAAACGTTTAACATATTTTACGTCAAATTTGAAACTTTAAGGCTTCTCCCAAATATAATGTGTTCTTGTTTGAAATGGCTAGCATGCACCGTTTTCGGAAAAAATCAATTAATTTTTTTTGTGTTTATTGCATAAAATCTATTTTGATTACTAGCAATACTAAGTTAACTTTAACTAGGCAATAATTGGATATTTGTAAGTGTCAAAATATTTTGATCCAAACAATTATTGTTATTATTGTTGTGTAACAGCAGGTAAAATAGGTGTAATTATTATAAAAATGGTCTATTTTGCTAGTGAAGATTACGGTGAAATGCATTTAGTCTATGGCAAAGTAGAATATAGTCTTCATTTAGCGGAACGAAGATACGCTAAAAATATTTCTACAGACAGCATCCCAACCGCGTTAACACTTACAGTTCCACACCAAAGATTGAGAGAAACAGGCTCAGTATTTGCTGAAAATACTGAAACTAGTAAACATCCAGATATGTTGATGGAAATTGAAAATAACCTTGAGATTAACGTCAGAAAACTCACTGCGATGTTTCCTGACATTTTCAAATCTTTCATGTGAAATATCATTCATAAAGAAATCTGTATCCTTTTCGTTCATGCAATGTTAGATGGTGATTTCCTTGATTCCGTAGAGTTATCAAACTGGTTGCCTAACTAAAAGATTCAAGATCGTAATTTCTTTTCCCATATTTAATTTTGCTAATATACATTATACTAAGCACATTGCATATTCGAAAATTGGCTAACTGTACACTTTTATTCATGCTCATCCATTCATTCAAATATTTTCCAGACGTCTAATTTTATTTAAATACTGTAATACAGACGTCATAAACCAAAATTTTAGCCTCAGCTAGCTAAGAAACTAAATGACATGCAACAGAAATTGATCAGTAGCTGAAATAGAATATTTTTAACGCGTGAAATAGATAGTTAAAATCAGTTAAAGTCAACCATAACTTCACATCTGTAATGAATTAATAGTTAGTATAATGTATTTCTTAATATTATTGAGTATTCTTTTGACACTCGATTAGAGGTGGGCAAAATAGTCGCGATTAAAGTACGCGACCTTTTATTTTTATGAACGCAAACGGGTGATATCATGATTGAATAGCGTTATTCAAAGAACGGCTTACCTCTACAGTTTTTAAAAAAGTTATAGGTTATGCTAGATATTTAATTATTTATATATCTAGATACTTTATTTTATTGTTTTGCGAAAAATTATATTTAGAGATTATGAATTAAGCAGTGCAAAAGTTAATTGAAGAGTATACAAAAGTCAGAACTATAAATTTACTACCTGAATATTCAAAAGAATATGCAAGCGACAATTGCATGGGCATAACATACTGTATGCAAAATATATTAAATAACTTTAGATTGTAGTTTGCGTGTTTATCTGCATGTCTAATTTCTAATAATTTTAAACAATTTTAAACAAACAAAAAATCTATAATCTACAGACAATTTTTAATAATTTCGATACTCTTATATTTTTATACGCTATTGTGATTCGTGTAAGTTTTTACTTTACTTTGCTTTTCTTGCGCATTTTACAGTTACAAATTTGTCACGCAAAAAGTACATGCAAGGACGAAAACTATTATCAAAGTGAACCCAGTTTAAGAAACGATATGATAATCGATTTAAGTATTAGGATACCACATGTTAAAAGAATACCTCTAAAGCTTTCTTAATGCATAAATAGATAAACAAAATCGGCAAACTCGAATTCAATTGTCTTTGTTAATCACACATGTAGAAAATCTATTCTATTCAAACTTATATTACTACTTTTAAATAAAGTGAAAGATTGTTAATAACCGAATAAATACATTTGCTGTGTTATATCAAAATTAAAGATAGATTGAAGTATCTCCACTTAAACTAAATACACTAATAACATTCTACAGGCTGTTGAACAAGCGCGTTTATTTCAGTTGTCTTAGAATGAGTTTTATAGAAACAAATCGAGTGATTACATTATAATGCGCGATCAAGAGCGTTTCGTATAACAGGTAGTTAGACAAAATATTGAAGCGGAGGTGTTGGATTATTTTAGAACATCGTAAATTGAATAAAAATATTTAGGAATGAAAAATTGAACGTACCAATTTGTTGGTTAAACCGCACAACACTTTCAGTATAATTTTTCATACAGTTAGCGCATACTAACTCTACAGGATTAAAACTTGCAGTGATATGTAGGTAAACAAAATACCCTGTGACCACATTTTTCTGCTGTGGCATCTATTTCATAAATCCTTAGTTGTAGATCTTCCTTAATTAATGGTAACCAATCTTTTTTCCAACACGTTATTGTTACAACAAATATTGAATTTACCTAAGTATTCAATGGTTTCGGCTTTAGTTGTTGACTGGTTTGAAGATCTTTTCACTAATTTTAAATCATATGAAACAGTGCATTGAAGAATTACACACCGTTTGCTTAAATTAGAAATTAAATATTCTTTCAACCATATTGTATCTAACTATGCATTCATATCTCATTGATAATCGGCACTCGGGGATTATATTGAATACAAAATGATGTATTTGGAATGAATCTAGTTTTGCTGCCTGCATGTACGTCTATGAACTCATAATAATAAATTTTTCTGCTACATATAATTTTAACTTAAAAAACTAACTTTTTAGCTTTTCTAAGACCATTTCTCCTTACACCTTGCTTGGAACTATCATATAAAGTTATTTTTAAGAGAACCCCAACTAAGAACCTGTACTCCATTTAAAAAAGCAGGATCATCCAATTATTTGTATTATCTTAAAAACTTCATTCTTTCAGTAGCAACATGTTCCAGTTCAAATACACCACGTCTACAATCGTTCACTGTACATGAAGCACCAATTGTCGGTAGAACTCTGGCTAGACTAGAATTGCTAAAGTTTAAAATTTCAGTTGCTAAAAGCTCTTTTTGTAAAAATTTAACATCTACATAGCGCCTTAAAAGCGTAATACTAATAAACACATATTAAATTATTATAAAACTCTACTACGTTTGGAATGCGTTTTGAAAATTGTTCGTTTTGTAGAAGAGTAGAATAAAACCGACCTTCTAAACTTTGAACATTTAAGAATAGCTATTTTCGATATTTTTTTATAAAAATCATTTATAACGTGTCCTTGTATATAAATGAAACAATGGATTTAGTATATTATACCATCTTCAAGGATAGGGGGAGGGGGTACACCTAATCGAGGTCAAGTAATTCCAATAAAACGCGTAGCCTTGGGTAAGAAGTAGATGGAAATAATGGTTAGGAGAAATGGAGAACTCTAGAAAAATAAGATAGCCCTGAGATCAACCCTGCGGGGCGATGAGACGGGAGTGGGTAAGAATAAACAGAGAGTTGGAAGAAAAATAAACAGACCGGAACGAACGACTGACGGCTGGCGAAGACACCATCATACAAAAGAATTAAAAAAACAAAAAGCAAAAAACACGAAAGCTAAGACACATACAAGTGGCAACTGCAAACACCTGTGTATATTTAACACGAATAGGTAAGTAGGTATATGGTTACAAATCGGAAGGTTAAACTGAAGCTGAGCACTTGAACATAAATTACTGCTATCTGCACCGGTAATAAAAAGAGATAATTTACATAAATTAAAGGTTTATATAAATCAAAACACCAAATATTTTTATATTTTGTTAAGTTCATTTTGAAGTTTAGACAGAGATATCTAGTAAGAACCTATATATTACGTGCGCACCTGGTATAGTTCCATACTTTACTTAAATGATTCAAATATACTTTTTTGAAGAAACAAAACATACTAGTTTTCATAAAAACTTTATATAATTTGTTACGGATTTAATTATTCTTACTGTTACGGATGAAACTATTTCAATTTTGACTTGCGCTAAATGTGCGGAGATCCCGTAACAATCAAGGGGAATGTTGGATAACTGCAGTAGTATTGCGTGGGTTCCTAAAGATAAATGCAAAAAGAAAATAAAGAAACAATAAAAAGCTACAAAACTAATAAATAACTAGGCTTTCAATTAAAATTTTGTATTACATTATTACTTACCCTGAAAGGTTTTATCTTTGTCATTATTGGGGGGCGGTTAACAGTCGGTCGTCGCAAGCATGAAGATGTTCTTGTCCATGTGGAAGACTGTTATCCCACATAAACTCTCTTGCTTAATTTATTCCTACCTTTGATCGTTAGGTTTCTTTGTTCAAATAAACTACTCCTTCCAGATCTGCCTAATGTTGAGGTGGCAGGAGAGTCGTTAGAAAACTCCTACCTATTTGCTAAATAAGTTAAATAAAGAAAAACTTCAGCCTAACTTAACCTCTATTATCATACAGTGCATCATCATACATATACATATAAATATACTTTTCTAACACTAGCTTTATCTGCAATCTAAGCAGGTGATATTAAACTAAACCCTAAAGCCAATCCTAAAAAAACAGTCTAATCCAGCAATAAAGCAATGCCACTGTCCTCATTTTTCTGCTTTCCTATTGAACTACATTGAACTACATTTTCTACTTACTGTGCTGCGTTCTTTTTTTCTTGTGCCCACATAATACCGTAAAACATAACAAATCCTCGTTGCTGACTGGAAACGGTATGGGCAGCATAAGAAGAGGGGTTTTTGATTCGCATTGATAGTCACTTTTTAAGTGCCAGATGTTTTGAAAATGACATTACGATAAACAAGTCAGCTGAGTTGTAGATTCTCAATACAAAAAATTGAATTCTTATCATTTAATGCCTGTGCAACATTTATTTGTAATTGACTGCTAATCCAATGAGGAGTTCACAAACGTTTTACAGAATAAAAGAAACGAAAACTTGCTTTAACTGGTGGAAATGGCCTGTATCAGATGTGGAATTTTTAACTGGAGAAACACTCATTACTATGCCTTTTGAAATTCATGGCAGCCAAGCGAAAAACTTTCAGCACGATTTTTCGGTCAATATTTGTTGTAGTATCATTGACAATCACTTGATAGGGAAAATAATAATCCTATAATTAGAGAACTGCTCTTTTGTTAAATACGATGTTGTTAGGTTTTGGTTTGCTATTTTGTTTGTTAATAAATGTCTTATACAGTTTCTGTGAATTATGTGATTCATTGCAATTTGATAATTTTAAAGCGTTTTCTTATTCCATGTAAACATATTCAAATTGAAGCGAGACGTTTGCTTTAGCACTAGAGTTGTTATGTTTATTATATGCCTTTGACCGTGTGTGTATGTGTACAAGCATTTTCTTTCTATAAAAATTCACGAATTCTTAAAACCAGAAGTTTGAACATTGCAGAGTTAGTTTTATACAGGGTGATTCACAACTTCATAGAAATATTTTAACTCATGCTTAAGAAATGGACGTAGATTCATATTCACGCAAAAAAAATTTTTCTTAAAAACTAAAAACCCAAAATTTGAACTGATGTTTTTAAGAAAGAGTGTACATGTAAATGTATAGTTGAGAGGCGACATCCACATCAAGTCAGGAGGCGACCCACCGTGCATTTATATTTCCAATGCTCCACCAGAAGGTACTACATTGGCCAGGAGGCGAGTTGTTTGTTGCCTGGAAATTTAGAATTTTGCCGAACCCTTGGCGTTCCAGGCAAGGTAGGGATCTTTAACGTGCGTGACAACACTCACACACGGGACCTCCATTTAACCTCTCATCCGAACGAGGGCGTAATTTTTGTGAAAAACGCTCACCTGTCATTTTTCAAGCAGTCGACCGTGTCGGGATTTGAATCCATTACCTTGGAATCCGTAGTCTTACGCTTACTACATTGATCCACGGCGACGCCTGGAGGCGACCCACCA
Source organism: Platerodrilus igneus (assembly GCA_036346225.1). NCBI lineage: Eukaryota > Metazoa > Arthropoda > Insecta > Coleoptera > Lycidae > Platerodrilus > Platerodrilus igneus. The sequence goes on from JARFIW010001273.1 coordinate 819,875, forward strand.
CAGTTTCTATCGAAAGTTCAATGTACCGTATGAAGTGATTCACGCAGTGTTCTTAACTTTGTAAAAATATGATAACTGATGCTGGAGCTTGGGTATAGTGTTAAGTAAAAAGGCTTTTTAAAAAAAAACAAAACTAATGTTTACAGCAATGTATTTACTGTACCTTGAAATTAAGGTAGCAACTCACCAAGTTGTACTGCCTATAGAAGGTGTTCAAAATGGCCTCCATTTTGTTGAATGCACAAACGTGCTCTTCTGAGGCAGTTTTGCAAAATACTTTGATAGACATTTGCTTCTTAGTTTCGTATTTCTTCCACTGAATCACTAATGCGTCGGCGTAACTGCTACACAGTATCAATGTTCACATTAACGGCATACATGATATCTTTTAAAGCACCTCACAGAAAGAAGTCTATTGGATTGAGGTCAAACGAGCGTGCTGGCCACAGCACTGGCCCTCCTCTACCTATCCATCTTTGAACAAACTCCCGATTTAAATGATGCCGTACGCGTGCAGCGTAAAGGGGATGAGCGCCGTCAGTAAAATCCACATATGACGACGAACCTGAAGAAGAAAGCATCCAGCAAATCTTCCACATTATTTTGTAAAAAGTTTAAATAGCCTGCACCATCCAAACAATGTTATAAATAAACTGGTCCCAACAATCTATTACCTACCATTCCAGCTCAAACGTTAACAGAAAATTGATGTTGGAAATGAGCCTGCGTTGTTACATGTGGATTTTCAATAGACCAATAATGAATGTTATGTCTATTAAATACAACATTTCTTGTAAAAGATTATTCGTCCGTACATAAAATATTATGTGCAAAATTAAGGATAATGTCGTTTTGATTCACTAACCATTCACAAAACTGAACTCTTCACTGATGATCTCCAGGTTGTAAGCACTGCACGCGGTGATAATGAAACGGATGCAGTCTTTCGTCGTTCAATATTCTCCACACTGTTGATTGAGAAATATCAGTCATCGCTGCAATCTGATGTGTACTAAGATTTAGTTGGTTCGCAACCAAATTTAGTACTTCGTCTTCAACGTTTTCAGCGTAATGGGGTCGAACTCTACCGCTTCCCAATTCACGACGTGGACGCACATTACCCGTTTCTCTACCATGTTGCACCGTGTTTATAAACACTTGGATATTTGGAAGCCGTCGTCGAGGATAACGTACTCTGTACAACTCGCGTGCAGCTGCAGCATTTTGCCCGACTTCACCATACGTTAAAACCATATTCATTAACTCCACATTAGTAAAGTCATTAATAGGTATAAATTAAGAAATATGCTAAAATTATTGAATATTAATTATGAGATTTACAAAGCTAGGTATTGACTTTAATAACGTTTGTTGTAAGCAACTGCATCTAACAGACTAAAAACATAATGCATAATGCAGGACCATTTAAGTCGTTGTACCATAATGCGTAGAATAATATTACACCCTTTATTACTAAAACTAACCATCATCGTAAATTTCTTGAGAAGATGACATGTTTATGTTTTAGGTAAGCTTGTTTGGGATAGGATTACGATTTAAAGTTTATAACCTTAATGCAACGCAGTTATTCTTTAATTATAGGTTGTTCAATGCCACCAACTCTAACAATGTTTACCGAGCGTAGCCTAAGGTCATCAGTCGCTTAGGAATTCGCACTCTTTGCAGAAATCCTACTCTATGCCCCTATTATTACCATCAGTTAACGGATCCCTATACAGTTGAGAAAACCCTGAATCACAACTAGGGATGGAATCGGGCCGGGCCGGGCCGGGCCGGGCTATTAGATGCGGCCCGGCTCGGCCCTAAATAATTTGCTCCGGCCCGGCCCGGTGGCCCGACCCGAACCAAAACACATCGGCCCGGCTTGAGGCCCGGCTTGAATTTCGAGCCGGGCTTCGGGCCGGGCCGGGCCGATTCGGGCCGGAATGTAACTAAAACCTTAAGTGATGTATAGATTTTTTAACATCCAAATGGAAAGTACCATTTGTTAATATATGTATTTTCAGTTGTATAAAATTACTTCTTTAGTATTATTATGCTTTTCTACAAAAGTTGAATATATCAACTTTAATAAATTATAGTTTATAGTATCATTTTAACCTCGAAGAATCCCAAAGGTATTTGGAGATGATGCACACTTGCACAGGCAATCCAAAATAGAATGTGGTTTGCGTCAAACGTCATCCTTAAGTAACAAAATGCATTTTAGAACTCATGTACTACTACTAGTATATAGTAACATTATTAAAGTAAAGTATTCAAATAATTATACATTCTGCAGAGTGTCAAATAGAAATAAGTTTTCCACATGTTCTTTTTGACCCACCAGCGTGCTGCTTGCCGCTTGGATGGGAAAATTTATTTTGTAGCACTAGATGTGTAACCTTAATACCTGATACATTTTGTATCTATTGACTTATAAAACTCGATTACCAATGTACATTTAAAAATAGTTATATTCCTTAAATGCTTGAAGAATTATGCTTCCGACTATAGTGATTTTTAAAACGTGCATTTGTGGGGATATTAAGATTGAGACGCAGAAAGTAAAAGCTGTTAAACTAAATTTGTATTTAAAAATCGAACCTTTTGCCCTGAATAGAAATCAAACCTTGAGCATGTGGTTTGGTGTGAAAAGTTTACCTACCAGTGCGATTCTATGTTCAGTTAGAAAAAAAGTCTGGTTTGGTTCAAAAAATCGAACCGAACCTATAACCGAACTGTACCTAGTTCGTGCGGAGATCCCGTAACAATCAAGGGAATGTTGGATAACTGCAGTAGTATTGCGTGGGTTCCTAAAGATAAATGCAAAAGAAAATAAAGAAACAATAAAAAGCTACAAAACTAATAAATAACTAGGCTTTCAATTAAAATTTTGTATTACATTATTACTTACCCTGAAAGGTTTTATCTTTGTCATTATTGGGGGGCGGTTAACAGTCGGTCGTCGCAAGCATGAAGATGTTCTTGTCCATGTGGAAGACTGTTATCCCACATAAACTCTCTTGCTTAATTTATTCCTACCTTTGATCGTTAGGTTTCTTTGTTCAAATAAACTACTCCTTCCAGATCTGCCTAATGTTGAGGTGGCAGGAGAGTCGTTAGAAAACTCCTACCTATTTGCTAAATAAGTTAAATAAAGAAAAACTTCAGCCTAACTTAACCTCTATTATCATACAGTGCATCATCATACATATACATATAAATATACTTTTCTAACACTAGCTTTATCTGCAATCTGAGCAGGTGATATTAAACTAAATCCTAAAGCCAATTCTAAAAAAACAGTCTAATCCAGCAATAAAGCAATGCCACTGTCCTCATTTTTCTGCTTTCCTATTGAACTACATTGAACTACATTTTCTACTTACTGTGCTGCGTTCTTTTTTTCTTGTGCCCACATAATACCGTAAAACATAACAAATCCTCGTTGCTGACTGGAAACGGTAATGGCAGCATAAGAAGAGGGGTTTTTGATTCGCATTGATAGTCACTTTTTAAGTGCCAGATGTTTTGAAAATGTCATTACGATAAACAAGTCAGCTGAGTTGTAGATTCTCAATACAAAAAATTGAATTCTTATCATTTAATGCCTGTGCAACATTTATTAGTAATTGACTGCTAATCCAATGAGGAGTTCACATACGTTTTACAGAATAAAAGAAAGAAAACTTGCTTTAACTGGTGGAAATGGCCTGTATCAGATGTGGAATTTTCAACTGGAAAAACACTCATTACTATGCCTTTTGAAATTCATGGCAGCCAAGCGAAAAACTTTCAGCACGATTTTTCGGTCAATATTTGTTGTAGTATCATTGACAATCACTCGATAGGGAAAATAATAATCCTATAATTAGAGAACTGCTCTTTTGTTAAATACGATGTTGTTAGGTTTTGGTTTGCTATTTTGTTTGTTAATAAATGTCTTATACAGTTTCTGTGAATTATGTGATTCATTGCAATTTGATAATTTTAAAGCGTTTTCTTATTCTATGTAAACATATTCAAATTGAAGCGAGACGTTTGCTTTAGCACTAGAGTTGTAATGTTTATTATATGCCTTTGACCGTGTGTGTATGTGTACAAGCATTTTCTTTCTATAAAAATTCACGAATTCTTAAAACCAGAAGTTTGAACATTGCAGAGTTAGTTTTATACAGGGTGATTCACAACTTCATAGAAATATTTTAACTGATGCTTAAAAAATGGACGTAGATTCATTCATATTTACGCAAAAAAAAAATTTTCTTAAAAACTAAAAACCAAAAATTAGAACTGATGTTTTTAAGAAAGAGTGTACATGTAAATGTATAGTTGAGAGGCGACATCCACATCAAGTCAGGAGGCGACCCACCGTTCATTTACTTTTCCAATGCTCCACCAGTAGGTACTACATTGGCCAGGAGGCGAGTTTTTTGTTGCCTGGAAATTTAGAATTTTGCCGAACCCTTGCCGTTCCAGGCAAGGTAGGGATCTTTAACGTGCGTGACAACACTCACACACCGGACCTCCATTTAACCTCTCATCCGAACGAGGGCGTAATTTTTGTGAAAAATGCTCACCTGTCATTTTTCAAGCAGTCGGCCGTGTCGGGATTTGAACCCGGGACCTTGGGATCCGTAGTCTTACGCTTACTACATTGATCCACGGCGATGCCGGAGGCGACCCACCACAGTTTCTATCGAAAGTTTAATGTACCGTATGACGTGATTCACGCAGTGTTCTTAACTTTGTAAAAATATGATAACTGATGCTGGAGCTTGGGTATAGTGTTAAGTAAAAAGGTTTTTTAAAAAAAAACAAAACTAATGTTTACAGCAATGTATTTACTGTACCTTGAAATTAAGGTAGCAACTCACCAAGTTGTACTGCTTATAGAAGGTGTTCAAAATGCCCTCCATTTTGTTGAATGCACAAACGTGCTCTTTTGAGCCAGTTTTGCAAAATACTTTGATAGACATTTGCTTCTTAGTTGCGTATTTCTTCCACTGAATCACTAATGCGTCGGCGTAACTGCTCCACAGTATCAATGTTCACGTTAACGGCATACATGATATCTTTTAAAGCACCTCACAGAAAGAAGTCTATTGGATTGAGATCGGACGAGCGTGCTGGCCACAGCATTGGCCCTCCTCTACCTATCCATCGTTGAACAAACTCCCGATTTAAATGATGCCGTACGCGTGCAGCGTAAAGGGGACGAGCGCCGTCAAGTAAAATCCACATATGACGACGAACCTGAAAAGGAAAGCATCCAGCAAATCTTCCACATTACTTTGTAAAAAGTTTGAATAGCCTGCACCATCCAAACGATGTTATAAATAAACTGGTCCCAACAATCTATTACCTACCATTCCAGCTCAAACATTAACAGAAAATTGATGTTGGAAATGAGCCTGCGTTGTTACATGTGAATTTTCAATAGACCAATAATGGATGTTATGTCTATTAAATACAACATTTCTTGTAAAAGATTATTCGTCCGTACATAAAATATTATGTGCAAAATTAAGGATAATGTCGTTTTGATTCACTAACCATTCACAAAACTGAACTCTTCACGGATGATCTCCAGGTTGTAAGCACTGCACGCGGTCATAATGAAACGGATGCAGTCTTTCGTCGTTCAATATTCTCCACACTGTTGATTGAGAAATATCAGTCATCGCTGCAATCTAATGTGTACTAAGATTGGGTTGGTTCGCAACCAAATTTAGTACTTCGTCTTCGACGTTTTCAGCGTAATGGGGTCGAACTCTACCGCTTCCCAATTCACGACGTGGACGCACATTACCCGTTTCTCTACCACGTTGCACCGTGTTTATAAACACTTGAATATTTGGAAGCCGTCGTCGAGGATAACGTACTCTGTACAGCTCGCGTGCGGCTGCAGCATTTTGCCCGACTTCACCATACGTTAAAACGATATTCATTAATTCCACATTAGTAAAGTCATTAATAGGTATAAATTAAGAAATATGCTAAAATTATTGAATATTAATTATGAGATTTACAAAGCTAGGTATTGACTTTAATAACGTTTGTTGTAAGCAACTGCATCTAACAGACTAAAAACATAATGCATAATGCAGGACCATTTAAGTCGTGCCATAATGCGTAGAATAATATTACACTCTTTTATTACTAAAACTAACCATCATCGTAAATTTCTTGAGAAGATGACATGTTTATGTTTTAGGTAAGCTTGTTTGGGATAGGATTACGATTTAAAGTTTATAACCTTAATGCAACGCAGTTATTTTTTAATTATAGGCCGTTCAATGCCACCAACCCTATCAATGTTTACCGAGCGTAGCCTAAGGTCATCAGTCGCTTAGGAATGCGCACTCTTTGCAGAAATCCTACTCCATGCCCCTATTATTACCATCAGTTAACGGATCCCTATACAGTTGAGAAAACCCTGAATCACAACTTTGTACGATAAAATAAACTACTGATAGAAGCTATAGTATGTCGCCTCCCTACAGTACATTTATATGTACACTTTCTTAAAAATATCAGTTCAAATTTTGGGTTTTTAGTTTTTAAGAAAATTTTTTTTGCGTAAATATGAATCTACGTCCCTTTCTGAAGCATCAGTTAAAATATTTCTATGAAGTTATAAAACACCCTGTATAACAAAGCTAATACAAGCATAAATTATTTATTTTTAATTCCTCGACAATGTTTTAGAGTAGACTATTTAATTACAGCCAATCAACTCAACGGTAATAAAGTTTAAAAAATACAAATAAATAATGTTAAAGGAGAGTAATAATTGTTGCGTTAACCGCATCCTAAAATAGTTTTAAGTAATTATACTACAGAATGTACAAAATTCCTCTTCGTGCAAAATATAAACAACAAGTCGCCAATGCATGTAGGGAATCGAAACGGTGTCCATCATATAATTGAGAACACGCAAGCACGAAAAGCAGTGACCCATTTTCACTCATGTTCAAGCACACTGAAGTTGTTCCGTATGCCATTATCGATAGTGACATAATGATATTTTGTAAACCATTAGGCGTGTTTCATATTGATTGCTAGCTAAACGTGAATATAATGATAATATACAAAGTTTACAGAAGATAGAGAACACAACGCTAGCAGAGCGACTGGGAAGCCTATAATTAAGTTACCTTTAACACTGTTCGGTACGTTGTAGTTAAACTTCTATATACCAACAAAATATGTAGCTATACCAATCAGAGCGGAACGTTTATTATATAATGAGGTAAACTTTGTATTTACCAGCTCCACATAGGGTTCTCATTTCAAAACTAGTCACTCTTAATGACTGTTAAAGTTTTGTAGTTTTTATTCTGTACAAAAACACGTTGATATTGATAATGAGTGGGGAGTTTAAAAACAAGACTGCAGTAACCTATATTCCACGCCCTTAGCCGCAGCTTACTTGAAGTTTCGAATTACACCCTCTAGCTTGTAGTACATCATTTCAGAGAAAAAGATTAACTTTTAATGATTATTAGATAGCTTCATTGGACTTATCCGTTTACGAGTAAAAGATAATAAAGAAAAAATTCTAAAATTATGCCGCAAACCATTTAATATAGAAAATTTTAGAATAAACTCATATCAATTGATCAAGATGCTGTTGATTGCCAAATCACAGTGAAATGAGAAGTACAAACACTTTAGAACCTAAGGACACTACGATTTAAACGGATGCAAAGGATAAAACCACCACAAATTTAACGATAATGATAACCACTACGAGGGATACACAACGAAAATGCCTTGTGTACCTAGACGATATAATAGTGTATTCAACATCATCAGAGGAACACATACAATTATTAAGAGAAGTGTTCGAAAGATTAAGAACCGCAAATTTAAAGTACAACTACACAAAAGAGAATTTCTACAGAAAGAAGTAACCTTTAGGACACCAACAACACCCCAAGGAGTGATGCCAAACCCCGATAAAATAAACGCTACTTAAATTACCCATACCCAAAACGAAGAAAGATAAATGCTTTTTAGGCCTTAGTTGATATTACCGAAAATTTAGAAGATTATCTCAAATAACTAAACCCTTATCAATTGTTTAAAAGAGGGAAACAAAATTGTACATTCCTAGAATTTATAAAAGGCAGTAGACAAAATTTAAAAATTCTAACAAATCATCCAGTATTAGAATACCCAGACTTTTCGAAACCATTCTTTCAACCAGGACCTTTCAAATATAGCCTTTTGCGCAGTATTAAGGCATGAACAGTAGGTAACGATAACATCAGTTACGCACCAAGAACCCTTCAACGAAACCAGCAACGATACAGTACGATTAGAAAGAATTGTTAGCCATAATTTGGGCAACAAAATATTTAGACCGTACCTATACGGACGGAAATTCTTATATATATACCGATCATAGACCATTAATCTGGCTATGCAAACTTCAAAGAACCTAACTCGAAATTAAAGACGGAGAATCAGACTTAAGAATATGATTATGAGATCATAGACAAAAGGAATTTATAACAATAATTAGACGCCTTGCTTAGAATCCAACTTAACGCAATGAAACAGAATCATTAGCGGAAACGTATTGAAACCGAAGTCCAGAAGACCCAGAAGAAATGGAAATTTAAAATCGAACCAAATTCATCCGGAAACCGCAATAAAAAGTTAAACGAAGCTTATTGACAGAAACCCAATCAATTCATAATCACAGGACCTTAAACAACCCCAACCCTGTTAAATATTGAAAGTGGATAATAAGAAAAATTACAAAATTCAAATAACTAAAGACGACAATTTAAACAGATAATTAAAATATTAAAGGAATAACCCCGAGAAAATCGATTTTCTTTGATTTTAACACAGAAACGAGTAGAAACGATTCTTCAGAAATATATGTAAAACTATTTAACAATTCTGCTTGAATGATAAGATGCACAAGAAAATTAATAACATTAGACGTTCCTGACGAAATAAATGACGTAATTAAAATCAACACTTGCAAATTCCAACCATCGAGGAATAAACGAGCCAATACAAATTATGAGACTACTATTTTAGCATGAAAGGATTAATCACCGACTTTATCAATCAATGTGAATTATGTGATAAAGCCAAATACGACAGAAAACCCCAAAGATACCCTTAATGGTTAACGGAATACCTTAGAAACCTTTCCAGATAGAAGCAGATACTCTAGTAGTAGAAGCAAAAGTTACTTAACAATCGTTGGACTTTTACGAAAATAGGACAAGCAATTCTAATCACTTAAAAACAGTATAGACGTACCAAAAGATAAATTCTAATTTTACAATTTACGGAACTGCGAAAGTAAGCTTAGATAACGGAAGGAAATATAAATTGAAACCGATTCAAAACACTTTACAGTACACAAAATTAAAAAAACGTTATAACGGAAAACCACCCTGAATTAACGGACTAATTCAAAGACTACATTCAACCCAATTAGTTATAAACACACTATTAAGATTCATTACAAGAAAGAAACACAAACTTAATGTCATACGCATTAATCGCATACAGTAAACGTATACATTCAACTAGAAAGTTTACACCCTTTAGAACTAAACTTAGGACATTCAGATTCACGCAACCCTTACGATATACATTATAACAAAGAAATCTATCAGCAATACGCTAAAGACCACAAGGAGAAACTAAAATAACCTATAACAAAGTAAAGGACAAATTAGATAATGATAAAAGCGAATTACCGCGACCCGTAATAAAAACTCAGACATAAACAAATTTTCCATAGGACAAACCGTATTCGAGAAAAATTACCAAAGCAAAAGACACAAAACGGCACCGAGAAATTTAGAACCCTTTAAAATAAAACGAATATCAGACAAAAACGTAGCCGCGATAGACGACGGCAAGATAACAAAATATGTTCACCTCAAAATTTAAGACACCCTGTACTTTCAGATGGACAATCGTCACCCTTACCGTCAACCTCCACCCAGGTAGAACGGACACAGAAATTATAATTGAAGACATAAAAAACAACCCCGGTATACTACCAATAAAATTAGGCAGTATGCAAAACACTATAGATTATTGGACCTTTGCACAAAAATTCGATTTAACCGAACTAAAACAAGAATTTCAAATAATCAAAAATAATTATTTTCGACTAAAACAATCAATGGACACAACAAAATTCGGAAAAGAATACGCAATAGAAATGATGAACTACGACAGTATAACAGAAAGTATTTTGAAAAATATAGAAGACAAATTTAATCGACTAATACCTACAGAACAAATGACGAGAAGAAAACGAGGACTAATCAACGGATTAGGAAACGTAATTAAAGCAATTACCGGAAATTTAGATAACCAAGACGCAGAACGCTATGATAACGCGATACAACAATTGATAGAAAATCAAAACGACATTAAAACTATAATCAGTAATCAAATATCGTTAACACAATCAACGATCATCAAATTTAATGAAACCCTTAGAAAATTAGTTAGAAATCAAGATTAGTATAGCCAATCGAATAGAAACCTTAGAAAATAACATGCGAACTACTATGTTAGGCATGCGAGATTTAATCAGATTCAATACGATATATAACCAGATAATATCAACCCTAACTTTAATTCAACAAATCCTAGCAACATTAGAAAACGCAGTAACCTTTGCAAAATTAAATACCCTACATTCAAGTATCATAGAACCGATAGATTTATTAACAGAATTATTGAGAATAAAATCTTTTATAACTAACAGTAAATTACCTTTCGAAGTATTAGAATCAAACATTTTAATATTTGAAAAAATAGCTATAGTAAAAGGCTATGTAAAAAACAACGATATAACATTTTTAATAGAAATACCAATAGTAGAGATTAACAATTACAATTATTATCATTTATTTGCTTTTCCAATGAAAATGACTAGCACATACCAAGTTATTATTCCAAAAACCAAATTCCTATCCTTAAATAAACAAAGATATGGTTATACAAACGACAAATGTAATGAAGTCACACCCAACCAATACTTATGCCAATCATTAACAACCACAACAATTCAAGAAGACAGCCCTTGCGAAGTACAACTACTAAAATTTACCAACCACTATGAAAATTGTGAAGCCAAACCTGTATCAATCAACAACATGAAAATTCAAAAAGTAACGGAAAATAAATGGATAGCCATTTTTCCCACCGAAGTAATCGCAACAATGTATTGCAATCAAGATGAAAGTAATTTAGCATTAACCGGAAATAAAGTAATCACCCTTAAGGAAAATTGTTATTTAAAATTAAAAAACGAAATAATTAGAGTTTACCAAGACCCAGTACAAAGCAAGAAATTAGCAAATCTACCCGATCTGCAAATCAAGATTACTCAAGAAGAAGATGAAGCAACCCTTCAAAAACCAATGCAACTAGAACACCTGGAATTAGACAACTTAAACCACGCCATGAAACTCATGGAAGAGTACAAAGAAAAATTAAACGAGATCAAGACGCCCAAGGTGCACTATAATAATATTAGTGTATGGACAATTATATTGATTTTATTGACTATTTTATTGATCATTTATGTAACTTACAAAATATGTATTAGATTTAAGAATAATAAAGAAAACAGTTTTAGATTTAAGAAACCCAAACAAACAAATGTACCCCTAGAAAATATGAATTTTAAATGAGATTAAACGAAAACGAAAATGATTTAATTAAAAATCAAGAAAAAGGTTAAAACCCTTAATTTTTAATGTACGTTGGGAGGAGTTATAGTAACCCCCATCTAATATATATATAAAACTAATATTTGTATTAGGAAATATTAGGAAACTAAGAAATGCTAAAGACAAGTGCAACAATGTCGTTGCAACATTTTAATTACATATTATTATGATTATTTCAGTTCCCACGAGTGGAAACGCTACAAAGTAGCCCAAGGATAAGTGGCACTGCAAAAGTCAGGTCACAGACGGTCGACGGATGTCACGTACCGTGATTACGCAGAATAAGCCTGCAACAATGTAATTTATGAATAGCTCTTAAGATAGCAAATAAGTATTGTAGAATGTAAGCAGACATTACGTCCGCAGGTTCCCACCAGAAATGTGAGGGGGAGAAAGTTATATAAGGACCAGGAGCTCCACTCCTAGGCAGTTCATCAGACGTTCAGCTTTAACCTTGCAGTTCACTGGTAACTCACTGTACAATTAATTAAAGTATTTCGACATAGACTTATAAATCAAGTTTGTTCAAATTCCATAATTAAATTCTGTACAAAACTAAATAAATGTGTTATTGTTCAAAGAAGTCTTTTTAAAAAGGACCGCTCGAAGCCACGAACCTTAACTCGCGCACGTCAAAAACGTTAACTTGTATAAGCACACTGTAAGCTATCGATGCTGCTACTAAAAATTTCAATATGCAAACAAAAAAGGGTAGAATAGGTAGGGGTCTAACAGTAAATAATAAGTAAGGTATAAGCCAGTACGTATGAGCAGGAAAAGCAGAAAAAAGAAAAAAAGAAGAAAGAAAAATACAAGGAAACACCGCTGAAACAAAAAAAAAGGAAATTTAGAATAGAAACACTGTACCTAATAAATACGTACCTTGGTTGGCCTTAGTGAAGTAGTAAAAAATCGGCGACTCAAAAGTACCGCAAACGGAAGTGGACAAACATCACTAACTAAGGCTGTATAACCATAAATCCTCTCAAGGAGTTGCTAAAAATCAAAAGAGCTAAATATACTTCAAAGATATACAACAGGAAATAAATCACTCATATTCTTCGTTTAATAATTATAAGCAGAATGACATTTATCATATCTAATCCACTACACCTGTCAGGCGTGATAAGCGGTTCATTAGAAAACGTATATAAACAATGAATTAAAGCAAAATTGAAATTAATATTTAATAAACTAAAATATCGCAGAGAACAACACATGTGTACTAACCTACTCTTTCGGCATAATAATATGGAGCATACTGACCTAGAATCACCCAACATATTCACACGGTTACAATGCCATAAATACAGAATGTACCACATCCACTCTATTATATAAAAATCTGTAAAAACTGTAGAGGAAGTAGGTCAATCAATATAAGAAACATATGCATCAAACAAGTAGATGGTTTAAGAAGCTACTTAATAAAAAGAGCAGATCTAGTAATATACCCGACGCAATCATACACACAAACACATCAGCCACCGCACTGCAACTTAAAAACAGTACTTTCACCCCATAGAAGAAATTACAACAACACACATTAAGCAAGAAAACTGGAAGACTAAAGCACTACACGGGAACATCTCCAGTACCTAATCCAACCACCTGTGGACCAAGAAGCATCAGATATAGCTCAAGAAAGGCAGCATATTTAGCGAAACAGAAAGATTCATAATAGCGACACCAGACCAGACAATCAACATACACTATTATAGTAAACATCATCAAAGACCTCAGCACAGCAACACACAAATGTAGACAATATAAACAACAAATAGAAACAGCAGAACACATTGCAAGCACATGCCCAATACTAGCAAACAAAGAATACACTAAACGACATGACAACGCTATATAAATAATACACCAACAACTAGTCTTACAACACAAACTCACAAAAGAACACACCAATATCTAAACACACACCGCAGAACTTACTTGAGAACACAGAATACAAGTTATACTCGAACTAAAACTTAATAATCGACAAAACAACACCACACTATACACAAAACATTACACTCATCCCCAAACAATAGAAATATCTATCCCAAACACACCCAATATACAGAAGAAAACAGGAAAAAAATAGAAAAATCCATAAAACTAGCTGAAAAATCAAAGACATGTGGCACCATGATAACGTAGAAATAGTACCGATCATATTATCGAGCACAGGAGTCATACCAAACAACTTACACCAAAATATCCAAAAACCACAACTACATTCAAACACATTTACATATCTCCAAAAACAGATACTCGACACATGTACAATCAATAGAAAATTGTTGAATGTATAACATAACCTACAGATTGAGAAAAAGCACGTTTGAAGCAATTCAGGTGCTTATCGACTAGAACTAAATATAACTATCCGAGAAGAAAAAGAAAGTAACAATAATAATATTAATAATAGTAATAGTACGTTAAATTAAATTTAGATTAGATCTAAATGATATCAATATTTTTATTGATGATTGCTTCGTTTAAAGCAATGCGTTCCATTGTTGAGTAAATAGCGTACATAATAACGATGAAATGTATTCTTTGTTTTAATGAACTTTAAACGTAAGAATGCCTTGTCAACCTAGTAAATTTGTTTATTAATCCATGAAAGAATTTTTTTTTTAGAATACAGTTGTAGTCAGCCATCGGATTAGTTCATAATCATAATATACTTTTTTATTGCTTGAACGAAAAAATTCCTTTTGATCAAATGAATTTTTTCATTAAAACCATAAAGGTATTCATTGTTGAATGAAAACTTATATAACAAAAATGAAACGAATTCTTTGCTTTTAATAAAGGTTATTCATTAAATAAAAGAATGTTTTGATCAAGAAAAAGGTGAATTTTTTCCTTAATTCCATGAAAGTATTTTATGATGAATAAAGTAATATAAAGTATAATACATGCTTTCGTTGACTATAAAACAAAGCTTTCATTGACCTATTGAAGATTCATTAATAGAGTTTAGGTTACAGAGTCATTCGCATCCAACTCTAATCGATATAGAATCCCGGCTATAAAGCACGACATTAATTATAAATTTCTCATTGTTGCGATTAGTTAACGCCGTCACTAAAATTCAGAGCTTGCTATTAACTATTAACCAAAAGAATGTTGTACTTTATTTCCATATACTTAATTTTTAATTATTCATTGGTTTTATTAGGATCTTCTTAGGAATAAAACTTGTATGAGCAAATCAATCACATTAAGTAAGCAAAGCATTATGCTCTGGCAGTGTACATATTTTTGTGCTTCTGTAGAGTTTCATTATTTTAATTATTACCTTTATACGGTCTGTTAGAAACTTTAATACATTTTGGTCTACATTGGTTAAAAAATCAAGATGGCATGTAAAAAGTCAGTTGTTAGAATAACGAGAAATCGAATTTTGTATTTGCTTATACGGATCCAGTTTAATTTCAATAAAATATACAAAAATTAGTTCGCGTTTTAGTTGCTAAACGCAGCACATAAAAAATTGTTGCTAAGCTACAAATGCGGCTCAGATTATTATTTATTTTTATTTATTATTTATTATATATTTATTATTTAAATTTGATAAACCCGATAGCGTTCTCACCTTCAATGTTCTATCTTATTTGCCATATGTTTTGGTGACTGCGCGAGATAGGTTTTGGGTCTTTGGGAGCTTCTTTTAAAAAGAACTTTATTTCCAAAAAACAGTTTTATCAAGTGTATTTTATTTATACATAGTTACAATAATGATTTGACAACTTGGACGTTATGTTCATTAATATTTTAAATACCAAATATTCAAAGTTACTAATTACTAATGAGTAGCTAAACAACCAACAATGTTAAAGTTATGAAGTTCGAGACTGACTGGTCATCATGGGTTCCACAGGATATTTATGCTATCCTAGCCTTCGCATCGTCTTGTGAAAGTGCAGACCTCATTTCTGCTGCTTCTTTATAAAATACTTTGAATTACTTCTTAGTAATCTTAATTCTAACAACTGCTTTCTAATAAAGTACTGTGACCTGCACCTGTAGTATTATGCTACGCCTGGAATACAAAGTAGTTGCTTTCTTTCTCACGTCTGATTATGAACGTTTATTAACTTTTTATAATGTGCCCTTCAATTATACAATGTAACAATCTATTGCTTAAGATTTAATAGTTGCATTTGAATATATATATATATATATATATATATATATATATATATATATATATATAAATTAATTTGGAGGATATGTAACTCCTTCCAACTTAGATAAAAATTAAGGGTTGTACTTAATTTTTAAAACTCATTGTTCATAAAATTTCATTTGCAGTTTCTTTGCTTACATTTGTTTTTTGTTCTTATATCTAAGGTACATTTTATACAATAAATATACAGTTAATAAAATTTTTACAATGATCAATAAAATTGTCCAAACACTGATATTGTCGTAATGTAATTTTGGCACTTTTAACTCACTTAAATGTTCTTTATAATTGTCCATTAATTTAAGGGCTTGGTTGAGATCGTTTAGGTCTGGATGTTCTAGTTGCATCGGTTTATTAATAATTTCGTTTTCTTCGGTTTGAGGAATCTTAAACTGTAGTTCGGTTAGATTTGCAAATTTCTTCGTCACAATTAGGTATTGATATACTAGAATAATTTCACTTTTTAGTTTTAAATAGCAATTTCCTTTTATGGTGATCACTTTGCTTCCGAGTAAGGCTTAACTGTTTTCGTTTCGGTTATACTTGGCGGTTGCTATTACTTCTAGAGGAAATATAGCAATTCATTTGTTGTCCATAACCTTTTGAATTTTCATGTCCGTAACTTGTACTGGTTTTGGTTCACAGTTCTCATAGTGATTAGATAATCTTAGTAACTGTACTTTACAAGGGCTATCTGTTTGAATAACAGTTGTCGTTATTGATTGACATAAATATTGGTTGGGTGACTTATAAGTGATTTGATTCTTAACAATTTGTTTAATACATTCATCGGTTCGATAATACGAACATGTAACGTATTTAATTTAGCAGATGTTACAGCATTTTCTAATGTAGTTAAAATTTGTTGAATTACAGTAAGGGTTGATATCATTTGATTAAATATCGTGTTGAATCTTATTAAATCTCGCATTCCTAACATTGTGGTTTGCATGTTACTTTTAAGAGTTAGTATTCTCTTTGTTATACTGTCTTTGTTCCTTACTAAGTTTTATAGTGTATCGTTAAATTTTATTATGGTTGATTGAGTTAAAGATTTTTGGTTTCTAACAATAGTTTTTATGTCGTTCTGATTGTCGATTAATTGTTGTAATGCGTTGTCGTATCGTTCAACATGTTAGTTGTCTAAGTTACCTGTGATAGCTTTTATAATATTACCTAATCCATTAATAATTCCTTGTTTCTGTCTAGTGGTTTGATCTGTTGGTATTAATTGATTGAATTTGTCGTTTGTGTTCTTTAGAATATTTTCCATTATACTTTTGTAATTAAGCATTTCTATCGCGTACTCTTTTCCGAATTTAGATGTGTCCATTGATTGTTTCAGTCTGTCGTAATTGTCTCTAATTATATAAAGTTCTTGTTTTAATTCAGTTAAATCTAATTTCTGTGCGAAAGTCCAATAGTGTAATGTATTTTGCATATTTCCCAATTTTATTAGTGGTATACTGGGGTAGTTTTTTATATCTTCCACTATTATGTCGTTGTCGTCCGTTGTACTTGGGTGAAGGTTGACGGCAAGGGTGATGACTGCCCATCTGAAATTATAGGGTGTTTTAAATTCTTTATATGTATTTATTTTATGGCTTTTCCGTTGTCTACTAAGGTTACATTTCTGTCTGAGATCTTTTTGATTTTAAACGAACCTAAATTTCTGGGGACAGTTTTGTGTCTCTTGCTCTTAAAATTTTTTTCATACACGGTTTGTCCTACTGAAAATCTATTTATATTGGTGTTCTCATTGTCGGTTTTTGTAATACGTCCTTTATTGTTATCCAATTATTTTTGACAGTATTATAAGTAATTTTTGATTTTTCCTTGCGGTCTTTGGCATACTGTTGATATACTTCTTTATTATACTGTATATCGTAAACTTTGCGGAAATCTGAGTGTTTAAATTTTAATTCAAGGGGTGTAAAGTTAGTTGAAGAATGAATTGTGTTGTTGTAAGCAATTAGGGCGTATGACATTAAACTAGTGATATGCTCTTTCTTATAGGTTAATCTCAACCGTATAATTTGTTCTAATAGTGTCAAATGTAATCTTTCAATTAATTTAATTCCGAGTGATTTTTTGTCATAAAATGAATATTTATTTTATGGAGTTCTAGGGTATTTTGTATAGTTTCGTTCCTAAATTCGCTTCCATTGTCTAAAGTTATTGATTCGGGTGTACCATAAAATGTAAAGTATTGTAGAAATCCTTGGGTTACATCAACACTATTTTTTGAAGTAATGGATGTCGTTTGGTCTATTTTGGTGAATGCGTCTACGATTGATAAAAGGTTTTGAGCTTCTGCTACCAAAGTGTCTGCATGTAGTTTTTGAAAGGGTTTATCGGGTGTTTTAGTTAACATTAAAGGTACTTTTGGTGATGATCTGTCGTATTTTGTTTTGTCGCATAATTCACATTGAATAATAAAATTCGTGGTTAATTCCTTCATGTCTTTAAAATAATATCTCATGAGTTGTTTCAAAGTTTCGTTTATTTCACGATGGTTTGTTTTACCTTCGTGTTGGTTTCGAATTACATCGTTTATTTCGTCTGGGTCATCTAAAGTTATTAATTTTCATGTGCATCTGATAATCTCGGGTCCTGAATTAATAAATAATGTAATATATAATTCGGAAAATCTTTTGTACAAATGTTCTGTGGTGAAATAAAAGTAAAAGCGTTTTTTCTCCGGGGTACACTCTTTTAGAATTTTAATTATTTGCACATCGCTGTCAACTTTCGTTATTTGGATTTGATATATATTCCGATTGTCTATTTTTATATATTTTACAGGGTCGGAATTGGTTAAAACTTCGGTAACTATAAATTGGTTTGGTTTTGTATCTATTGCTTCGTTTAAAATTTTAGTTGCAGTTTTTGGATTTTCGTTTTGTGTTGAATGGATGGTGTCTATTTTTTCTGGGTCTTCCCGTACTTTTGTTTCGTCAACGTTACCTTCAACTGACTCTGTCTCTATGGCGTTGAGTTGTATTCTATTCAATGCGTCCGCATTATTGTTATACATTCTCTTTTTCTATATGATCTTATAGTCATATTCTTCTAATCTAATCCTCCATCTCTGTAATTTTGAATTTGGGTCTTAGAAATTACATAACCATACTTAAGGTCTATGGTCGGTGTACATGTAAAATTTTCTTCCATAAAGATATGGCTTGAAATTATTGTTGCCCAAATTATTGCTAATAGTTCTTTCTCAATAGTGTTATACTTTGTTCCGTTTCATTTAGTGTTCTTGATGCGTAGCTGATTGGTTTATCGCTACCTACTTTTCCTTAGCTCAATACTGCGCCTGTAGCAACGTTTGATGCGTCGGTTGTTAATATAAATGGTTTTGAAAAATCAGGGTATTCTAATAAAGAGTGGCTCTAGGATGCATTTAATTTTTTTTACTGATTTAATAAATTCTAGTGCGTGTTCGATCTTATTACCTTTCTTTAAACAATTTGTTAATGGTTTGGTTATTTGCGTGTAACCTTTGATGAATTTTCTGAAATATTCACGGAGTCCTAAAAATTCTTTCAGTTCTTTATTTTTTTTGGTAAGGGGTAATTTAATACGATATTTGTTTTGTCTGGGTTCGGCATAACACCTTGCGGAGTTACTGTGTCCTAAAAATGCTACTTCCTTTTGTAAGGATTTGCTTTTTTCTAATTAAACTTTAAAATGGGCTTTTCTTAAACGTTCGAAAACTTCTCTTAATCTTTCGATGTGATCCGCGAGTGATGTTGAAAATACGATTATATCGTCCAGGTACACATGACATTTTTCGTTATGTATTCCTCTTAGAATATTGTCAGTAACTCTCTGAAAAGTAGCGGGTGCGTTAAAGTTATGAAATTCGAGACTGACTGGCCATCATGAGCTTCTCGGGGTATTTATGCTATCCCTGCCTTCGCATCGTCTTGTGGGAAGTGCAGATCTCATGTCTACTGCTTCTTGATAAAAAACATTGTATTACTTCTTAGTAGTTTTAATTCTATCAATTGCTTTCTTATAATCTATTGTGACCTGCAGCTGCAGTATCATGTTACGTCTGGAATACAAAGTAGTTGCTTCCTTTCTCACGTCTGATTATGAACCTTCAATAACCTATTATAATGTGTCTTTCAATTATACAATGCAACAATCTATTTCTTAAGATTTAATAGGTGCATTTAAATATACGTATATATTACTTTGGGGATATGTAACTCGCGGCCAAACACAGTCTATTGTTACTGCTTAGACAATTTCTGTTTCGGAGATCAGTTCCCGTTTAGGACTACCGCACCGCTTTATATTATTTTTAGAGTGTAGTAGTAAATGTTCTGGATACAAGAATCTTCACCGCTCTAACTAGACATCAGGTAAGAATATTGAAGGCCACATTTGTTTAATAATTGTTTGGTTATACTCCCGCTTTTCTCTCCTAAGTATCTTTTTATGTACTCAACAGTCAATTTTGATCCTTGTCGAGTCGGATATTATCAGTAGCAGATATTAGTACTATAATTTAAAACATAATTATTAATCATTTATTTGAGATCAAGTTTGTGCTCTCAAACATATTATCTTGATAATATAAATGTTATAATACTTGAATTGCATTCATTCCCATTAGCTATCGTGTTTGATACATGGTTCATTACTTTGTTAGTATTTACATCTATTTACATTTACCTACGATTATTTAATTTGTGCCTAAATTGATAAAGCTTAAAAGCATTTTGCAGTACTAATTTTCTTTAAAATTTTTAAGAAAATTTGTGCTTTAGTAATTATTTGAAATAACAGAGAAATTTAAAGAGTTGAAATTTTCACGATATATGCAGATACAGAGTTTACAAGAGATACTAGAAATCACACAATCGGCCGTTTCTAATGCCGAATATTATATATTTAAATTAGAACAAGCCTTCCATCAAAGTCACAATAACATTACCTCCTTGATCGCCACGGATGAAAATGCGGAAGATTTGTTTGAAGTTGAAGATAAAATCAGAAAAGCGTTTGATCATTCCTTTTATTTAATCAAGTCGATCAAAATGAATCTTTTTGAATTTAAAGCGTCAGAACCTAGCGCTGATGCTTCTGCCGCTCACCCAAAATCAAAAATAAATTTACCTACGTTGTAGGTCCCTCTTTTGAGTACGATTTTTCCATCTTCAGAGGTTTTATTGATTTATACGACCCCTCATACATACTAACCCGGAATTGACGCCAATAGACAAATTCGCGTATTTAAAATCACTTCTGCAAGGTCCGACTTTACTCGCCACTAAAAATTTTGATTTAACAGAAAGTCATTTACACTCGCGTACAATAAACTGCGCAGTCAATTTGAAAATATTCGCCAAATTGCGAGTGCGTATTGGGCAAATTTTGACAATTTTTTCAAACTGCACTTTTATAACCCCTCTGGTTTGCAAAAATTGTCGACGTTTTTACCGTTAATTTGGAAGCCTTAAAAAGTTTGATCTTCCGGTTGAGGAGTGGAGCTTTATTTTAGCTCAGATGCTCTTATATCGATTAGACGTACACACTGCTCGAGGTTTTGAGTTGTAGCACGATCCCACCACTATTCCTATTTATACTGAAATCATTACATTTCTAGACAAAACACGTAAATCCCAGAGCGACTTATCTTTAAATAACAAATCAGACAGGAACAAAATTGTTCACGCGCAAAGCCAATCACGTTCACGTTAGTACGCACTATCAATTGTATTGCTAAGTGCCCGCATCGCAAAGGCAAGCATCTGCTATATAAATGCCTCGCCTTTTTATAATTAACCCCTAACGACCGCTATAATTTTGTAACAGAACGCAAACTTTGCATTAACTGTCCAAGCAGTTCGCATACTTTTTCCAAGTGTAAATCGATTATGACTTGTCGCACTTGTCGCCAGCAGCATTATACCTAGTTACACTTTAATCCCCCATTAGAATCGATTTCAAAAAGTAGTGTTTCTACTAGAGTTTATACCGCTTCGTTCGATAACGCCGAACAAGATATTTGCAAGCCATCTGTTCTCCCCGCTTTGAATACCTGTGAATTTCCACCAGTAAGTCGTATCTGCTCTTTACCAATAATTCCAATATTGTATTATTTAACACAAATTCCCAAAAAAGGGTGGTTTTATTGTCTACTGCGCAAATTGAAGTTCGTGATCTTTTCGGTAATTTTCAAAAATTTCGCTGCTTGTTGGATACCGGTAGTATGACTTCATTTATTACTCAACAATGTGTTAAGCGCTTAAGTTTAAAACCTACCCCGTTACCTCTTACCCTTAACGGGCTTGGCTCTGTGCAGACCGTGGCTACCCACGGCGCTGTTTCTGTCTTTATTAAACCAGTAAAAAAAATGAAGCATTTTTTAAGCATTAACACAATAGTCCTGCCTAAGTTTTGTGAAAACCTGCCTACTACTTGCGTCAACGTCAACCAGTTACCGCCGTTACTTAACATTCAGTTAGCCGACCCACAGTTTTTATAACTTGGTTCTATAGATTTATTACTAGGGGCCGATGTATTTCCACAAATTGTAATAAATACACCCATATGAATGAATATTGTTTTCGGATATATTTTAATGGGATCGATTCCCGCGTCAAGCACTCCGAAGGTTGCTGCTTTACTTTGCTCTACGGACCAAGTACTCTCCTTGAAAAAAATTGTTTCCAAATTTTGGGAGGTCGAATCACTTCCCGACATCGAAATCCTTTTAGTAGCGGAAAAGGAAGCTGAAATTCTTTTTAAAAAAACTCATACACGGACAGATCAGGGCCGTTATGTAGTTTTGCCCTTTAAGGATGCTGCTTCCACGTTTACCGAAAGCCGCGATTTAGCAACACAAAGATTTCTTACCTTAAAACGACGCCTTCCCAAACAGCCCTGGTATATCAACAATATAAAGATTTTCTTCAAGGATACATCGATCTTCAACACATGCAGCCTATCCCTAATAATTTAATCATTCTTATTATATGCCCCATCATTGTGTTATAAAACTTAACAGTGTTAGCACTAAGCTACGCGTTGTTTTTAATGCTTCCGCTCAATGTATTTCTGGAGGTTCACTGAATGATCATTTATTAATTGGTCCCAAATTGCAAAGCGTGATTATCGACGGATTGTGTGGCGTTTCTCTCTTGATAATCCTATCCAGAATTTTCATCTTAATACCGTTACTTATGGGGTTAATTGCCCTCCATTTCTTGCCATACGTACTCTATTGCAACTTGCTGATGATGAAGGTGGACCCTTTCCTCTAGCCGCTTTCGCTCTTCGCCATCATACCTACATTGATGACGTAGTGTCAGGTCGAGATACTTTTCAATCTGCCTTGGATTTAACAAAATAGCTTGTACCCCTTTTAAAACGAGAAGGGCTTCAACCTGCACAAGCGGTCTAGTAACGATCCTAATTTTCTTAACGGCATTCTCGCCTCTCATCAGTCAACTGGTCAACTCTACACATACTCCTTGTACACAATGTAGTATTCTTTCTAATCTAGCTCGCATTTTTGACCCGTTAGAAATTCTCTCTCCTCTTTCCTTTTTAATAAAGCATTTCCTCTAACGTCTTTCGACTCTCAAACTAGATTGGGATGCCCCTCCACCCCAGAGTTTTGTCGTTTATGGGAAAGATACCTTGAGAGCCTTCCTCTTTTTGCAGATTTTTTTTAGCGCGCCTTCTAGTCCTTTCTCACTACAATTCGTCTGAGCTACATTGTTTTGAGGATACTTCGGACCGCGGCCACAGTGCCGCCGTTTATTTTCGTTTTCTTAACTGTTCTAAAGAACATATAGTTCGTTTGGAATGTGCGAAATTCAAAGTAGCTCCATTGCGACCCCTTTCCCTGCCAAGGTTAGAATTGCTAGCCGCTGCCTTATCTGCTAAATTACTAGATTTCCTTTTGAATGTGTTTCTTCCCTTCTCACCTTTAATAGAATATACTGAGGGTCCGATTTGATGGTTGTACATTCATGGATTTCCGCTCCGTCACAACAATGGAAGACTTTCGTGGCCAACAGAGTAACCTATGTCCAAGATGAAACTTTTAACGCCATGTGGCTTTACGTGCCTTCTAACGATAATCCCGTTAACGTGAAGTCACGTGGTTTGTTACCCGCCAAGTTACTCCAATGTTCGTTATGGTGGCGGTTTCACCCATTTTAGTACATTTTCAAGAAATAAATCATGTTACACTTTTTTGTTCTCTCGAATCGCAACAGGTACCAAGTGAGGAACGGTCCGTTACATTCACTACTACTTTGGCCTGTAATGTATTGGATGCCTTACTTAAAAATTGGTCTTCTTTTCTTTCTGTCGTTCGTATAATCGCTTATATCTTCCGCTTTATTAATAATGTCAGGCATACTTTAACTAAGAGTATTGGATCTGTATCCGCTCATGAGTTCGAGCTCGCCTTGGAATGCTTTGTTAAACATACCCAACAAGTATCTTTTACGGTTGAAATCAAGGCCCTTCGGTCCGGGGCCCCACTTGCTAAAAAGTTCCAAAAATTATCCCCCCTCTCTTTTAAATGACGTGCTTCGTGTAGGTGGCCGGTTAAGTTACGCCCTTATTCTTTATGATAAACGATTCCCCGCTTTATTGCCCAGTAAGACCCGTCTCACAGATCTGTATATTCAGTACACTCATCACAAATATTACTGCGCAGGTATTCAAACAACACAATTCCTTATAAGCCAAAGATTTTAGATAGTTTCTGCGAGAAGATCTTTTGCCGGGTACTTCGCTCTTGTATTTCTTGTTAGAAAACACATCCCAAGTCTTTTCAGCCCCCCATGGGCAATCTTCCATCTGCTAGAATAACTCAAGTTAAACCATTTTTGCATACCGGCATGGACTTTTGCGGCCCGTTTACAATAACCATGAGCCGAATCCGCGGCATCAAAACTTTAAAAGCCTACTTCTGCATTTTTATTTGTATGTGAATCAAGGCCCATCATCTGGAGCTAGTTTCCGATTTAACCGCTGATGCCTTTTTGGTCGCGTTTCGGCGGTTTCTTAGTCGTCGTGGTCGGTGCGAACATTTGCACAGCGACTATGGTACAAACTTTGTCAGTGCCCATCGCCAACTGGTTTCCTTTGCTAAAGCCGCAGCTTGTCAAGAACTAACTACTTGGCATTTTAACCCACCTTTCGCGCCCCATTTTGGCGTGTCTTTGGGAAGCTGGTATCATATCCGTCAAGATCCTGCTACTTCGTGTTGTAGGAGAGCAGGTTCTAACCTTTGAATAGTTGTCAACCGTTTTCATCCAAATTGAAGCTATCCTTAATTCACACTTTCTGTCCCCAGTGAGTAATGTCCCGCACTGACGGCACTGCCTTTAAATCGTTTGTTTCGATGAAATTTATTGCAGCGTATCTACCGGGATTTTTGGGCGCGCTGGTCCCGGGAATACTTGCATACCCTTCAAGTAAAATCCAAATGGCATGTAGCCAAAAATAATATTCAACCGGGAGATTTAGTTCTTATTAAAGCTGATTCTCTTCCTCCACTTCAGTGGTCACTTAGGTGTATTATCTCCGTGCATCCTGGTGCCGACGGGATTGTCCGCGTTACCACCGTTAGAACAGCGCGTGGTAAGTTTAGGCGTCCTGAGGTTAAACTCTGCCTCCTCCTCTAGATAAAACTAAAATGTTTCCATTTTGGTGGGCAGTATGTTTCGTCCAACCCAATACATGTTTATTTAGTTTCTTCATATTATTACTATAAAATTTATGTTTATTTGTTAATGGTAATGTCAGCTCATTTATTTAAATTTGATAAAGCCGGTCGCGTGTTGACGTTCAATGTTTTATCTTTTTTGCCATATGTTTGGTGACTGCGCGGGCTAACAGTCTATTGTTACCGCTTGGCCAATAAGTTTTTGTTTCAGAGGGTCAGTTCCCGTATAGAACTACGACCGCTTTATATTATCTTCGATTGTAGTAATAAGTGTTCTAGATTGAAGAATCTTCACCGCTTTAACTGGATATTAAGTAAGCATATTGAAGGCCGCATTTGTTTAATATCTGTTTGGTTATACTCCCGTTTTTCTCTCCTGAGTATCTTTTTATGTACTCAACACAAAGCCATAAAATGCAAAATTATTCGGAAATGTTGGAAAGCTAAAGAGCAATGGATTGATGAAAAGTGCAAAGAGGTACAACCTAACATGAAAATAAGAAAAACATACAAGCATACAAACTAATTGAGATAAATTTTAGGGATATAAAACCGTATAGCAAAAATATGTGGGATGCGGAAGAAGGTACCATTATAGAAAGTGTAGGGAAAGTAGTTACGTGGCGAGAATATATAGGAAATTTGTATGCAGGGAAGGAGCTATAAGCACTGTAACAAGGATCAGACATTGAAAAGGATGACTTGGGATATTCTATACTTAGAGATGAGTTTGAATTAGCATTTACGGATCTGAAAAATAGTAGGGCACTGGGTATAGGTAAGGTGCCAGCTGTACAAGCAGTAGCAAAACATCTCTTCCTACTTGTGTGTATGAGACAGGCGAGATACCCAAAGATTTAAAACGCAACATCATAATAACTATACTAAAAAAAATGGTGCGGACAGATGTGAAAATTTTCGAACAAAAAATTTGGATGGAAAAATGGGCTGAAAAAATACTAGGAGACGATCAATGTGGGTATAAGCGAAACACAATAACACGAAAGGCTATTTTAGCACTGTTGGCGATAATGAAGAGGGCAATAGAAGAAAGAAGAATCATGTATATACGGTTTGTAGATCTGGAAAAAGCGTTCGACAATGTAAAATGGAAAAGATGTTCGAAATACTCAAAAAGACTAGAATGAGTTTTAGGGAAATGTGGATTAGTAGATAGCATATTCAAAGAGCAAATACGGGTAATAGGATCAAAGCAGGAAGGTAGAGAAGTAAATATCAGGAAAGAGGTGAGACACACATGTGCCCTGTCCCAATTAATCTTTAGCTTGTACATCGAAGAGGCAATGAATACTGTCAAATGCAGGAAAACATTTAAAAGTATTATGCGGGTACAAAAAATTGCTATACTTAGATTTACCGATGATATAGCGGGTAACGTCTAGCAAGGAAGAATTAAAAACAGCTCTTAATGAAATGGAAACCGTACCAACAGAGAGATACGGTATGAAAATCAACAATAAAATTAAAGTACTAGTACATAAAGGAGGGGAAAATAAGTCAAAAACAAGAATACCAACAGGAAACCGAACTTATAGGAGGTTAAGGATTTCTGCTAATCATAAAGCTAAATAACAAAAAATAAAAAAATGTAAACGACATAAATCAAAGATTAGCACAAGGCAGTGATGAATTTATCAAAAAAGAGCACCTATTATGTTCAGAGACGACAAACATAGAAACAGGAATAGATCACTGAAAGCATAAGTGTGGAACATAGCACTGTACGGTTTTTGAAATATGGTGCTAGAGACGTATGATGAAGATATCATGGATAGACAAAGCTGAGAACAAAGAGGTGCTAGAAATGGCAGGAAAAGAAAGATGTGGAGAACAGTAAAAATGGGAGTGATAGGATGATAGCTCACACGCTAAGGCACGATGAAATAGTGCGAATATGCTAGAAGCAGAGACAGGTAAAAATGTTAGATGTAGATCTAGATTTGACTATTACACACAGATAGCGAAAGATGTCCAATAGGAATAATGCAGAAAAAGAAGAATTAGTTTCAGCTTGTGTTAATGTATATAAGCGTATATCCTCGAGAGATATTTTGCAGAGTGTAGGTTTTCCAAATGCTAGAGTTTTAGAAATTTTGGAGAAACATAAGTACTAGTGCTATAAACTTTAACCACCTCCAAGATTGTAACGATTTTTTTTCTCTCTCTAATTGGCTCCGCTAGCCTCACGCATGGGCGCTAGTGAAACGTAAACTTCTGGCCGACACTACTTTATTATCACCATGCTCCAAGTCAGGTGTCTGCAAAACAAAGTCTTCCGACGTAACTAGGGGTCTATTCCTTGGGTAGAGCTATGAGCAATGGGGGGGTAAGTCGAAATCTTTAGGGGGGTCACACTCAAACTAAAACAAACAGGCGCCACCAAGTCCAGATTGATTTATGTTAATGGCATAGGAAATTTCTAAGGGCGGACGTGGAGACCCAAAGAAAAAAAAGATCGCCTTCGCTGACAAAAACCTTGTCTTAACAGAATAAAACGCTGTTCCTGTTAGGAAAAATAATAATTAAGTCACATAGAAAATGGGAACACAATTTGCGTCCCTCAAATATACCTAAAAATGCATAGAGAATATTTTCTACATAAGGGTGTCATAAAAATTTAACTCTTATTGTTTTTTGTTTATCAGGTCTGATCAAACTAGATCAGAATAAAAAAACTTTAAATGTGGATTATAAATTTACTAGAAAGAATTTTCTTTGTTTCAGTAAATAAAATTCAATGTGATAAACTAAAATGAATACTTGATATACTTGTAAAGTTGTTGTAAGGTTCATCAACTGATCCTTACTCAAATAAATTACAATTCAGTGTGACTGGTTATGCTAAAGTTTTCTAACCCAATCAGATCTGTGTAGGTCATTTACAAATTACTATACAAAATTTTCTCTTTAAGTTAACGGTATTAAAATTAATTTGAAGTCAAAATAATCACAAAGATATTCTCTAATTTTATCAAAAGTGGCAGTACTGTAATACTAAACATCTGTTAGCCATTGTGCAATTGTTGACGGCATTGTTCAAACAAACAGGTGACGTAATCGCAGCTGTTAATTTATGCTGAAGCCACGTGTAGTCACATATTTACGAAACTAAGTGAAATCAAATTTGATACTGGAGAAAACCAGCTTAATTACAGGTAAACTGAATAACAATTTTGTACTTCTAACAAACAAAACGAAATAATGTGCTTTCAGAATGAAGTACTGAGGAAGTTCTTAAATCTACTACGAACCAAATACCGGCTGTTGTCCTTGGTTGGAATGGAAACTCCCTCGCCGTGCGGGATCTGCAGCTAATTATGCTTGTTTTCCATGCTTTAATACAGGTGTTGAAGCGAGGCGGATTTCTTACATTAATTCAAGGCAGCATTACTTTTGTAGCGTAATCTTCCGTTGTCTAATCTTATTTACAAATATAATTTTTCATTACGTAGTCTATAAGTTAAGGTTTCTAAATTGTAATTTCAAAGTGGTCGTTGCGGTTTCTAATTTGTCGTTGTGGTTTCTGACTTATCGTTGCGCGTTACTCAGGAAGTGTTTCACAAAAATAAGGCGACTCGGAGGTCACTCGCCATTCTTTTCAACTGCATCCTGTCGCTGCCTTTAACTATCGACGAGTGCCTTCGCTGCGTTCTTGCATGGTGGGAGGATCCCGGGGTGGGGTTGTCAAAACCTCTCACTCACGCGCCAGTGGCTGTAAAATACACCGAACTCCGAAACAAATAGACTAATGACTCTAGATATTGTAATACTGTAAAAATTTGATTGTTACTCGTATCAATATTCTAGCTAATAAAGGTATTTTAATATTCGTTGTACCTTTAATGAATAGATTCTTTTACTGCCAAAATAAAATTGTTACAAGATTAATAACTGAGGATGCCTAAAGAAAACTGCACTTTTGAAACTGGTATTTGGGACCAGTGAACACAAATCCCAATTTCAAAATTTCATTATGTGGACAGATGAAAATATGTTTACTAATTATAGAATGTTTAATAGACGCAATAACCATTATTGCTCCCAAACTAACTTAGAGCTGATTTCCATTTCGTTTCGATGTGTGATGCGGCATAATAAATAATAGATTAATAGGCCCCGTTATTTTTAATGGTAGTTTAACGGAACAAAAGTAACTCTCTTTTTTACAAGAGGAGATTGAGGATTTAATAGAAGAGTTGCTACTAGAAACTACTAGACAGGTGTCGTTTCAGTAGAATGAATGTTCTTCGAAAAGTACTAGTGCCGTTATGGACTATTTATATGAGTGATTTAATGAGATGAGAATTGCAATTAATAGAACGGTCATTGGCCAGCAAGATCATCTGATTTGTCCCCTTGATATACCCTTTATGGAGTACTGTTAAAAATAAATACTATTCAATATAACAACGTTAAAGAACTAGTGGAATCAGCCGGCACTTAAAGTATTTCACAATATTAATGGCAACACTATCTGTAAAGTAATTAATAATGTTTAGAAAATGTGCCAACATTGCACTGCAACAAAGGTGGATTATTTGAGTAATTTAATATTGGTTTTGTTTTGTAGCCAAATATGCAATACGTTTTATTAAATGCTAATAAAAGTATTTAAATGACGATTCAGATTGTAAAAAATTTTTAATAAAGGTTTAAAAAAATTGCGCGGTACTAATTCAAAATTTTAAGTTAAACTAAATTACTAAAAATTTGCAAAAGCAAAGTTGGTTTAATTAAATGGCGATAAAAGTATTTAAATTACCATGCAAGTTAGTTCGAATTTCATCTTAATATGTTATGTAACAAAAAAAGTACGGCAAACAAAAGAAATTAGAAAATTAATTTTTTTCTAATCTTAATCAATTTGGCCATGACAAGTAGAATTTGAAGTTGGATTCCTAACGAGCCCTTAAACCTGCAACTTTTTGCTAGTTTAACCATATATCACTTCAAATACAAAAGTTACTCAAGTTGTCTCTACGAAATCCGGTCACACTGTATATATTCATATTAAACCATTCCATCCTGGTCATGGATGGGAGGCATCCGTGCGGACTTCTTCTTAAAAATCTTTATCAACCTCCAGAGTGATTGTTCTTCGTGTTCAAGGAATCAGTTTTCCATCTTTATAGCTCGCAGCGGTGTTCCTGTTTTGGTCGCTATCTTCAGTAACGGTAGAATGGCTCACGACAGTAGCTCTATTATAGATGGTCAGTGAATAAGACTCAATAGCTTTTCTCCTTTACCTCCACTCAGCACGACAGGGTTGTGATCTGAACCCAATTGATTGACCGGGTTCAGCTGAATCGGCAACGTACAGCTCCTGATGATGGCGATGTTCAGAACATCGAGTTTTCTTTCATTACAACTGTAGAGAGTTGGTTTCAGTGATCCCAAGACTCCTGCTTGTCTGTTGTTCGGATACTTCTGCAGAATGATTACATACTGTTTTGTTATCGACTGTTCCAATTCGGGTGCTTGACGCTGAAATTTTCTGTCAGTATTGCTGCTGTTGCTGTAAATGGAGCTGAGTTGAGATTCACGTCTTGGATGGATTTAAATGGTAAGTTGTAATCTCAAACCAAAAGTAATGTACCTGTAGAATCCGTCCTCACCTCCACCATTATGGTCTCCAGGTTTTCTGTCTTCGACTTTGATACTTAGTAGTCGATCCTTATCTTGGTGAAGACGGGGGTACCGACCGCAGTACCTCTTTCATTTGGCGTTGTTTGCTAGACTTCTAACAAATGTTGGTCGCTACCTTAGGGTTATCGGTTTTTCTGAAAGGGGATTCGTTTGCCATCACTAACTGCAAGTTGCATCGTTTTGAAATTCCTAGAGCCAAAGCTTCTTTTCTATTAGTCCGATTGCGTTCCAGAACGCCATCTATAAAGTTAAGTGTTTGTTTGTTAGCCATAAACCTGCTAAGGTTTAAAGATGGCAATGGCGTTCGGCAGACAGTCGAATAGTGCTACCAAGATATACTCCGTAAATTGGGCTTCGGTGAGAGAGACATTGCTACTTTGGATGACGTAGCTGATCTTTCCCAAATCTAAGAAATGGAAGAATGCTATCAGCTAAGAGCTCTATTCCATCGTTAGTAACGGGAGTGGGTGGTGTCACTGGAGACGACGGTGCAACAAGCTATGTAGCGGCTGCTACAGATGTCTTTGGGTTCTCGTGCGTAGCCTGTGCTATAGAGATAACTGACGTGGGGTTGGCAGCTGGTAAGTTTCATGTCGAAGCTCGGTGCTTCGCAGACACTAGTTTTGACAAGGCGGCACATCCACTATAGCTGGCTAGTTGCATTTGTTAGGAGTTTTCGCATTTTACAGGGGCTTCCTTGGGTGTTTGACATAATAATTAATAACGCTATTAATGCAAACACATCCATCATTCAAATATTCCCTATACTTTACAAAAAATAATGATATGCCCTCAACGCTGTAGAGTAATTTAATTGTTAAATGAAAGCTAATATTTTTCATTATGGATGCATTGTGGTTATCGCATAATACAACAACTAGGTTTCAGTTTACATTACGACCAAGAATAGGTCTCTGGTCTGTCGTATATATTTATTACATCCTTCCTGCTCATTGGAGGAGTACAACTAAGTGGCTTTATAATACAGATATGGGCTAGACATTTCAGTAAGGTTAGTGGTTTGGTAGTCTTTTGCGTTGTTTTCTATTTACACTATGAAGCAAAACCCTTCCGCTTAGTTTGCTTTAATCACTTTGTTCTTTTTACGCTGTACTCTCTCTTCGAAAAAATGGTTTTTAATAATTGACTACGAAATCATTTAAGAATGCGTTTATCTGTAAATGTTTTAAAATAACAACTTTGCTTTGTCAGCTTTTCAGAGTGACAATACTTCAGATGTTATTTTTTCCCCTATTGAAAATCCTCACATCAACAAGATCGAATATGAAAGAAAAGACAATTTTATTAGTACATTGCCCACTCCAAAAGTATGTTCAATTCAAAGGACTGTAGAAGTCGCGAACATTAGTTTTGCCTGGTATGATGTGTATAAGTGGTGTGCGATAGTATAATTAAAAATAAGCTATTTTGTTGGCCGTGTTTGTTATCTTCTACAACAAAGGTGTATGGAATGCCGATGGTTAGTTACTATGATTTAAAAAACATGTTCGTTCGCCATCCTTAAAGAATATTTAAATAACCTTCTTTCTTACAAATATGTTCAGAAACAAGTGCTTTTCGTGCACAATTTAGCAAATGAACAACTAACAGCATTTACGATTGAATATAACACGGAAGCTAAGCGAAATAGGGAAATCATGAAGAAACTAGTTGATTTAAATTGTAGTTTATCAAAACAAGAACTTCCGTTTTGTAGCCGTGATGAATCAAAAGATTCAGGAGTTAAAAGACACTGGCAGAGCAAGACTTATTTTTTGGGTGTTTCAAGAACTATAACGAACTGTATGTTAGACTGTATAGAAAAAACTATTAATTATATGCAGCGCAAGTTACACTCCCCAAATTAAAATATATATATGTAAACAAATTGAATTATTAAAACTTAAGTTAAACGTTACATTGTATAAATTGAAGGACATAATAAAAAGGTTAATATAAGTTCAACAAGCCAGACAGTGAAAACTGAAACAGACATTGTATTCTAGACGTAAGGTGATACTGCAGGTGCAAGTCACAGTAGCTTATAAGACAGCAATTATTAGAATTAAGATTGTTACATTGTATTAAATACAGAAATAAGCAGACATGAGCTCTGCAGTTCCTACAAGCAATGTGAGGGGCAGGGATAGCATGAATACCTTCGAGCGCCTAAGATAGCCAGTCAGTCTAGAGCTTCTCAACTTTAACATTTTTGTCCGTTCACCTACTCACCGTAATTTTAGTTTATTGTGAATTTTAAAGTGAATTTCAACTTAGAATTATTTCGATTTCCACTTGTAAATAAAAATGAATTGTAATTCAGTATATAAATAAATTTGATAAAAGAAGTTTTTGGAAAAGCTATTTAAAAGTAGTTCCAAGAGGCCCAAAACCTATCTGGCGCAGTCGTTAGTATACCGGAAGGGCATTAACAGAATCCAAAATCGAGGAAGCTGGTGATTTTAATTTCTATTCTTAATCTGGAAAAAGAACCAACTGGGCAGAGTACAAAATTAGGCAAAGTCCAGAAACAAAGAGGAATAGAATGGAACTGGCACACAAACTTTTGTAAGTACCAAAGTTCATTTTTCTAAACCATTATCAACTGAATATTGATACTAGCTAGTAAGGAACAATTTTTATGTACAATTTTTATTATCGCAATTTTATTATTATCATTTCTGAGAAGAATTTACTTAGGAAACTTATTTTTAACAAAAGAGTTATAAAAACGCATTTATGTGGACAATTTACTACAATTTATTACGATAAAATAAAACGATTTATTCAGCAAGTCTAAAGCTTTATATATAAATAGAACGCAATTATTTTTACAATTTTATTACAGCAATTATTACTGAAACGATTCAATTCTTAACACATTTTCTATAATTAAACACTTTCAAGGCAACAAGTTAACGAAAGTGTATAATTATAAAAAAGCATTTTAATTATTATTGCAACACTTAATTATTCAGCACAATTTTGAACAAACGCGTATAATAACGCGGTTATTGCAGGAAACTATTCAAAACTTGAAACTCAATCGCATCAATTGTAATATCTGCAAAGTTATAAATACACACTCCAATGCGACAGTAATTGATAAGACAATTTCCAAACAGAAATTCTCCATGTAATTATAGCACTTTATAAATAGACGATTCTTTAAGCAACTATACACAAACTAAACTGAAAAGTAACTTCCAGTTATACAAAAATAATACAAACTAAACTGAAAGCAACCATTAGCAACCATGAACTTAGACATAAAACTTTATCTTGAGAGCATTCTCAATATGATGGAAGTCTAGCATTATTAGTGATCTTCATCACCGCGCGCGCAATATTTTTAAAATCCTTTTAGAAACCAAGAGATAGCGAACACAATGTTTTACTCTTACGCCTAATAATAAGCAAGCTGACCGGAAGAGCATTAACCCTGATTGCCAGTCGAAAAGATCTGATCGAGTGAGAGGAATTCAAACGTATCCTAATTGCATATTTTGGAGACCAACGAAACATAATGTCTGATCCACAATTTAATAAACCTACAAATGGAAAATAACCAATCCCTCTATCAATTCGGTATAAAATGGCAAGACGTACGAAGTTTAATTTTGACAAAACTAAAAATTGAAGAACCCGATCAAAACATAAGATTGTTAAATACAAAAATGTACGACGAATTGGCATTAGACATATACATCAATGCCTTACCTGGACGCTTATCAGACAAAATAAGATTTCAACATCCCCAAAATTTAGAGGAAAGAATGAACATGATTGTAGAGGAAAAAAAACGTTATGTATTACAGAAATAGACTGTATAACCCTAACGTAAATAAAAGTTACTCGCCAATGAAAACCATACAAGCCGCGAGAGAAATATCTACACAACCGAAATGTACACCATTTAACGCACAAACGAATCAACCACGAATTAACATCCCAAACCTTAATAACACAAATTTCCACAACCAATTTAAACAATTTCCAAAGCAAACGTTTAATGCAAATTTTACAAAACCCACATTTATACCTAGATTTAATCAAAAAGCTAATCAACCAAGACAAACATTGTGCGCAAACCCCAACAGAAACGCACCAATGACGAATAACAATCCTAACGGTTACTACATACCAACCCCTATGGACACTTCATCTGGCAACACTAGACAAAACACAAAAATATCACCAATCAAACCAAACTACAACCAAAAACGAAACTTTACTTCCGAGGAACTATTCCACTAAGAAGTGGTAGATTTTAATAATCGTGACACGGACAATTACGCAAATTCCAATAAAGACGATGAAACAAATTATTTAGAAAAGTACGAATGCCACAAATTACGAAAAGGACGACGAAGAAAACGCGTGCTTAAATTTTTAGTTAGACCGATTCAAATACGACCAAACGTAATTAATTTAAACAACATCAATCTACAAATTTTACCTTATATAGAAATACTTCACGCAAAACTCAAATTATTAATCGACACCGGATCTTCAAAAACTTTAATTAGCCCCAGAACCGTAAAACAACATTATTTAGATTTTGTAGAAAGAGAACCTTTTAAAATTAAGACAGCCCACAAAACGACATTACACCAATTTGTAGCAAACATACCCCTACCGAAAACTTTTAACGTAAAAATGAAACATAAATTTTGCATCTTTGAATTTAACGACAAATATTACGGATTAATAGGCATGGATCTTCTAAGAATATTAGGAGCAACATTGATATAAAAAACCGATCATTAAGGACAAAACACGGACAAATTCCCATTAAATTAAAAAACAGCAATACTCAAACCGAGCACAAATACTCCATGAAACCCAGGACAGAAAAACAAATATAAATTTTGGCAAATTCAAAAGACGACGTAGGAATTATAAATCATATGTCATTTCTACCCGGAGTAGAAACACCCACAGCATTAATACAAATAAAAAACAATTCCGCCACTACGACAATTTTAAACTCGAATAATTACCCCATAGAACTATTGTTGACTACCCTAACAGACATAGAAGAAGTAAACTTTAGCGAGATGGAAATAGACAAAGAATATGAAAACGATTCCAACCCTACAGAACACGACAGGATGTTAAGAGAAAATTTAATTAACATTTGTTTTAATAACGACATTAATCACGAAGAGAAGAGAGCAATTAAAGACTTATGTTTTAAATACCGAGATATATTCCATTGCGAAGGAATACCCTTAACTTTCAACAACGCAGTGAAACATAACACTGAATTAACAGATGATAAACCTATTTTCACCAAAGCACAAAGACTACCTCAGGCAAGTCAAGAAGAAGCAGATAGATAGGTAGCAGATCTATTGAAGCAAGATATTATCCAACATTCAAATTAACCATGAAGCAGCCCCGAATTAATAGTCCCGATGAAATTAGACGCCTCATCGACTATAGAAAACTTAACGAAAAGACGGTTGACGACAAATACCCATTACCCAGTATCACCGAGATTTTAGACAAATTAGGAAGGTGTCAATATTTTTCGACATTAGATCTCTCATCGGGATATCACCAAGTAGAGAAAGACACAACTAAAACCGCTTTTAGCACACCTAGAGGACACTATGAATACAAACGCATGCCGTTTGGATTAGAGAACGCACCCGCCACCTTTCAAAGAGTTATGGATAACATTTTAAGAGGAATACACAACGAAAAATGTCCTGTGTACCTGGACGATATAATTGTATATTCAACATCACTCGTAGAACACATAGAAAGATTAGGAAAAGTTTTCGAACGATTAAGATAAGCTCATTTCAAAGTCCAATTAGACAAAAGCGAATTTTACAAAAGGAAGTATCATTTTTAGGACACATAATAACCCCACAAGGAGTTATGCGGACGACGACATGTTAGTCGAAGACATTAAGGATAACCCCGGTATACTACCAAAAAAATTGGGAAGTATGCAAAATACAATAGATTATTGGACATTCGCACAGAAATTTGACCTAACAGAATCAAAACAAGAATTTTATATAATTAGAGACAATTACTACAGACTGTAACAAGCAATGGGCATAGCCAAATTCGGAAAAGAATACGCGATATAAATGCTTAATTACAACAGTATAATGGAAAATATCTGAAAGAACACAGAAGATAAATTTAATAGACAAATACCAACAGATCAAATTACAAGACGAAAACGAGGACTTATTAACGGATTAAGTAATATTATAAAAGTTATTACAGGCAACTTATACAACCAAGATGCAGAACGATATCACAACGCCATACAACACTTAATTGAAAACAAAAATGACATAAAAACCATTGTTAAAAATCAAATATCTTTAACCCAGTCAACCATAATAAAAGAAAATAAAGGAAAGCTAGTAAAAACCAAGACAGTATAGCCAATAGAATACTAACCCTTGTAAGTAACATGCAAACCACAATGATAGGAATGCGAGATTTATTCAGATTTAACACGATATTTAACCAAACGATATCAACCCTTACTGTAATTCAACAAATTTTAGCCACATTTAAAAACGCTGTAACATTTGCTAAACTAAACACATTACACGCTAGTATAATAAAAGCAATTAATTTATTAAATGAATTATTAAAGATTAAGTCACTTATAACTAATAACAAATTACCCTTTGAAGTAACAGAATCCAATATACGCGTATTTGAAAAAGTAACCATAGAAAAGGTTATGTAAAAGATCATGAAAGTTTGATTCTAATAGAAATCCCCATAGTAGAAAGTAACACTTATAATTATTATTCTTTATTTGCTTTCCCCATGAATGTTGCTAGCAAGTATCAAGTTATTATTCTTAAAACCAAGTTTTTTTTCCTGAATGAACGAACGAAAAATGCAAAGAAGTAGCACCAAGTCAATATTTATATCAGTGTTTGGACAATTTTATTAATCATTGTCATCAGTTTATTAACTATGCATGTATTGTATAAAATGTATCTTAGGGATAGTAACAAAGAAACAAATTTTAGTAATAAAAAACAAAAAACAAAAGGAATTAAAGAAATAA
Organism: Platerodrilus igneus; assembly: GCA_036346225.1. Lineage (NCBI taxonomy): Eukaryota > Metazoa > Arthropoda > Insecta > Coleoptera > Lycidae > Platerodrilus > Platerodrilus igneus. Next base: position 858,247 of record JARFIW010001273.1, read on the forward strand.
CAAATGAACCCTTAGGGACAATAAATTTCAAAAGTTAAGCAGAAACCCCTTAATTTTCATCTACGTCAGGAGGAGTTACATATTCCCCAAATTAGAGTATATATGTAAACAAATTAAATTATTAAAACTTAAGGACATAATAAAAAGGATAATAAAAGTTCAACAACCCAGAGAGTGAAAACAGAAACAGACATTATATTCCAGACGTAACGTGATACTGCAGGTGCAAGTCACAGTAGCTTATAAGACAGCAATTATTAGAATTAAGATTGTTACATTGTATTAAATACAGAAATAAGCAGACTTGAGCTCTGCAGTTCCAGCAAGCAATGTGAGGGGCAGAGATAGCATAAATACCCTTGAACGCCCAAGATGGTCAGTCAGTCTAGAGCTTCTGAACTTTAACATTGTTGTCAGTTTAGCTATTTACCGTAATTTTAGTCTATATTTAATTAAAGTAAATTTCTACTTAGAATTATTTCGATCTCCACTGCTAAATGAAAATTAATTGCAATTCAGTATAAAAATAAGTTTGATAAAAGAAGTTTTTGGAAAAGCTTTTTAAAAAGTCGCTCTAAGAGGCGCAAAACCTATCTCGCGCTATAAAAGAAGTACAATTTTTTGCTTGCATTGTCGATAAAACCCCCGATATAACAGAGAGATTGTGGTCCTTTATAATAGTAATATTAGCGAACAGAAAAGTACTGTACAAGAAAATTTTACGTCTTTTTTTGTTTCAGATAAGGACCAAGGTGAAACGGCGCTGCATAATCTACTACTTAATGTTTTAAAAAATTTACTTAAAAACAAAGTTGATTGCAAAACTTACAATGGAGCAATCATTACAGCGTTTTCACACTATGCTGTTGCGGCACGGTTTATTGCATGCGGTTTATCGGTGCGGTACCGCGTGCACAAGTTTTATTTTACTTTAAATGAGACGTTTTCAGATTAGTACGGCGCGGAAAAATTACAGGTGCGGCCTGCAAAAACCGCAGATACAGTGCGGCTGGTGGTCAGAAATCAGCATGTTTTAATACCGCGCGGAATTTAAACGCCTATAGAAGTAAATGGGTGCTTTTCCACTTGTCGCTATTCTGCGACGGTTTTAGTCGAACGAGGTTGCCAGATAGATTGTACGTACTGATTAGCAGCGTAAAAGATGTCAAGGAAGCGATACAATAATGAAATAATTGACCTGATAGATTTTTACTTATGGATCCACTCAATATTTTCGATACTTAATTTTACCTTTTTTTCCCTTCAATAGTACATTAATGTTAAAATAATTACACTCCTTCCCTTCATAATGAATAAACCGACTACTACGTACGCAATCTATCAACGTCGAACTACAAACCTGAACGATATTTGAAGATGTGAAAGCAATGTCCGGTTTGCCGGACGGTTCATCACATGTGGCAAATCGTGTCGTAACCGCATAGTGTGAAAACGCTATTATGGCAACCCCACTTTACGGACTTCAGAAATAAGTGAAATACTTTGCTCCACAAGCATCAAGCACTGTTTTCCCAATGTTCGGCTCAAAGACTGGTCTTGGTTTTGTAGCAAGAGTGTTACAAAAAAACAAATGTTAAAAATTTTTTCTACGTTGCGTATTTCTGTTTTTTAACATCAGTCTTCAAAACTGTCGTATTTTTTTAATGAAATTGTTGAAAAGTGTATTCCAACGAGTAGTGAAATATGATGGAATTCTATCACGAAAATTATTACCGCTATTTCGACAAGACGAAAAAGATTAATAAATATTTCTCAAGTGACCATAAGTTGCTTCGAAATAAGTACTAAATCGGTAACATAAGCAGATAGTTATAAACACAGTTTCTAAATATATAAGCGACGCAATAGCAGCGATACAGTCCGGTATATCTCAAGAAATCTAAACTAAATTCACAAGAAATTTTTTTTGAAGTTGTAAATAACATATTGATGCTTTTTGGACTACAGAAACTTACATTTTTGCAGTTAGGAGACAAAGAATTTATTGAATACGGCGATGTATTTCCTCAAAGGTGCATTACAATCGTTACTTGGAATATATGAACCATTTTTTGATAACTCTTGAGTTATTATGAAAAAAAAGCCTCCTGGATTTGATCAAGAATATAAACGACATCTTTCCAGAATGTTATAAATTATTATACCTTCTTTGTAAAGCTTTTGCCACTAGTGCGGAAAGATAGTTCTATCTACTAAAGCATATAAAACTGCTTTACGTAACACGATGACCAAGGACCCACCATTCTCGCTTTTTGTCATATCAATACAAAATGATATTCTAAATTTTTTATTGGAAACAATAGATAGCTTTACGATAAAGGTATAGATAACATTGTCAAACACAAGGAGAGAAAGATTAATTTACTTTATAAATTAAATATGAAAAATCAGTAACATTTTATCGTTTTACTGCATTTTAACTTCCAACCGGCCATAATATTCTACTTACTCCAAACTCTGCCCTCGTTGAAGTTCTGCGTTGGTAGCTTGGTGGCCTACGCCAAATTTTTAGCTACGAACCGTTGCCGAACTAAGTTTGTAACCCAAAATAATTTTGTATTAAACTATTTTGTCTAACTTCCAACTTGTAAGCTATATGTAAGAGACAGGCGAGATACCCAAAGATTTCAAACGTAACATCATAGTAGCTATACCAAAAAGGAAATGCGCAGATAGATGTGAAAATTTTCGAACAATTAATTTGACAGCACACGTGTCAAAAATATTAACTAGAATTGTACAAAGACGAAAGGGAAAAACGAGCTGAAAAAATACTAGAAGACCAATTTGGGTTTAGGCAAAACAGGGGAACACGAAAGGCTATTTTAGCACTGAAAGTGATAATAGAGAAAACAATAGAAAAAGGGATAGCGTGTATATTTGTAGATCTGGAAAAAGCATTCGACAATGTAAAATGAAAAAAAAAATTCGAAATACTCAAAAAAATTGGAATGAGCTATATGGTTAGACGAATAGTACATAGTTTATACAAAGAGCAAACAGCAGCAATAGAATTAGAACAGGAACGTAGACAAGTAAACATTAGGAAGAGGGTGAGACAGGGATGTGCTCTACCCCCATTTTTAAACTGCACATTGAAGAGGCAATGGATACTGTCAAATGCGGGAAGACATTTGGAATTACTATGCAGGGACAAAAAATTGATATGCTTAGATTTGCAGATGATATAGCGGAAATAGCATCTAGCAAGGAAGAGTTAGAAGCTGCTCTTAATGAAATGGAAACGGCTCTAACAAAAAGATACGATATGAAAATTAACAAAACTAAAACTAAAGTACTAGTATGCAAAGGAAGGAAAAATAAATTAAAAACAAGAATACAAATATGTAACAAAACTTACAAGAGGCTAAGAAAAAGGTAGAAGCTTTTGAAATGTGATGCTACAGACGTATGATGATGATATCCTGGACAGACAAAGTTAAGAACGAAGAGATACTAAAAATGGTAGGGGAAGAAAAAAATATGTGGAAAACGATAAAAAATAGGAGAGATAGGATGATGGGCAAAATAATACGGCATGAGAGAATAGTGCGGAATATATTAGAAGCAGAGATAGGAAGAAAAGAGAAGTAAAGTAAACCTAGGTTAGACTACTGCACGCAGATAGTGAAAGATGTAGGCTGTTGGAATTTCAGGGAAATGTGTAGGTTAGCTCAAAATAGAAATCATTGGAGGTACGCATCCAACCAGTTTCCCAAGATGAATAAATTAATGACGAAAAAAGTAATTGTACTTAAACATGATGATTATTATAAGCAACTACAGGTATTGGTTTTGCAATATTCTAGAATAATGTTAATTGAGCGAAAGGATTTACTAGAAAACTATTAATTCGGCGAATGACTAAGTGTTGGGGACCTTGGCAGCCACAGGCTGCTTAACCCCTTTCACTAAATATGGGTAAAATAGGGCTTAGAATTAGAAAACAATAGAAGGGAATCGCGCTGAATACACGCTGTGTGAGAATTTCAGGGAACTGTGTAAGCTAGCTCAGAATATAAATAAGTGCAGGTACGTGTCCAACTAGTTTTGAGACGGAAAACCTAATGACGAAAAAATAAGCGGAGATAAATCTTATGATTATTATAAATAACTACATGTGTTGGTTGTGAAATATCTGCAACTAATGTTGACTGTGCGAAAAGATATATTGGAAAAAATTTTAAATCAGCAAAGTTCAAGTGCCGGAGGAACTTGGCAGCCACAGACTGCTTACCCCCCTTCACAACCACTAAATATCAGAGAAATAAGGTATATAATTGTAAAACAATAGAAGGGGACCGAACTACATTTAACAAGAAAGAACAGCGTTTATATAATGAAAGACGACAAACATAGAAACAAGAATAAAATTGTTTAATGCATATGTGTAAAGCACAGCACAGTATGCCTATGAAACTTAGGAAAAGCAGACAGAAAAACGGTAGTAGCCTTTTTGAATGTTGTGCTTTAGATGTATAAGTATGATAGTAAGGACAGACAAAGTGATTAACAAATAGGTTATAGAAGGAACAAGAATATCTGTGGAAAAAAATAGGAGAAATAGAAGGCATTTTGAAGAATAGTATGAGATATATAACAAGCAGAGATAGGAAAAAAGAGGTAGATGTAGACCTAGATCAGATAGTGATAGATGCAGACAGCAAATTTAAGGGTAATGTGTAGGTTAGTTCAGAATAGGAAACAATGATGGTACGCGTCTAACCAGTTCCAGGACTGAAGACCCATGATGAAACTATTTTGATGAATAAATTTAACGTTTATTTGAAACTTTCCAAATTACATACTTATTGTACACATAAAGCGTAACAGCCTCACTGCACAGCCTTTTTCTTTTTAAATTTTCCTTGTCACAGTCTGTAGAAAATCCAGTTGTTCCATTTATTTCTTTATTAATGTTTAGCATTGCTCTTGTTAGTTAATTTGATGTATAACATGTATGTTGTTGCTTATTCAAACATTAATGTACCACTCAAGTAGAAATGGCAGTTATTTATTGATTTGACCTTAAAAGGTTGTATCAATGTTATATGTTACTCACGTTGAATGCCATTTCCATTCATATTATATTCTCATACGGTAGGCAATATTTTGTCAGTAATATTTTCCCAAAGGTCTCCTAAAGCTCCCTCAGTGTGTTTGACACTTTTGATCAAATATAATATGTTGCTACTGAATACTGGAAACAGATTTAGTTGCTTTGTTGTAATATAATAAGACGCTAACAGATTTTGCATATCGATTTGTAACATCGTTTGATTCTGAATTCCACATTCCTATCTCAAAACCTTTCTATGATGTGATTGAAAAAATTCATTTTTCTTTTCAAATACGTTTACAGAAACAAAATCTATGAGTTACCGAAAGCAATTACATTTAAATCAATCATGTTACATAATATTTTATTCTTCTAATGCATTTTAAAGCTTTTTCGTACGTTATAACATTTGTTACTCTATTAATGTAGTTATTACCGAAAGAGTATAAATAGAAACGGTAATAGCTTTTGCAGAGAGGAAAACGGTATAGAAAATACATACTGAGATGCCACCGTAAAAGAAACACGCACATAATTTACACCTTTTTTGTTATTGATGAAATCATCGTCTAAACGTGTTGATTTTTTTAAGAACCAAATTTTTTGTCTACATTTTCAACGCCCCCACGTCAACAGTTAAAGAATAGCAAAACTAATATCCACAGTTTTAAATTGCAAGTGGTATCAAGTGGAATGAATACTGTTCTAAAGGTTGTTAATTGTATTTTCAACGATGTTTTGGCCTAATAGTGGAGAGAATATTTTTAACGTTAATAGACCTGGTTTTCGTTTATTGCAGTAATCAACTTCTAATATAATTTAGAACGTCTTCTATACGGGCGCTTGCTACCAGACATCAACTCTCAAACAAAATTAAATTAATTTTGTTCTGTAAGCGGGACTCAAATTTACGTTTCTTTGTTTTGTTTCCTACAAGTGTAAATCTGATTCAAACTTTACTGCGTTTTCCTCGATCACGATAGCGACGCCCACTATATAATGAGAAGGCGTATTATATAGGTAGCTCGAAATGACTAGGAAGTCAGTCATTGCGATCGATATTTAAGAACTAGTTTTACTAATAGGCTTACGATTGATATCGAAACGTCGTCTAGTATTGCTCCATGTATAAGCTACACCAATTAAACCAAACGTTACACAAATCAGTGATTGTTATTCTGATACAAGCACACCTATTCTCTCATACTCTATTTTTACATGTCAGTGAATGGTATTCTGACAACACGTAATTACTAAATATTTTACACGTTAGTGATTGATGCCCTAACAGCACGCAATTACTCTCTCTTCACACGATTGGTATTTGTCATCTTGACTAAACACGCTTACGTTTTGATATGCCGAAGCACCAACATGACGACTTCATCAGTTACCCAGGTCTCGTCAGCGAATCTACGTAGTTCATGCGTACAACCATGAGCCGCGAAGGCAACAGCTACGCCACCGCCACCGACAACTTCCTAAGTGCCTGTATCTGCATTTTGGTAATAGTAATCCTTAATTAGTCTATAATAACATTTAATTAGGCTAAGTTTGTGTATATATAATATGTATACATATATATATATATATATATATATATATATATATATATATATATAATAGAGAAAATAATCCACATTTGGAATGCAAATGAATGCTTAATATATATTAATAGTTATTAAGATGAAATGAAAACCCAACTTTGTATTTAAAGTTGAATTACCATTTCAAATCGAACTAGTAATTGAAAACCACTAAAAGAACGGCTCTGAGGTTGCAGGTTCAAATCCTGCTGTAGCCGTTCTTTAGTGGTTTTCAATTACTAGTTTGATTTGAAATGGTAATTCAACTTTAAATACAAAGTTGGTTTTCATTTCATCTTAATAACTATATATATATATATATATATATATATATATATATATATACTGCTGTAACGAGGCTTGTGGTTGGGGATTTCCCAAATTATACTGTTGTGACTTAGACTTAGGTATAGCGTTCGAAATTATTTTTTAACTTTCTCCGTCCTTTTTTTGCCTGGCTAGCTCAACGAAAGTTATACTATGGAATTTACAAAATAAAATAATACACAGCAATCTTAAGAAAACTTCTATACATTCTAAACCATTTTCCTTTGTGACCTAATGTTTGTTAACAGATTCAGAATCCTTTTTCTATTAATAGGCAGATAATCTAACCATCCTTTATTCCCACACTTGTAGGGATAGTTGGCCAATAATCTTTGAAATATTATCCATTTAGTAAAATTTAAAATACTTCAAACGTCGACCTCAAAATTTGCAGTAAATTAATCTACTAAAAATATAGAATCATAACTTATTCTAAATCTAAACTACAACACATTCAATTATTTTTATCAATTAACAAACAAAAACCAAGGTATTATACTTAGGAAAATCTCCGCTTATAAAAATTTTATTTTTATCGTTGTTAAATAGTTAAATACCTCCGATTCCATTTTTAAATTGACGTTAAAATCTTAGTGTACAAGATTATCCATATTAGCTTAAGCCTTCATCTGTTTGCAAACTGCAAAAAATCTTGTATTGAAGAATGTTCATTCTTCACTGTAAATCAAGTTGCATTTATTAACTTCTATGTTTGCAACTACTCAAACGTACTAATTTACGGCAAACAAATCTGCGCTAAATCTTACATAACTGACGAATCTGGAATAATGGTCAATCTTACATGTTACTTGGCTTTAAAAAAAACTAAACGTAAATTAAAATTTTAATCAATCGTTCTAATCAAGTTCTGGCTTTTATATTAAAATTATTTGGTTTACGTCATTTTCGAGATTTTTCCGAATTTATCTGGAACATAATACACCCTGGTGATGCAGTATTTTCGGAAATTCTACGGTTCTAATGGTCTAATTAGTGTCAACTGTGATTAATGTTTTATGGTATAACTCGCTGTTTAACTTGTCTAAAGCACACAATTATCTGCTACCATCTCCTTTTTTTTATTGTCATACGTAAGGCAATTAACATTATAAACCATGCGTTTTCTCATATCTGTTCCATTTTACGACATTTAGAATAGGTGCGGTACTTTTTTGAATAAATGTTTATTTAGTAATGAAAATAATTGGGTTCTAAAAATTTCTACTTAAGTGACAGATTTTCTTTATGAAACGCAAAGCGTTCAGAAAGAACGAATTTATGTTATACATCCATGGTAGTCAATTTAGCTAATTAAAAATCCGCTTCCTGTATGGTGTTGCAAAATGCAAAACGATTTCATTTTAATAATTGTAATAAAAGTTTTTACTGCAATTAAACGTGTTGTAGCAAATTTTTATAAATAATTTTTCTTAACAAGGATAAATCTAACTTTATTTTAAGTAAAATACACTATTCTATGCCATTTACGGAGAATGAAGCACATATTTTATGCATGAAAGATGTATTTGTATGATAATTAATTAAAGCTTTAATGGCTTTTTTGGTCAAGATTGATAAAGCTTTTACAATAAGTTCACAAAAAATAAAATGTATTCTAATGCATCCTTATAGACAGAAAATTAATTTATTATGCTAATAAGTGACAGAAAAACGTGTTTTACCTCTTAGCAATGAAAACTCGTTTATATTAGTAGAATTCTATTTACACACACGGAAATATGATTTGTAATACCACGGATGTTTTCGACACGGGATAATGATATACTTAATAAAAGCTTTGTTTTTTAATGTCAAAAAAGTACGCATCTATTAGACAGGCTAGCACAATAGATAGTCGGAAATTCCATTTTTTTTTGTTTTTTATTTTTAGGTGCGTTTTATTTATAGAATTTGGGTGTTCATAACCTCTCGTGACCTACTTATCACATCAATATATGTATGTATATATACAAATATATATATATATATATATATATATATATAAAATACTCATATTTAGACCAGGGTAGAAAATTAAATAATCACATCAAATAATTTTAACCACCGTGTAGAAGCTTTGGGAAAAGATACGCGTTATTAAAAAACCGTAAAGCATAAAAATTCATTCGTTTCATTAAACATAAGAGATTTAAATCATCTACAAGACGCTTGCTATAAAAAAAAAGGAAGCAGTATTAAAAAGCTCTACATGTAATTTAATTATTTCTAGTAAAGAAACAAAGAGAAATTACGTGCAAAATTTATATTAATTAACTCTATTTTAAGTAACCGGTATTAAACAAAATGTACTGATAATAATTGAATATTTGATTAGGAGTCACTAAAAATTAAAGGGTATTAATTTTAATTGAAGTTAATTGAACCATTAGTAACATATAATATCTATAAAAAACTTGTAAAAACCCAATAAAATACCATGAAATAAAGCTCTGAGAATTAATAGTATGTTTGAACACCTGCGTATTTTTAAAAAGCTTATTCTGCGTAAATTTTGCAGATAATTAATGGTTACAGAGAATGTTGGAGAAACCGTCGCATAATAGTTACGAGAAATGGTAACGGTGGGTTATTTCACAATCCACATGGACTGAAATAATCGATAATAAAGAATATCAATTTGCACCAATAAGAACAGGTTAGATAGAGACAGATAATATGCGCAAGACCGAGACACATATAGTAAAAGGCGTGAGTAGAGCAACGTCACGGGGTTGCGATTGGGTGAAAATAAAAGGCAAAATTGAGAGGTAAAAATAACATTTCTGTATAAAATTCAATTAGTTATTTCCAGACTTTGCGAGCCGTTGCGAAATTTCTGAGATGTAACTGGTGCGAGTGCAAATTTCGTAAAAATCGCATGCCGGGCTGCGGAATGGGAACCTAGCATGCGAAATTCTTTAGAATTGTCCGTTTTGGGGAACATACCGACAGACAGGCTAACCGCTATATATACCGAGGTTAATATGAACAAGCTCTCTTAGATCTTCGACTTGATTCAATGCGTTAAACAGTGCTTTTTAGTTTTCCGGTTTTGATTAAATAATTTAAACAGTTTGCTCGAATATTTTTGTGATTTAAAACAGCTTGTTCTTTACGTGCTACAATGAATGTACTTTAGTGCACTTAGAAAAGAAGATACAAGGTAATAAAGTTTAGTATCACTGTACCAATTAGTCTAATTTGCAACGACAAATGAATACACAAAAGTAGGCAGTTTTGGCGTATATTTGTGAAAGAAGTATGAATTTCTTTGCTATTTTTCGGGGGTGTTAATAATTAAATGGTTCATAAACGTGTCTGGATCCACAAAACAAGGGTCAGATATACACAGATGAGTTCCGGAAAAGCCCTGAAACAACTTTAGATGAATGGTGGTGGAGAAATTTTAAAAGCGTTGAGAATCAGAAACCGTAAATATAACCCAGTTGGAATGGTGTTATTAACAAAAGGGACGAGGTACATTGAAGCTACGAGTGCAGTAACCTTCAGATAAATTATACTATTTTGTTTGAACTTTGATGTTTTCGTGTGTGTTGAATAACTTTATAATTTATTTACTTAAAATGGACAGTAATGAAGTTGTACTAACAACAAATTTTTAATTATAAGGTGAGATTTTCTTGTTTAAGTCGAAAAGAGTATTTAGTATTTATGTTCTGGATTATGATGAAAATTTGGGTATGTCTTTGAGCTCAATTAGACGAACCTGGTTAATTAACGTAAAGGGGTGGTAGATGCTCCCTTTGTACTCAGACTCAGGTCTGCATATATTGTTATATTAATTAGAAGGCATCCTACAAGGACTTTAATTTTGGATGCACATTAAAATGATAACAAATTTAAATCTTGAAATTTTCTGATACTGAAATTTATGCTGAATTTTTAATATTGAAATTTTAATGTATTGTGAATATTGATGTAAATAGAGTTAACGGTAATGTTTGTGGTAGGAATGTGTTTGTGTTTTTTTATGAATGAGGATGAAGGTTTATCTAGGGGAGCAGCCGAGGCGATGAACAGAAGAAAGTCAACGGAACAGTTGAGTTAATGAATAGCTTTTTGTAGGATTCACAGCATTCTTGACGCCCAATTCGTGAGACTCGATTCTAATACAGGGAAACACAGCATATATATATATATATATATATATATATGTATATATTTATATATATAATAAGTAAATTTAATGAGTCTTAAAATAGTATCAAAGAATGAAATTTATTGGCAAGTGACTCAATATTAGCCACAAGGGCATCCTGCAGACGCGTTTCGCCCTAATTGGGGCTCATCAGGACAGGAGTAGCAAAGATGTAATATTTAACACAAACACATTATGGGAAGTACAGCATCACCTAGCCCACAATTAGTGCCTTCGTGCTGTTTCACCTGACTTTGCAGGTTTTATCAACAGTCGGCACGGAGAAGATCCGGTTCAACTGCTTTTTCCATAGCCAAAGATTATAATTATAAAGGATAAGTAAATTTAATTAGTCTTAAAATAATATCAAAGAATGAAATTTATTGGCAAGTGACTCAATATTAGCCACAAGGGCATCCTGTCGACGCGTTTCGCCTTAATTGGGGCTCATCAGGACAGGAGTAGCAAAGATGTAATATTTAACACGAACACATTATGAAAAGTACAGCATCACCCAGCCCGCAATTTGTGCATTCGTGCTTTTTCACCTGACTTTGCAGGTTTTATCAACAGTCGGCACGGAGGAAGTCCGGTTCAACTGCCTTGTGGCTAATATTAAGTCACTTGCCAATAAATTTGTTTCTTTGATATTATTTTAAGTTTCATTAAATTTACTTATTCTTTATAATTATAATCTTTGGCTATAGAAAAAGGCAGTTGAACCGGATCTCTTCCGTGCCGACTGTTGATAAAACCTGCAAAGTCAGGTGATGTTGTACTTCCCATAATGTGTTCGTGTTAAATATTACATCTTTGCTACCCTGTCCTGATGAGCCCCAATTAGGGCGAAACGCGTCTGCAGGATGCCCTTGTGGCTAATATTGAGTCACTTGCCAATAAATTTCATTCTTTCATATATATATATATATATATATATATATATATATATATATATCTATTATAAGTAGTTTTTTACACAAGGTAAGTTGATAAATACTAACGTATTAAAATTAATAAGATGAAATAATAACTTAGACTTTTTAAGTAAAGCCCAAATATATATATATATATATATATATATATATATTGACGTAGAGTCTCAACAAAATTTAAAGCTTTACCATGGTCAACATATAATTTTCAAAAAATGCAAAAATTTAAAAAAAATTTCTTACCCGTTTATTTCTGCTTCAAAAACCTTTTACAGCTTCCCTGGCTAGCTCAGCTGTGCCTCTTCTCGGATACCTAAATTTACAACCATTCCTCCTTCACACTCGCACACCATTCAATAAAATCACCAAATAATACAACAATCATACAACTCTTTATTTACAGCTATTAACAGATAAATTATATTCACATGTATGAAAAAACAGTTTGATACACTCATTACAAAACTCAAAATATGGTATATTTTTAAAATTCTTGATTTTTCTAATTATTTTCAAACAAATTCAATGAGATACGAGTAGATGGGCCCCACATATTAGCCTAAATTGACTGTACACTGGAGTATGGTGAGCTCATAATAACCCAGTTTAGTTTATATATGTCTTTTACACCTTGCATAAATTAAACCAAAATTTATAGACCTGTTTACCCTTTACAATTCAATTTATATTCAGAATAAAATTTTGTAGGTTCTAAATAAACCATTTTTCAATATTTAACCTCAATAGATTGTCCAGTACATGCATCTTTTCCAATACGTTTTTATAACCCCAAATTAACCCCAACAAGTCAATCACACAGCACCAAAATTTTACAAATGTTTATCAAACAACTGAAATCTCAAATAAATTACCTGGAGAATTCTTCAGGCTTCCATTCCTTCGAAGATGATAGCTAGAACACCTCGGTTTGGTTACCATTCGCTGTGATACTCAGCGGATTCACAGACGATAACACCATTTGCGAGCCAAGTGTCTCGTCTCACAGTAACATTCCATATATCAGCGTACAATCTTGGTTATTTGTGATGCTTACCCCACATATATCTTGCACCCATTTATTGATTTTCGTGCTTTGTATTGTAGTAGCCAGACCTCTATTAATTTAATATACGCTACACGTACTTCGCATTAATAAATAGATGCCCGCTACTACTGAGTTACACTTGTAACCACTATTTACGGTTCACACATACAATACTACAAAGCTCTGCTATTATTGATCGTAATGGTAATCATATAGAAGCAAGAAGACAAAGGTATAATTTAATGGTATCGTTTCAAACTGCATTCAAGTGAAAAGCTTATTCAAATCTAAATTCTAAAAATTTTGTACAAGTCTTAAAATTCTGAAATTTACTCCGTTCTAGTGCCGTATCGAAAGCACTCTCAACCTTCGCAGTGTGCTACGTTTGGAAAACTGTCTGTTTTAACCAATGATAAAATTCTCTGTCATCACAAACCCCGCCTAAACTATATTCATCTCTGTCTTATGCATGTCTGCTGTCGCGTTCATAACCCCACTTGAGTTACAAAAAATCGATATTGATGACAGCTCAACTCCAATTCACGTGTATCTGGTACGTGCAATTTTCAACCTCAGCGCTTCTCTACCTGTTTCTATCTGTTGTATATAACCGATCGTGCATTTTCCTCGCTCCTCAAGAAGTTTGTTACACTTGCTGTTTATACCAACTGACGGTTCAAAATTTTTCTATAAAATCCTATCTTAACACGTACTCGACTTCTTCGAAGGTAACCTTTTAAAACGTAGGTATTTGTTAATTATCGAACGTTTAGCACAACAATTCCTAGAATTTATCTTTCTTCGTATTTGTATAAAACGAAATACATTCGCCTTGGAATTATTGATTTTGTTACGCAAGCACGTTCTCTTATGCTTATACGTGTTAGATTAAAATAAATTAAAATTAATTATGAACTTCTATTTGATTAAAATTGTTTTTTCCTTATGTAATTTTTAACATCCCAATTACGAATTATAAAAATACGTCAATACTTGTCCGTTTTTCCTAAATGATTTAACTTAATTTTGCGCGTAAATAAATCGTTTTTTTCTATATACAGGGTGAATTTACAACTATATATATATATATATATATATATATATATATATATCCTTTCGCACAATTAACATTAGTTTGGAGTATTGCAAAACCAATATCTGTAGCTGTTAATAATAATTACCATGTTTAAGTACAGTTATTATTTTTGTCATTAGTTTTTCCATCTTGCGACTGGTTGGAAGCGCACCTCCATTGATTTCTATTCTGAGCTAGCCTACACACTTTCCTGGAATTCTCACAGCCTACGTCATTCACTATCTGGGTGCAGCAGTCTAACCTAGGTTTATCTTTACTTCTCTTTTTTCCTATCTCTGCTTCTAATATATTCCGCACTATTCTTTCATGTCTTCGTATGTGGCCTATCATCCTATCCCTCCTATTTTTACTGTTTTCCACATACTCCTTTCTTCCCTTACCATTTCTAGTACCTCTTTGTTCTTAACTTTGTTTGTCCATGGTATCTTCATCATACGTCTGTAGCACCACATTTCAAAGGCTTCAACCTTTTTCTTGTCTGCTTCTCCTACTGTCCAGACTTTACAGCCATACAGTGCTGTGCTCCACACATATGTTTTAAGCAAACTTTTCCTTGTTTTTATGTTTGTGGTCTTTGAACACAGTAGTTGCTTTTTCTTGTTAAATGTAGCACGACCTTGTGCTAATCTTTGTTTTATATCTTTTGTGATATTCTCATCTTGCGTTATTTGACTTTTTTGTTTTATAAAAGTATACTTTTATTTATACTGCAGTTATGTGACGTTAATAGAAGTTAAATTTTGGTTAAATAAATTTCATTCGGTCCTATTTATGAACTAGGTAAAAATAGATAAACTTGCTGATGGTTATTCAGCCACTATTATGACAGTCATATTTGTGTAGGCCACATTTTACAACTTTTTTGGCTTTGACCACAATTGAGTGTTTTAATGTATTGTAGAAAAGGGTAAAGTATGATGCCACGGATTTAGAAAATCAAAAGCAAGGGAGACCTATCCGGATTAACCGTCTTTCGTGTAGGGAAAATATTGAAAGGTATTGCTGAGACAAGAATGTTTGGTGCCCCTTAACTATGACAACAGGATAAACGTAGTTTTCGTATTTAGGTCATTTCAAATGTTTATTTTTATTATTTTTCTCTTGGATCCTGCTCCCATATCACTGTTGTTAGTCAGTACAGTCTTAAAAATTGTGATGGATACCCTCTCCCCCTCTGCCGGTAACAACTGCTATTTGCTTTAAATGTAACGGTAGCATGCTGAAGTCAGGATATAAAATCTGGAATATTCTCTTGATATACTTCTTGATGACACCGATATACGTAGAGTGATCCTTATACGATTAGGAATAGAAATTACCAAATGTCGCTATCTTTGAGTTGCTGTGTATACAAACTTTGCTACTTTAAAGTTTGTGTAAAGTCAGAAATTAAATTTTATGCTTTAAATGCTTCAACTGAACA
The DNA here is from genome assembly GCA_036346225.1 of Platerodrilus igneus. Taxonomy (NCBI): domain Eukaryota; kingdom Metazoa; phylum Arthropoda; class Insecta; order Coleoptera; family Lycidae; genus Platerodrilus; species Platerodrilus igneus. The sequence goes on from JARFIW010001273.1 coordinate 873,895, forward strand.
AGGTTTTCCATATTATGCGCAAAATATTGTGCTAGAACTTTTTATTATTGTGGACAACAATCTTCATCCCAAATAATACAAACAGTTGTCTGTTGAATGCAGTGTCGTAATAAGTAATGTAACAATTATATATAACGACGTGATAACGGGTCATGAGAGGTCATTGAAACCCAAATTCTACAAATAAATCCTACCAATATATAAATGAATCCGGAAAAATAGAAATTTCTGTAAATTCATGGTTACGTCCTACATAATACAAGTGTACTTTTATTCATTGAGGTACAAGCGGAAAATTAAATTCCGCGTGTATAAATAATCACCCAGTATGATCTTGAAACGCAAACTGAAAACTCTAAAATACATAATTGCGTGTATTTAAAACCCCAATTTAAATCTTATTGTACTAAAACACGTTTTGACGTAAAAGCAAATATTTTCTATAAAAATAGTACCTTGTTTGAATTAAAAAGCAATTAAGGTTTAAATTAATTAGCCTTTGTAAAGCATAAAAATATTAAAAAAAAAATATGTTTTTCTATTTTCGAAAGGAATTGAGAATAAATACGTCAACTTTGTTAAACTCATTAATAAATAAACGTTTATTATACCAAGCGGCCAAAACAGTAATAAACCCGTAAAAATAAATAGGAATAATCTATTATCTGTCAAAATCACTGTAGGATAAAAGGCGGCGCCACCATAACTTTAGGTATTAATCAAAGACAGAAAACGCACATAAACCAATACTAACGAGATAATAAAATTCGGCGATTTTGTACGCTAATGAGGATTTCCAAGAATATTACGTCAGATAAGCGTATATTATTGGAAATTGAATCACGTAAATACTATTGTATTCTAGAAATTAAGATAATTTAGTATTGTAGAAAGCGGTTATTAAAGTAGATTCAGTAATTAATCAATCGGCCTCAACCAAGTAGGATATAAAGATATTCGAATTATTCATGAATTCGATCGCAAACTGTTCATTTAAGTAGTGAAAATGTTATTTGAAGTATGCAATACACATACTATAATTTAATATTTAAAATGCAACAGTAAATAAAGAAGTGTGTTTTAAACATTATCTGTACATAAATATAAAAATTACTTAAATATAATTATATACAATGAAGATGGGAAAAGCTTCGATATAAAAAGTTATTAAACATTTTATTGAATAATTCCGAGGATGCACATTAGTTTCTAAATGAACATTTAAAGAATATGCAAGATTTTGTAAACTAAAATTTGAACGTCAATTGTAATAAAGCCAAGAAGCCAAAGATACTTAATTCGAATAGCCATTCATGGACTTTTGCAGGTATAATTTTTTTTTCAATATTGTTTGTAACTGATATTTGAATTTTGTTATTCAATTTAAATCTAAAGTAAAATGGATCTGAATTATATAATAATTTTATTTTATGTAAGGGAAAGACCCTTACATAAAGAGAGTTTGTGTTCATGGTTCGAAACACTAAGACCTCTTAATAGATTATCTGTCAAGGATCCCTTTGGCCAAACAAACCTTACAAGCGTGAGAATAAAAAACCGGGTAAAGTATCCATAAAGAAAGAGATTTATTTCTGTAAATTTAAATAAGATAAAGAATTTTTTTTTATAATTAAGTAAAAAGTACATGTTAGAAAAAATTTGATGTTTGAGAGAAACATGCTGCAAATGTTCTTTATGCTTTTGTAACAGAGAAAATATTTCATACTGTATAAATGCTTTCTGATATTGCTGCATTTGGTTTCATTTTGAAAACACCAACCTTTCCGTTGAGCTAACCTGACAAATGTTAAAAAGGAAGGTAGATGAATAATTTTAAATGCTACAATTTACTGTATCTGTATCACAGCACTCTTTCAGCGGCGCATCAAAGCGAGGCGTTGTCTCAGTATTATTCTAGTGACGCTTAACCATGCGGCGTTACCACATCGCTCTTTTAGTGGCGCATCAACATAAAGCGTTGTCACAGCACTCTTCTAGTGACACCTCTACGAACGGCATTGTCACAGCAATACACATCCGGGGTGAAATTCTTTCATTTTCACTCTGGGCATCTTGAAGACTGTTACTGAAAGAGAAACGCTCAAATAGAAAAGGTAATACGGTGTTGTTTACTGATCTCACGTGTTTTTGGAAAAACAAATATTGAAATTTTCTTCAAATCCATGTGTAAGCTTTACTACTAACATTTGAGAATTAACATAAAAGGAAAACTTCTAGATGTTTTTATGCTGAATAAGAGCGTGTGGTTCAAAAAATTTTCTTTTTGGTAATTACATAGATATTTTGTACATAACCTCAATTGTTTTAAATGATATAACACACGCCGAAATTATTTTTGCAATGGCCAAAATATTGAATTTTTTTGTTTTTCTTAATGAAATACCTTATATTTTAATACACAATTACAAAATCAGATTTAGCGGCTGTATTTCTTTAACATATCAATACTGGATAGCTATTTTTAATAACAAACTGGTAAGAGAAAAAATTAACTGGTTGGCAAGATCATTCAATTAACAATAATAGTATACAATTTAAAATTATACGGATTGAAAATCACAAAATACTGTATTTATAAACTAGATATGCTCAAAAAGTTCACCATTTTGTGCAATACATAGCATACAGCTTTTTAGCAATGTATTGGTTTGCTCTTCGTAACGAACGACTAAAAATGCTTCTATGAGCGTTTATTACAGCTTCATGTAGTTGTGCTTCTGTACGATATTTTTTAATATGCACCTTGTTATTGATATATTCGTGTTTAAAAAAGTCATATATTGAAAATTTCGGGCCTTGGAATGGCTACTGCACTGGACCATTTTTACCAATCCAAGAATCCGGATATAACCGATTTAAATAGACAGTAACATTACGGGTGTTGTGTGGAGGTTCGTCATCATTGTGGAACCATTTGAGTCTTTCGCGCACTTTTAAAAGAGGTTCATCTAAAAGATTTTCTGCATTGGTTTCCAACATATGTAAATATTTCTTTCTTGTTAAAGTATTAAATATTATAGATCCTATATTATTGGTGGAAGAATACCACACCATACATTAAAACCAAGCTTTATTTAATGTCTTCGTTGTTGAACCTCGTGCAGATTTTCTAGTATCCATAGATACTGATTAAACCTATCAAAATTACTACAATTTGTGTACCTGGTTTCAACTGACCACAAAAAAATAAATAGAATTTCTTCATCCTGCTGACACATCAATAGACAACTCGCAAAACCTTATGCGCTTGTCTTCATCTCCTGTATAAAATGTTTGAGCAACTGATATTCTATACGGATGGAAATTATGCCTTTTCAGCACTTTAACAACGAACCGTTGCGATAATCCACTGTACAAAGCAAAGTACTACCTAATACATTTATTTGCATGTTATAATATAGTAACAGAAGAAAGAACTCCCGTAGGAGTAGAGTGATCCAGTAGGAAATTAAAAAAGGGTTTTACTCATGCCCTACAAAAAGAGAAGTTTCGTGAAGTAGTATTCGTTCATACGAACATCATAAAAAACCAGATAAAAAAGTGAAATGCAATCCCTGCATCCCGGCGTCGATCAACAGAAGTAGATAAATAAGGCCGGTCCTAATTCAAAACGCGGCAGACGTATTTTCCATGTGTAAAATACGTCTGTCACGTTTTGAATTAGGATCGGCCCTATATAATTTCAATGTAAAATAGTTGTGAATACATTTGAAATGTAAAATAGTTGTGAAAACATGAATTCTTCTATACTTTCAATGTAAAATACTTGTGGGCGCGTTTTGAATTAGGATCGGCTTTATATTACTTTCAATAAAACACACACGTATGTTGAAAAAAAAATGTAAGTGCAGAGAAGAATGTGTGTAGCTGTTTTGAATTCGGTTTTCTAGCGAGAAGTTACACGTGCACCGTTTTGAATTAGGATCGGCGTTATATACTTTTAATGTAAAATGTGAAAACCTGAATTCTTTTCAAATGTAAAATACTTGTGGACACGTTTTGAATTAGAATCGGCTTTATATTACTTTCAATGTAACACACGTATGTTGAAAAATGTAAGTGCAGGGAAAATGTGTGTAGATGTTTTGAATTTGGTTTTCTAGCGAGACAGTATGACAGATGCAAAAAAAAATATCGCATTCAAGTCAATTGTGTTTTAATTAAAGTGGATTCTGATTTATGTTTAGAGGCTGCAAATACACATGGGCCGGTTTTAATTCAAAATGAGTTCACTCTTGTGATAGGTTGAAAAGTGGGTTGGCAAAGTACGCAGATGGTGGTAATCTGCTATATAAGGAGATTGCTCCTAATATTAATTTAATTAGTCGAAGTTTACTGCATATATTTACATACAAACATGTATATAATTGATATTCAGGGATTTAAATACAAGAAAAACGAGTTTGTGTGTAAAGAAATTGCGGTTTTGGACTTGTTGAAAGGTGATGTTTGGCATCAAATTTTAAACTGCCAATGCAGTCCAGTTGTTTGAGTCAAGATCATATAAAACATAACGACTGGGTGACAAGGAATATTCATGGTATTTCTTAGGATGAATCTTCAACGGCTGGAATGGTGTCATCATATATAGCGCTTTATTTGAAGCAAATTATCCGACCCGGTGAAGAAGTATTTGTGAAGGGTCTAGAAAAGAAGAAATTGATTGAAACATATATAATGCAAAACTTTGTAACTGATATGCTTGCACTAGGTTGTCCTAAGCTATCGGAGTTAAAAATCAACAATCGTTTAAAATATAACATCCATTGTTGTAGACACAGCAATAATAATTTGCAATGCGCAAAACAAAATAGCATTTTATTAAAAGATTGGCTTGATACTAATAAAAAACAATAGAAAGATTTTGTCTGTATTATTTATTTTAATATAATTTTACAATGTTAGCCTTATTAACTATTATTATAACAACTTCTAGCAAACATTATTTTTATCGATCCAGCTATTGTGTACGTTAGAAGCCTAACCATTTTACAAATACTTTATTTCCACTCTTTCTTAGGACTTTTCTACCAGGTAAATTCCTGGATGTTTAACCTTTGCAACTCAGTTTCATAAAATGCACCTTTGATTTCTTTCTCATCTTGATCTTCTAATATATATGTTGTAGGATTGGTTACGTTTACCTTTTAATCTTAAAATTTCATTTGACCAGTTTGGCGTGTAACCTTCCGTAAATGCTTCCTGTGTTTACTAATCCTCACACTGTCTTTTATTGAATATTTTGGTATTTTGGTTGCAAGTTTGATGTGGGTAAATGATGATTTAAGAATAGTTTTTTTCATTTGATTTATCAACTTTTACAGAAATGACTCCGATAGTATTGTGAACTGTATTGTTGTATTGTTTCACAATATTGCTTAAATTTTTTATCCAATTGTAAGAACAGTTCAGGTTAAACAAGCGCCACATTTTTCCCTTTAAAGTTCTAATTACACGTTCTACAATGCATGCTTTCTTTGTAGAAAAAACACTATAATGGTTTATGCCATATGTCTGCATTAAGGATTGAAAGTGTTTGTTATAATATTCTTTACCAAAATCAGACTGCAAATTTCTTGGAGGATTTTTAAATTTATTTAAAATTGTTTTCATTGCAGCAGTAACATCAATACCCGTTTTACTTTTAAGTGGTACAACCCATACGTATTTGGAGAAACAATCAATAACTACAAAAATGTATTTAAATCCTTTGTTTGTTTGCGAATATGGTAGCATTTCAATCAAATCGGTCTGAAGAAGTTCATTTAAACCTTTTACTATCACTTTGCGTCTCTTGAAATTTATTCTTGCTGGTTTATGAAGTTCATTTACTATATCCTCTTTCACTTTTGATTGAGCAACTATCATAATACTTTTTTTATAATCAGGATTTATTAAATACAATTAATGAAATACTTCTATGTTTGAATGTCGTGGGCTCCACTTGCTTTGAAAGGAACTTTTAATATAAAATCAAGAAACATTGTGGTATTGTTTATGATAGCACCGCTGTCACGAAAGCTGATTACATCCATACGTTTAAGCAAAATCCTTGTAACTGTGCAATTACATAACTTTTTCGTTTATAAGAATTTCAATGTCTTGCGGGTATCCTTTAATATTCTCAATGACTGCTTCCTCATAAGGAAATTCATAATTATGTTTAATGTTGAAAATAAGGAATGTCTTGTCACCGTCGAGAAATGTATTCGAGTAAAACGTTGCTACTACCGTGTAATGTAGCATATGTAACTTGTACTCAATCAAGGTTTCAAAACCTTCATTTTTATTTTCATATTCCTGTTCAGTTATATCTATTTTACGGTTATGTAAGTGCCTTCCAAATTTGTCAATTGTCATATCGTCTAATTACTTTCGCCTCACGCAATTCTTCAATGATCGAATTTATTTCGTTGCCGTGACCTGTGTGTCCAGCAGTCTGAGATGAAACTAAAAGTCGTAATCTATCAACAAGTTCATTGGGATCATTCCAATATAAATAATCTATAGCGTTATTTGATACTTCCATTGTCATACCGTCTCCAAGACGCTTTCTATAGGGTAATGTTCTAGGTCTACGGGTGTTTGGGAAGTATGTTTAATGTAGATATTATATTTTGTACTTATATGAAGTATTACCCTGAATTTGTTCTGTTTCAGAATAATATCTTCTATTAGCATTTGTTCTTTTTACAATATCAAGGTATGACTTTAGATCTTGATGACTGTACCCGACAGGATATTTTTCAAACAGTAGTTCGTATAATCCAGGAGTACCTTTATATTTCAAATCATTTATTAGAACATTTTCATTATCCAACGCGAAATTCGAATTGCCTATCATAAGACCATTTGAATCAGGGTTAAACCTAATACCATATTTATGATCAAATTCGTTCTTAACATCTTTAAACATATTGTAAATATATTCTTGAGGTAGCGGATGTAGCTGTTCGAGATAATGTGTCATACCAGGTGAATCGGCAAAGCTTTGAATATATTCCTGGGCTTCTTGTGCATTTCGATTAATTTCTGCTTCATATTCATTCTCAACATCGTCATCATCATCATCATCTACCTCTATGGCATCATTTTTATATTTGGTATATGCTGAGCAATAACCGGGGAATCAATATAGTCAACGTTCCTTTCTAGCAATTTAGGTTTAATTTTTTACACTGCTATGAGGCAGTTCTTCTTCTTCTTTAAATTTTTCTTTCTTTACCGCACTTTCCCCATCCAGTTTATTAGCAATAGTTTCTAATCGTTATGTTATGGGTAAGATTGATTCCACTTGGACGACTTCATTATCTTTTAACTGACGCAATTTGTTTTTACAATGTTTCTTTTCTTAATTAAAATTCTTTTAAGTTTTATCGCTTCCTTGTTCATTGCGTAAAAGTTTATTGTAGTAAAAAAAAATTCTTCGATACTAACGATACTTGCGTCTCTCAAGGTTTAAATATGTATGAAGTGATCAAAACCTATTCGGTACCTTCCTTGATCTGGATCACTATCTTTGTCTACAACTAAGAAACCGTATTTGTCTTGCCAACAAGCAGCACATATTTCACGGAATTTATCATACTTCATGTCAGTATTGACGTGATCGTCATATATGTGTTTTAAGTTTAAATCATCTTGTTTAAATAAAACTAAAAGATTAGCATTATCACGTAGTAAGTGCTTAGGTATACGAGTATAACTTTGACAAAGGTAAAAACTGTCTACTTGTTTATGACGCCCCATACTAAAGTATTCCCTAATGATACCTTGTTTATCGCAAGCTACATCATCAAAAACAAATATAGATCTATTTCGAGCATCAGATGGTGATATAATATTATCAGAACTGGAAAATGTATAATATTGGATCCCCTTTATTGGTTGCAGTAGACTTTCAAGGTATTGATACTTTGGTTGATAAAGTGATTTAGAATAAACATATACGTTTTCAAACTTTAAACCATTAGGATGTTCTATCAGCCCAATCATAACGTTGGTTTTACCGCAATTTGATGAACCAACAACTAGACATCGAATAGATGAAGGCAGAAGAATACTATGTTTTTTCTTTTTAGCTAAGGATTGCACGCCAATGTCATTATTGTTTATGGTTAAAGGTGTTGATTGTTTCACAACACGCATGTTTGCAAGTACTAAATTCGATTTGTAAAAAAAGTGGAATTATATATATATATATATATATATATATATATAAGAAACGGCGAGTATATAAAGAATCATTAATTCATAATATTTTATTTATTTACTGCACAGCTTGAGAGGATAGTTGTCCGCTAATGATTACATATAATAATAATTCTAAAACTACTGGGAACGGACTATTAAATACTGTAATTAACAATTTACCATTTGAAGCGCATATTCCGGGTTACAAATTTTGCGGTCCGGGTACAAAACTAATCGAACGGTTAGCTCGGGGAGACAAGGAATAAACAAGTTAGACGAGGCTTGTAAGGAGCACGATATTGCATACACCAAAGAAAAGGATCTATCGAAACGTCATCAAGCAGATTCGAAGTTAGCTCAGTTAGCTACAGAAAGACTAAATTCTGGTGACTCGTCTTTAGGTGAAAAAGTAGCAGCATTTGGAGTAGCTACCGCAATGAAAGCTAAAGTAAAACTTGGTATGGGTGCCTGTGCATCACTGAGAACAAAAATATCAATAAAATAAGAAAACTGATAAAGAAACGTAAAATAAGAAGTACGCTAGGTATTAAAAGTATTATCAAACAAGCACGTACAGCTTTAAAAAGACTAAAGGATCTAATATTATGGATGCAATCAACATAGCAATTAAGGCCGCCAATACAGCAAAACAAAAGAAGCATATTAAATCAGCTCGTATTATATCAATTCCTAAAACAGGAGGTTTTCTACCACTAATACCAATTTTGCAGGCCTAAGCGCTCTTGGTACTCTTACTGGAGGTGCAGCTGCTGTTGCAAAAGCAGTTTCAGATACTAAAATAGCTAAGGAACAACTAGCGGAAAAACAACGTCATAACAAGGCAATGGAGGACATTGCAGTCGGAAACGGATGTACATCAAACCTTATAAAAAGGTTTTGGTCTTCTTTAGCCTGCAAAACCTCAAAGGAACGCAACTTGATTTTACCTAATCGAGCACTAAGCAATGTAGAATTAATAAAGTTTGTTAAGCAATTAGAAGTACCATATTTCCGTGGAGTGTTCATGAGAAACAATCTTCCCAAGAAAGTTAATTTAAAAGAATGTGGTATAATTAATTTAGATGGAATAGAAGGTTTAGGCACGCATTGGACCTCTTACAAAAGTACGGTAGTAGCGCTATTTACTATGACAGCTACGGAAACCTGCGACCGCCAACAGAGTTGATAAGTTATTTGAATAGCGGGGTAAATGTAAAATTCTTTATAACATTAACCAAGAACAATCGTACGGTACTGTGTTTTGCGGTCATTTATGCTTACAATTTCTAAGTAATGCATAGAACTGCGTACGAAGTTGTTATGTCGTACACTTTTACTCTAACGGAAACACTTCAGTTTTAACAAGCAATTTTAATCCGCCTATAAACTTGGATAATGATTCGGAGTACGTATTAGGATTAACAAATTTTGAGTCTTATAACACAATTCCAAACATAGAAAAAGGAATAAATAATAAATTTTATTATGGATCTAACGGAGAATTCATAGAAATACCTGAAGGTGCTTATGAGATTAGAGAAATTAATAAATATCTTCAAAAAGCTTTAGGTGATAAAAGATGGCGTGGTCGTATGGATCAATCACGAAGCGCTAGAAAGACGCCAGTGTATATAGAAATTACAGCTGACAATAATACACTTAAATGTAGTATTAAATGTAGTCTAGATGTGGATTTTACCAAAAGGATTCAATTGGTTCTCTACTTGGTTTCAATCCGCGAAAATTGCTAGCATTTGTCACGCATCAAGCAGACTACGCGATCAACATTTGTAAAGTGAATGCAGTTTTAATCGATTGTAATATTGCAAGTGGATCCTATTTAAATAGTAAACCAGCCCATGTAATACACGAATTTTTCCTCAAGTACCTGCAGGTTTTAAAATTGTCGAGTGTCCACCTACGATTATATATCTACCAATCAGGTCACGTATAATAAATGAAATAATAGTTAAAGTGATAGATCAAGATGAAATTTAGTTAATTTCAGAGGAGAACTGCTAACTGTAAGGTTGCATTTAAAAAAATCTGCAATAGCCATGGGTATTAAGTATAATGCACGCAACATGTCAAGAATTGATATAAATGCTGGAAATTTCAAAGCAATCGACACTCGATTGATTGTTTCAAGACCGCTAACAACACAAAACCGGCAGTTTCTACAATCGTTAGGACTGCATTTAATTAAAAAAGTAGAATGAATAGTGAAATACTGAACGTGCGTGAAAAGTTTACTTCAACAATGCAATTGTTAATATTGAAAACATACTCATCAACCTTATGCTAACACATCTTTAAACAATAATGATGAAATTCGAATCCCTATACAACAACAAGATGTATACACCTTACCATCAAAGAGCATGCTGTACATAGAAGGCAAATTAATTAAAACAGATGGAACACCGTCTCAGACAGCAAAGTTTGTAAATAATGGAATTTTGCTGCTTTTTGATAAAATTAGATATGAGATTGGTGGTATCATTATAGATCGTGTTCGGAATCCTGGATTAACGTCTATAATGAAGGGATATGTTTCATATAATAGCAATCAAAGTAAACATTTCCAAACGCTGGGTGGTTTCCTATGAATGATTCACAAATAGTTGATGCTAATGGGAATTTTAATGTTGCAATAAACCTTTCAATGGTTCTCGGATTATGCGAAGATTTTAAAAAAATTATTTTAAACCTCCGTCATGAGTTAGTCTTACTACGTTCTAGTTTTGATACTAATGCTATAATTAATCCTACACCCGATGAAGAAATAAAAGTTGTTTTAAACAAAGTTTTATGGAAAATGCCGCATGTAGCCGTTGATGATACTCAACGAATTAATTTAATAGAATGCGTTGCACAAAATCAGGATTTGAATATTCCGTTTAGAGGATGGGAGTTGCATGAATATCAACTTCTACAAGAAACGAAACGTCATACATGGAACATTAAAACAACAACACAATTAGAAAAACCAAGATTTGTAATTGTTGGTTTCCAAACCAACCGAAAAAATAGATACATGAGCAACTACAGTCGTTTTGATCATTGCTATTTAACCAACATGAAACTATATTTAAATACTGAAATTTTCCCGTACGATAACTTTAATTTGAGGTTCGAGAATAAACAGACTGCGTTGTTATATGAGATGTATGCTCAGTTTCAGCAATCATACTACGAAAAGGAAAATGAGCCACTTTTTAATCCTGAAGATTTACGAAGTATTGCACCATTAGTAGTCATAGATTGTTCTAGACAAAACGAAGCGTTAAAATCTGGTACTGTCGATATTAGATTAGAATTTGAAACTAGCAGAAACGTTTTGCCAAATACATCTTGTCATTGCCTTATACTTCATGATAAGATAGTCAAATACAATCCACTCTCAAACAGCATAAGAATATTATAATTACTTTATTATTATTATTACTGTACCTTTACAAATTATGAAAAACAATAAATCATTTAGCAATCACAGTCTATTTATTAATATTTTTACATGTTTTACAATATCTTTTACATGTTTGAATTATTAAGTGATTTAGTAAACAGCCATAAACATTGACAATTTTAAATAAAAGTTTTGTTATACATTTCTCAAATAAACTAACTGGTATGTTAGTAACAAACTGGATTTTTTTTTAAACAGAACGGTTACTACTACTACTATATATAGTTCAAAACTCGGGCAGATTGAAAGGTATCCTATTTATAGATACATCCAAAAACGAAAATCGGTGTACTTGTGCAGGTATAAACATAACACTGAAGTTTTATAACTAAAAAATATTATATGTTAATCTAGATAAAATAAATTGCATTCTTTATTTGAGCCAGTGGTTGAAGCTTTACAAGTCATCTCTGTATGTATAGTTATACCCCCAAGGTTTAGTATCAGTGGTTGAGGTACTAAGAATTCTTTTATCATCACTTGGATTAAGAACAATTTTGTTTTGTTTAATAGTACAGACATCATGTTTGACTGATCTAATTAAACATTGCTGTTTCTGTACAGTCTGTTTATAAAACAAAGCATTCTTATAATCATCAAAAGAAATTTGCTTAATACTTGCTAGGAAGATCCCTTTGACTTTTTATTATCCTATCCTGAACTCTATAAGTGTACATTTTAGATCTAAGTCCTACAAACTCTAGCATGATGTCACCATTGTTTTCATCTTTCATAATACCAGGAACTTTTTTATTTGATAATGTAATATGATATTTGTTATGAGGGTCGTAATCGGAAGTATCAAATCTATGAATATCTTGTTTGATATAAGAGTAAATATCTTCAACGCTAAACTCGTATATCAAACTATCCGTATCTGTGTACAGCAGCTTTGCTTTGTTAGCAAATTGCGATTTTATATAACTATAGTGAAATTCATATAAATAGGTTTTTGAAATATCTAGAATAGAGAAACCTACATAAATGGGTTTGTTTAAGTAAACCTCTAATTTATTCATTTCTATTAAGACTAGATCTTTGTCTAACACAGTGCAACTATGAAAATTAGGCTTCGCTATGTAACTACGAGCTCCAAACCGTCCTTCCCGTTTGGTCACTAATTTCACATCTTTCCTTTTCCGTACGTTTTCCATCATCTTTCCATAAACCGAATTTATCATATTTTTATAAAAGCATATATCGAAACTGTTTTTGACTGTTGTCTTAATTTCGTATTCAAATCAATGTATTCTTTTAACCAAGGAGCTTGTTTAAACCGAAGAACCTTATGAATCTTTTCAGTTCTAAACCGTAGCTTAAATACATTTTAAATTCTTGTAGTGAATAATATAGTTGAGTTTTGGATATAAAGTTGTAAGTAATTTCTTTAAGTTTGATTTATTAGAAGGTACTGGTGGTATCATATGTTCAGGCGCTAAAGGTAAGTCACTGTGAATTTCATGTAAAGATACTGGATAGTGTAAATCGCATTCAAAAATATATCCTACATCAGAATCATCGGGAATATTAAGTATGTCTAAACGTACTATATCTGGACTGGTACCATCTAAAATTCAAATTCTCCATATGGAAGATATTCAGACATTGCAGCCCCATATAAATTATTAACATCAAAATACATTAAATATTTAGAATCGAAATTTGGATCATAATCTGCATTCATATATTTGTTATTTGCTTTAGCATATCTATTCGAACATTGAGAAACACCGCCACGAATTCCCCGTTCTAAAAACATTATTTTTCAATATCAGTAAGCAGCTCGAGTTTAACGTTCGTCGTTTTAACATCGCATCTAGAGCTAAACCAGGAGCCGTAAAGTAGTGAAGCGGATCTAACTTATACGTGAACATACAAGTTTTTCTAAAGTTTTCAAATATATCAGTCAAGAGCAGTACATCTGCTTTTAAATATAGGTCTGAATAGTCCGCTAGTGTTTTTATATTAAATGTTTGCCAAACGTGTTTAGCATGATTGTAGTCTTCATCTGAGATTTCTTCATTGCGCAAACGATTAAAGAATGCTGTTTTACAGGGTAAATCGGTTTCATTGAGCCTATCCCAAGAGTTAATGTAATCATAGGAAATATACCTTTACGCGTAAGTAACTGAAACTCATTATCGGTGTTACAATTTTCCTGGTGATGGATTTTTTATTATCATCTAAGTATGAAGCTAATTTTTCGATGCTAGATGCCATAAACCTGAATGAATCGATAAATCTAAAAGTAACTTTTGTACCATTTACATATTTTGTAAAAGATATGTATTTTTCCTTATTTATTGGTAGAATACTTAACAAACCTGAAAACACTAACTCAATTTTTTTAATAATGAAATGCGAATCGTAGCCTGATAAGTTATGAAAAACTACCGGTATCATATAAAAATTATGATAATTGATGTTGCAATCTTGATGAGCCGCTCCTCGAAATTCACCTGTAAAGTGACAGTGATCGCGAACTCTAATATCATCTATACTAAAAGGTTTATTGCAAATGTGGCAGTGAAGGGCAAATTTAAATGCTAACTTTTGTTCTTCTGTTAAAGGATTCATAGGTTTTGGGTTACAGAAAATTTTATTAGTCGTTTCTGAAATCAGTTTCAATTGAGCAACAAACCATTCTATACAATCCTTTCCGCGATACAATTGAAATTTGGAATATTTATTATCATACGAGCATTTCAAATAATACGCTACACTAAAGGGTATATGCCTTTGGTAAGAGACTGTGTTTAGTATTACCTCCGACTCATTGCATGGCTCTAATATACATTCGAGATCTGCATAAACTACAAATGATACTTTTTCTTGATAGTGGAAATGTTTAAACGTTAGATACTTTTCGGATTCTTCGGGTAATTTTATTGAGCAAGTATTCTGTTTTTCGCAATAATTCGAATGACGCTTAAGTAATGCTGCTGTACTAAAATTATTTAAACATCTATAACAAAAAAATTTTTTATGTTCATGTGAAGACAACTGTTTTGCAAATAATTTTGACATATCCTTAATCCAAGTAAAATGAAAGTGATTCTCATCAGCATTTGTCGGACGAGAATATTGTAAGGAATCAATATTTAAAACTAACAGATTAATAGGTTCAATTTTTTTAAAATTTTCACTTAAACAAAATGGTAGTATTTTAGTATTTTCTATACAATATAGGTTAATTGCGAGATTGTTAAGTTTCTCAATTTTTTATGTCTTTTAATGCGATTGGAAACTGAATTGAATTGTAGCGTAATACTGTATCAAAATGTGGATAGCTAGATATTCTCTGACTATTTTGTTTAGCAGGATATAAAGCGGAAACCAAGCTCCAAAGAATGCAATGTTGATCGTTATTTATTACATTTACCACAGCTTTTTCTTTTTATAAAGTCCGGAACCGGTACAAACGTTGAACACCCTCCTTTAAGTGGATCATGATTGTTTATATTTACCTTCAAGTGTAAAACTTCTTGGATTGCCCAACCAGAATCTTTCTCGCAAAATTCTTCTAATCGCTTCGAAATCTTGTTCAATACGTTCTCCTTATACCACAGCTTGAGATTGGTATTTATATAGATGTGACGATTTGCAGTAGGAAACGTTCTCAAATCTATTTCACCAGTTGTAGGCTTAACAAAGTTAGCGGCAAATATTACATTAACTTTCAACATTGACTTTTTTAAGCAAGCAACAATCTTGCGTTTAAAACTAGCGAACGCCTTGTCTAAGAACACTAGAGGATCTCTATAATTTAAATTGGTAATAAGTCCCGTAATTATTCGACTTCCAAAACATGATTGTACATCATGCCAAATCAAATTTTTTCGAGTATGACCTCTAGTAAGCGTTGCATCAACACCTTTACCACGATATTCCAAAGTACGTTTCAAGTGCCTCAATCGTACAAGGTAGCTTTTAAGATTTGCTAAATTAGATTCCAGCCTACTAGGATTTTCTTGTTGATTGTCTTCGTATACCTTATTTTTAATAGCAAGCTTCAATATACTAATATTTGCTTTGATAATTAAAATGTGTTTCGTTATTTCATTCACTGATTTAATTAGATTCACGCATTTTACAGTTAATCGCAAAATTGAGCTACTAATCTCGGATACGGTTTCAGCATTTATGATTCTATATAAAATCAAAATACACTACTTAATAATACAAGTATTTTCTCTATTTATTATTTATATAAAATATCATCTGACGTAAGCAAAACAACTGCAAAAAGGTTCATTCATCTGAGTTTACGGAAAACGCGTAAGCAAAACAACTGTAAAAGAAAATAGCATACAAATCGAAATAATTGCATAACGAATTGCTTGAATGCAATTGTTAAAAAATCGCCTTTATTTACGTTTTTTTATTCAAGACGATTTTCAAGCTTGAGTTGTGCATGCGGTCTAAAAATTGCAGAGTTGCCTTCAGTACGTGTCTATAACAAATAATTCGCTATGCAAGCGTTTCCAATATTTACATACTGAATGCAACTCTCAGCTAAACAACTGCAAAAGGAATGCATTCAACATCATTTTTCATTTTCGTATGCGTTTACTACAAAAATGTTTTTATACAACCTTTGACTTATTATGTGTACAGAAAATACATTATCATTACAGCGCTATTTTTTATGATTACATTGAAATATTTTTAAACAAAAACAAAGCAAATTTGAAAAAAAAATGTCTCAGATTAAACCGTTCTGTTTAATAATGTACACGCACTCATGGTTTTTAAAAAACCCAGTATTAAAAAAACATTCTGCAGTTTTATTATATAACAGTACCTTTAAAGAATTTTCACACAATTTACCCATGCTTGAGTTGTGCATGCGGTCTAAAAATTGCAGAGTTGCCTTCAGTACGTGTCTATAACAAATAATTCGCTATGCAAGCGTTTCCAATATTTACATACTGAATGCAACTCTCAGCAAAACAACTGCAAAAGGAATGCATTCAATATCATTTTTCATTTCCGTATGCGTTTACTACAAAAATGTTTTTATACGACCTTTGATTTATTATGTGTACAGAAAATACATTATCATTACAGCGCTATTTTTTATGATTACATTGAAATATTTTTAAATAAAAACAAAGCAAATTTGGAAAAAAAAAGTCTCAGATTAAACTTGTTTAATAATGTACACGCACTCATGGTTTTTAAAAAACCCAGTATTAAAAAAAACATTCTGCAGTTTTATTATAACAGTACCTTTAAAGAATTTTCACACAATTTACCCATATATATGCATGTAAATTGTGTCAGCGGTAATCTAAAAAAAAACTTATTCTATAAATATTACTACTTAAAGCGATTTATTTGCATTGCATTATTTTTAAACGAAAAATTAATCTGAAGGAAAATATCATAATTTACACGCACTCATGGTTTTTTTTTAAAACCCGTTATTAAGAAAAACATTTTCCAGAGCGTGAATTTTTGTTAATTTTTTTATGGAAAATAAATTATGCTAGCAGTAATATAAAACGAAATTAATTTAATTTAGGTTTTTATTATGCGCCTTCTTGCAATTTTCTGTTTTCAGTCAATGAATGTAATTCATTATTTCTGCTGAGCAGTACCTTTAAAAAAATTTCTTATACAGCATATAAATTATGTCAGCGGTAATCTAAACGAAATTAATCTAATTTAGGTTTTATTATGTGCATTCATTGCAATTTCTTTTTCAGACAATGAATCTAATTCATTATTTCTGCTGAGCAGTACCTTTAAAAATTTCTTATACAGCATATAAATTATGTCAGCGGTAATCTAAACGAAATTAATCTAATTTAGGTTTTTATTATGTGCATTCATTGCAATTTCTTTTTCAGACAATGAATCTAATTCATTATTTCTGCTGAGCAGTACCTTTAAAAAATTCTTATACAGCATAAGTTATGTCAGCGGTAATCTAAAACGAAATTAATTAATTTAGGGTTTTATTATGTGCATTCATTTCAATTTCTTTTCAGACAATGAAAATAATTCATTATTTCTGCTGAGGTATAATTATATTCGCTTACATACTGTTTTGTTCATTAGAATAGATTACAGAGCTGAAGTTTTTCAGAAAACGATGCAAATTTTAATTTTTCTAACATATCAGTTTATTATTTAATATAAATACTTCACGTAGATTTTTACCAACAGTATTCAATCAGATCTCTTGTATAATTATTAGTTACTATTACTAGCAACTTTTAAAAAAATGAGTAACTTGTCATCAATCAAAATTGTAATAATACCAACGTAAAAGTTCTAGAGCAATTTATATTACATTCTGACGAAGACGTGATTAAAGAAGTTTTTGGCTGTTCTTCGCCTCAATTCAACACTGCTGCTATTTTTGATAGTGACGTAATAGATATATCACGGTAAGTGCTTTTTTCACATTTATACATGTGTTTTTAAAACAGTACTAATTTATAAGTTACATTAGATCAAAAAACCATTCTGGAAATTCTGAGGCTATCGTAGGATCGTTGACACACTCTGGTCCTCTCAGAAACATCAGGTAGTATACAAAAGAAAAGGTGAACCTACAATAATCTTTTATGTTATGCTCACAGATCAGGCAAAAACATGTCGACTATGAAAAAGTTATGTACAGAATCTAATATGGCTGTTTGCTGTGAAGATGACAAATCCTACGAAGATGACACAGTAGAGTTGCTTAACGCATTTAAAAAGCGTGGAGAGAAGCTACTGCGTCGTATAGATTTGGAACTAGAAATAATAAAGCAAAAAAGAGAGGAACTAACAGCGAGGGAGCAGCAGATACTTCAAGAACGGGAGTTAATAAATACTTTTTCATTTATAAATAGTTAGATCAAAATATTCAACAATTTGTAAAATAAAAAAGTATTTTATAAAAGTTTCTCTTTTGAAACAAGACTTTCTCTAAACAAGGTAGTAAACTCAAAGTAAAACGCACATAAATCAGAACCCACTTTAATTTGATACATCATTCTTTATACATTACATTTGATTTTCCAATGCTCCACCCGAAGGTACTACATTGGCCAGGAAGCGAGTTTTTTTTTTACCTGGAAAATTTGGAATTTTGCCGAACCCTTGCTGTTCCAAGCAAGGTAGGGATCTTTAACGTGCGTGACAACACTCACACACGGGACCTCCATTTTACCTCTCATCCGAACGAGGGTGTATTTTTTGTGAAAAATGCTCGCCTAACATTTTTCAATCATTCTTTATACAATCGACTTAGATGTGTTATAATAATAATAAACTAATTTCTTAAATTAGTGACATATTATTATGAAAATTCTATGTTGACAGTTAGACCGATCGATCCCTTACTAGTTATGTATACGTGTTTGTTCGAGCCAATACTTTCATTTAATTGTTTCACTCCATGTGCTTGAAGGTATTCAAAATATCTCAATGGCAATATACACTTGAACTCTTCTGTTTCCACTAATACTCTTTCTCCATATTTTGTCTTGATTGTTTCCACTTTTAAAACTTCAAACCTCTTATTCACTACAAGATCTTTTGAATTTACATAAGGTTTGCGATATGTGGTTTTATTAAGAGTATTAAAATCCATATTGCTTTTCTTTGACTAATTAAATTAATATTAGGAGCAATCTCCTTATATAGCAGATTACCACCATCTGCGTACTTTGCCAACCCACTTTTCAACCTATCACAAGAGTGAACTCATTTTGAATTAAAACCGGCCCATGTGTATTTGCAGCCTCTAAACATAAATCAGAATCCACTTTAATTAAAACACAATTGACTTGAATGCGATATTTTTTTTGCATCTGTCATACTGTCTCGCTAGAAAACCAAATTCAAAACATCTACACACATTTTCTCTGCACTTACATTTTTCAACATACGTGTGTTACATTGAAAGTAATATAAAGCCGATCCTAATTCAAAACGTGCCCACAAGTATTTTACATTTGAAAAGAATTCAGGTTTTCACATTTTACATTAAAAGTATATAACGCCGATCCTAATTCAAAACGGTGCACGTGTAACTTCTCGCTAGAAAACCAAATTCAAAACATCTACACACATTTTCTCTGCACTTACATTTTTCAACATACGTGTGTGTTTCATTGAAAGTAATATAAAGCCGATCCTAATTCAAAACGCGCCCACAAGTATTTTACATTGAAAGTATAGAAAAATTCATGTTTTCACAACTATTTTACATTTCAAATGTTTTCACAACTATTT
Source organism: Platerodrilus igneus (assembly GCA_036346225.1). Lineage (NCBI taxonomy): Eukaryota > Metazoa > Arthropoda > Insecta > Coleoptera > Lycidae > Platerodrilus > Platerodrilus igneus. Next base: position 893,813 of record JARFIW010001273.1, read on the forward strand.
TACATTGAAATTATATAGGGCCGATCCTAATTCAAAACGTGACAGACGTATTTTACACATGGAAAATACGTCTGTCGCGTTTTGAATTAGGACCGGCCTTATTTATCTACTAACAGAGCATCAGCCAACAGATCTAATCAGATAACAAATTTACTGTCGACAGCTTTAATGTAAATGAGCGGAAGACAGTGGCGATACACAGCTAGACGGAGGTTCCACAAGCCCACGGCCCAATGAGAGGTAAAATAGAGGTCCCGTGTGTGTGTTGTCGTGCACGGTAAAGATCCCTACCTTGCTTGGAACAGCAAGGGTTCGGCAAAATTCAAAATTTTCAGATAAAAAAAACTCGCTTTTTGGCCAATGTAGTACCTTCGGGTGGAGCATTGGAAAATCAAATGTAAGGTCGCAGCTACCGCATCTGCTTTTTTGACTCCGACTTCTATGACATTTGGTAGAATTACTTTTTGATCGTGGCACTGTTTTGAATTCAGTTACTATGAAGTTTTTTTTTATTATCAGAAAATTGTAAACTGCTTCACCACCTACATTAAATGTAATCCATTCCAAGGTTCTAACATGGCAGTTGAAAGTATTTAAGTTTAGCAGTGCAAATATAGTTATAATACAAAACTACTTACCAAATTGCAGAAACTGTGTTAATAATTCGGATTAATTCAATTAGAAATGAGGTAAACAGTCTCTAATTTTTCCCGAATAAATTAAGGATATGGCCACACCAATTATTTAGAAATTAAATAAGGCCCGTCCGGGTGTGATGCTCAGACGTCATGGTCGCAGGTGGGACTTTGGTATATAGATGCATATTTTTCAATTAGTATTACTACAATCTTTTTGGTGTGTTATTCGACTTTGTTCGTATATTTTCGATATACTGCTGCACTTGCTCTATAGAGTATATAATAGCATCTTTCTTATGTAAGTTAGTATTTGATGGTGGAAGAAACAGAATGCATAGGTTTAGCATTGGATTAGTAAAACGTTTATAACGTGTTAAAAGACAAATGACGAACGCGAATGAACGAAGATTAAGTTAAGGAATTGAAAATTCTGAGTTTTTGTTGGACCTGCTTAGCGTATAACTAGCAAACCGATGGGAATCATATTACGGATTTTTTATTGGTTGTCCGGGTTCTCAATTATACACTACATTTAGATCTTGTTTGGTTAAGGAACATGTTATAAAAATAGTTTTTTTCGTTGGAAGCGACAGAAAGCAATTTATCAATTCATACACAGACTAGAGGCATTTATAATAAACCAACATGCTAATAATAAAGAAAGCTATCTTTCCCAGGTGGTTGTACGTAAATAGAAAAGTGTGCAGTTTTTTGACATCATCGTAAACAGCAATCTAGTAATAACTGATGTATACAAACAAGTGGTTAATTGGTGTTGTTTTTACAAAAATTTGCATTGCATTGAATAACGTTTATTGCACCAAAGGTTCTAACGATATTATACGTTATCTAAAAATCATAATAATTTGCATCAATTCCGGTTTGTTTTATTTAAAGATTTGGGTAAGTAACTATAAATTAAGCTTTCGAAACGTTATAAATAACACTATTAAACATTTACGAAAGAGAATTACAGTAGCACGTGATTGAAATTAATTAGTAAACAACGGATTTCTACATATAACCTAATTAATTTAATAATTAAAATACCAGAGCATTTTCAGGTATTTGAATACAGAAGGATGCTCCTGAATATTAGTTTACACTGTATGTTGCAAATTTAAAATGTGCAAAATAAATAAAATAATACTATAAAATTTTGCAATTGTGTTTATTATAAGATTTGAAATAGTTATATTTTGTAAGTGTATTACACCTATCTAAAGTTACTAGATAGACTTTGCATAATTTAGAGCTAATTAGATTGTGTTGATATTGCAAAATGACTTGCATGTATACCCCTAAGTACTGTTATTATGTGGTTAATAGTAATTAAACATTTACGAATTCCGCCAATCATCTCCTAGATGCTAATACTGCGTAACATTGCTTACTCTGGGATAATGTGTTAAAAAAGCAAGTTAATAAAACGTATAATTAGGTTAATGAATGTCTATCTCTCATATGGGTAATAAATGGACCAAGGGTTTTAAAGATGTTCGACAGACAAGTTGGTATAATTAGGTTAATGAATGCCTATAAATAGTTTAATGTATGTCTATCTCTCCTTCACACACGTATAGTCCATATAGAGAAAATTACACGTAAAACCTCATAAGGTTGGTATTTTGTCTTACGCATATATTTTAACGTAAAGGTCATTTTTTGATACAAAGTCGCCGATTTTGTTCCTGAATCTTAACTTTTGATTTATGTAGTTAATGTATTAACAATCAAAATCATGATTACGGCAATGTTAACTGCATTATAGAATATACTTATCCGGCGAATACGTTTGTTTGTTTGAAAATTTAGAAAGAATTTCAAATATGGTGTTACTGCTACTTATGAACTACATTCCACATACACAGTAAACTTTATGCAAAACTCAAATGAAATTTTAGGCTTGTACCTATTACAACAAATATTTGTAGATACTATTAAAGTAAAACGGTTGAAGGTCTCGGGTACTACTTTTATATAACAGTAATAAAATTAAAAAATTCAACCTATATCATTACACGAACTAGCTCTCCTGAAACGAAGTACGCATTTTTTGTCAATTTTTCCTATTATACGAGAAATCGCTTAAACACCTAAATTTTGTTTATAAACAGAAAATGTTTTCGTCTACACTTTCAATTCACCCTTTTCAACTCTTAAGAAGTGGGCATATTAACCTGATTATTACAAAGTGTAGGAAGGGTCAAGTAGTATATCATTTTAAATCTAATTAGATTTTCTTTCCAACAGTGTCCCGATTTTTTAATCTTGGCAAAACAGTGTTGGAAATAGTATTGTTTATAGTTACTAAATTGAGTACGTTTGACTTAATAACTTAATTGTATTAAGTGTTCAAATTGGCGACATTAGCTTCCAAACAATACTACACATTTTATATAAGGCGTTGAAACACATTCAGACGCATTTCGGACGCGATTTTAGAGATTTATAGTACGTTGACATACTGGAAAAGTTGCTATCAGGTTGAGTAAATTTTAGTTTCTGTGTAGCCCCACAAAAAGCAATTTGCGGTGCTACATGTGACGAGCGCGGTGGCTTTACGACAAAGTCTCTCATCACCATCCATCGATATTGAACCTTTTGATACCGACACTATTCTACAGGCAAAGCATAATCTCAAGAAAATCCACCCTGTTGAAATAATAATTGATCTTCAAGCAGGTATTTCTGTGCACAACATTGTATGTTAGCATTGTATTAATTTCTCCAGAAGTATAATCTTCCAGGAGAAGTGAACCAGTAATATGGTCACTAAATATTGCAGCCTAAACGTTTAGGTTTCCTATGGATTAAGCTTGTAAAATATCGTAGGTCTCAAATCGACAGCAAAAATTATTAGGAAAAGAAAGCTGGAATGCCGCTTTCCAGTTTGCTAATTGTTCCACAAAATTCCAGACGTCGCCGCCCGGTCAGAGTCATCTACAATAAATTCAGGTAACAAACGTACTCTATGTAAATGAAATTCGGACTATTCCTAAATGCGTTGAATACTTGTTCGCTCACACGAAATGTTTCTCTAAGCTGACTTGTGCTTATCGAGGGATTCATAGGAACATAATCTAAAGTTGTAATTTTAAATACTTCATTTTCTACCTATTTTAAACAATTTCTTGAAATTTAGCAACCGATTTCTAAATGTTTCTGCTAACATGTTTATTTGGGTGTTGTTTAAATCGCACAGCGGCTCTGGGCCTATATCCTCGACAATGCTCGCACTTCACGTATACGATACCAAAGCGAACAGTTAAAGTGCGAACACATGAATTTTTGTCAACCCTTTGTAAACTAAACGGTATACGAGCCACGGTGAACGAATGGTTTATGTAGCAACGATGTAACAACGATAATAGTGCAACATTTTTTAAATATAACCATATTTTCTGATCTGCTTTATCACAAACTTTTATATATCTTTATTTGAAATGTCAACCCAAGTTAAGATAAAAAATAATTATAATAAACAATAGGTACAATTACAAGCCGTTGAGATCTCCTATATTTGTAAGAAATTTTACATATTCTTTAAATATCTCATCTCTGGTAATGGCGTTAACAACTTTTTCAACACAACGTGATACGTATGATTGTGCTACCGAAAAATTATAATTACAACCAATATCCAACTGCTAGCTACTACTAGCCACAAAGCGTAGAAATATTAATATCTACAAATATATAAAAAAACCTACTTTTTCAGAATCCGTGGCACGATGTGCAGGTTGTATATAATCAGAAATTAGAAAGGCGAAACAGTTTAATAAATTGTGTTTCTGATAAATCATACAAAGTATTTCCTCGATTGGGTGGCGGCGCCTCGGTACTTGCTCCATATATTCCAAAAGATTTACTAATATCAATTGATTCAATTCATCCGCAATATTTTAGATCTCACAAATAAAAGCAAAAATGTAACGGGCGTTTATTGTTTTGTAAAAACCAACCATAAATAACTTATATACAAATGTCAATAAACTAAGATGGTAATTTAGGTAAGAAATCACTACAAAATATTAAAAACGAATGAAAATAACCGGTCGTTGTTTACATTCGCTTTCAATCCGCATACGTCAAGATTTCAAAGGGTCAAGAATATCAATATGTGCGTTTGCGCATACTCATCTCAAATCACTTGCCCAGGATAGACCCTTTGTTGTCATTTTCACTATTCGCATAAGAAAGTGCAATAATTGCAACCTTCTCTACAGTAGTGTACCGTAGCATATAAAAGTTTCTAGGCGTAGCGAATAAAATGTTTATATGTTAATATTAGTCAAATAACATTCAATCTAAAATAAATTATCGGTACTTAATAAAGAAAAATAATTCTAAAATTAACTCGCTGACATACGCCCGCTTTCTTAAAAGTATAGGGGAAAAGTTACTTGAGTAAACTAGCTGCAGAACTTTTTTGTGTTAGGTTTTTGTTCTAATTTCTTTGCATCGTATTCCTGGGTGTATGTGGATGAAAATGAACAGGCTAAATTTTTGAAAATTCCCCCTCGGCAAGCAAAATGCTATTTCATACAGACGAAAGCATTCTTATAAAATAATAAAAACACAATATTTTGTCTACCAAGGGCTTTTTCAAATATTTAACCTGTTTATTTTTATCTACACATGCACAGGAATATGGTACAAAAAGAATCGGAACAATAAAGAATACAGAAAAGAAGTTTCAACGGCTGCACGGAAGAAAATATTCCTTCAAAACTTCTCCAACATGCAAAATACACACAGACACCAAAATATAATATTTTTCAAAAGTTTAATATGTTCATTTTCCTCTGCGCACACTCAGGAATAAGGTACAAATAGTTTCAAAACAAATAACTGTAAACAAGGAAAGTTACAGTGCCCGCACGGAAGAAATCGGTCTTATAGAGTTTTTCTCTTGGGAGCGCTATATCTTTTATGTGTTTAGTTTCTTGCTCCAATTATTTTTGTATCGTATTTTTATATGTAATGGATAAAAAGGAATAAACCGAATTATTGAAAATGCCAATTTCGCAACCACAATACTGTTCTTCACAGAAGAAAGTATTCTTAAAAAAATAATAAGAAGGCAATATTCCGACTGTCAAAAGCATTTTCAAAAATGTTGTATGTCCATTCTCATCTACACATGCACATAAACAGGATACAAAAAGATTTAGAACGATTGAAGGTGCACACAAAGTGATACAGCATGATACATGTGCGCAATTAGTAGGCGCAGATACACTACTGCAACAAATAAATTGATATAAACTCGCACAAATGAAATATCTTTACAACACTAAGATATAAATATATTTACAACACTATAAATTATTTAATTACAGAATTAATACAAACGAGTATCAAACAGCACAAACAAGAACAAGCTTTTCCATATTTCTAGATATAGAAAAGCACCAACACCTATATTTATAACAAATCAGTTAGTGAAGACTGCAGTTGAACAGTTACAGTATTACTACGAGTGCGTGTTAAAGAAAGAGTACATACAAGAACAAACGGTCGTCTAATCTTATACATAATAAAAGCACAAACATACATAATAACCGCATTATGTCAGTTGAGAACAAATGCATTATGACCAGGATTAACGCGAGTGCGTGCTAAAAAGTACAAACAAAAACAAACGCTAAATTAATTACAGCTAAAACAATATGAATACAGGATTAACACGGGTGCGTATTAACGATAACAAATGAATAAATAAGAAATAGACGTTGAATCTATTTTGCAATAAATATATTAATGCATTAAAGGTCATTGCAAGGTTATATTATAGTGTATGACAAAGTTATAAATTCGATAAAATGCGAAAAATTAGTAACTTATTTAGCCATATATTTACATATTGGACATTGGGAACATGCTTTTGAAATACAGTGTATAAATGTGTATTGGTTACGCTTAACACATAAAATATAGTACTAAAAATTTTTTTATTCGTATTTAATAATTGAGGGATTGTCATTTTCATACAATTACGTCTAATGCGTAATACAATTTATGAAAGCATATATATCTATATCTTGTAAAAAATTTATTTTTTTGCAGTATTTGTGTGGATATTTATGCTATTACTTTGATAGAAGGTTATTTCAAACCTTACATCATTGTAAATTTCTACGTAGTAATTAATTTTACGATTCTGTTATACCTCATGTATTTATTACCAGGGGTATTAATTTAACTTTATGCTTCAAAACTGCGAGCATCATTTCAAATTGTGCAGTGACAAGAAATAACTCTTATAAGAGTCATATCAAAATTTCCTTCCTTCTATAAATAGAATGATCGTTGTAACTGTCCAATTGACAAACAGTTGTCTAAAGGACCAACGCCTTAACGTTAGCTGTTGCTAGTGAAAGGCGAGCTTTTTATCGGGAAGATAGCCCTGAGCAATTATGTTTGGTGCCGTGTTCGAAAAAAGAAGTAAACAAACTAAAAACATGGTATAATAATTAGATTCCTGGCTATTATGTATCTACTTTAGTAATGTATAATACACGATGATTATTTTATAAAGCGTCAGAAACACGGTGAGTATAAAATAACCAGATAGTACTTTGTTAATTCCTTTTCGTAGTGCAACAAAATAATGTAGAGAGAGAGATACGAATTTGCGAGCTTTAATTTAAACATCGAAATGTTAAGATTTTTGGAACTTAATTCGGAATTGATAAACTAACCTATACTAAGATTTTTGGTTATGGCTTACAGTAGATAATATGAGAAATAACTATCTATGTCGTGATGGTATTAGTAGTTTTCAAGATTTGCATAAATTCGAGGAATTATATAAGTGCATCGCTGATATTTTGGTAGTTGTTAAACATCTAGTATGTTGTTTGTTCTGAAAGAACATGTAAGTTTTGATTACATCTGTATTCCAATCAAGTAAGCGTTTTTAAGTTTTGTTCAAGTCGGAAATTCTTAAGTTATTTAACGTTGTTTGACACTATTATATCTTTGCGATATTGAAGTGAACTTTCAAAATTCCTTTTTAATTTTGAGATTTGCCGTTCAAATTCATAGAGGGCAATACTTCAAAGTAGTTTACCATTTTTGATATAATGAATTAAGAGTACCTGATTAGGAAATAATAATTATTGAGTAGTTCCGAAATTTCAAAATATTACATTTTGAATAGTCTTGATTGTTAATAATTAAACACTAGCCTTAAAAAAATCTTTGTTCACTGGATAGGTTATGTATGCTTAATTGAACTTTAGAAATAACCAGGAAGTTAAGGTGAATTAACATTAGAGGTGAATTCTACTGTAGTACTAATCAAGACCGAATAAAATCTTGTTAGTATATCATCAGTCATTTACATAGTGCAAATGTTTAAGATCTATATGAAAAATAATTGCAAAATTTTAAGATGTAGTGAAACAATATTACTAAATCAATTTGATGATGATGTGTACATATTGAGTAATCATTTGTAAACAAACATTTTCGATAAATGGGATATTAAGAGAATAGAAACTTATTTTGGTCATGTTCTATGATTATTATTTTGAATGAGATAAGATTTGGTTCTTAATATCTATAAAATTTAATGGTGATAATTAATAGAATGCACGAACTGTGCTAAAATTGGTTTTGGTTAATTACAGAAGTAGCAGTGCATCTTTATAAACTATTACGTGGAAGTGCGTAAGTATTTCGTAAGGGTTGTGTTTATGTAAAATATTTTTACAGCGGTATAGGGCTTAGGTTTACGCATTCTCCTTATACAAATGAGCTGATGTTAATCATTAGTTGTATTCAAAAACTCGGTGTCGCCAGATTTACTTTATTTTTGGTCGTAGTTCAACCCCGACCCAAGCTCATAATCTACCCAGAACAAATTACTCTACTAGCTGCTTTGCCTTTTGAGGTTTTCTTACTCATAAGCAATTTTCCATTCAAAATTAACTCGGGCTTCTTGTCGCAACAGGAAATCCTCGTTTAGTTACCCTTGCGCCTGACATTTGGCAAGTCTTATATTACCGTATACCAATGTAAATAGTAACAAATAGCGCACAACGTTTGGGGCCTTGATTGGTTTTGCATGTCTACACTTGTTGATTTTTGAATCATAGAATCAAGATTAATTTAGCATATTGATATTGCACAAGAGAGGTTGAAAACTTTAGAGTAGATTGTTTATTTGAGTTTAGGTAATAGTTAGTTTAGCTAGTTAATTTCATGATGGCTGATAGTTATCAGGTTGTTTATTTTCATAAAGATGAACTGGATTACAAATTAAGAATCCGAGGAGTTAATAGCAGTAGACCAATGCAGGACAAGAGAAAAATGTTAGGTCGATTATTAGCTAAAGAAACAACAGTACCTGGTCGTTTAATTGATCCTTCTGCATATGTAATAGAATTTTCGGATGGACGTGATGAGATCGATGCATCTATAGTGTCTGTGAAAAATATTTTGTTAAAATTCAAAGGTGAGTTATCAGACCCCACCTTTAAAAGGATACAGTCGCGATTAGTACATCTTGATGGTCGTGTGAGGCGAATGAAAATTCCTTTAGATGATTCGGACGAAGCAACCACATTTAAAAATGAATCGTTGGCAACTAACCTTATCATGGAGGCAGAACTACACAAAAAACTTAAGAAGAATGAGAGTGTAAGTGGTTATGGTAAATTGTCTATGAGAGAAGCCATCCCTGCCGCCGTCAGTGTTCCTATTAACACTGTTTCGTAACTAGTTCTCCCGATTGGTTCGTGGTCCGTTAAATTTTCTAGAGACCCAGGACAGGTTCATCAATTCTTGGACAGAGTAACTAAGTTGGCACAGTCGCGGAAAGTGTCTGAAGAGGATTTATTTAGTGCTTCCTTGGAATCATTTACGGGTAACGGTCTTGAATAATATCGTTGTATTAAAAGTTTTCTAACCAACTGGAAATCTTTGGTTAGCAGCCTAAAAGAAGATTTTCTACCATCATATTTAGAGGATGAAGTTTGGGAAAAAATTAGATCGCGTTACCAACGTAAAGGAGAATCTGCAGGCCTATATATAGGTTTTTAGTAGGTTTTGTAGGTTACCACAATCACAGTAGAGTGTACAAAAGTTAGTATAGTTAAGAAGAATTGATTGCCTAACTTTATTTGTCAATTAGCTTTATCAGAAATTGATAATATGTCGATGTTAATCAATTTGTGCAAGAATTTAGAAGAAGCCTATGCATCAAAGCAAAACTAGTGCAGAGTTCGGCGAATTATGTTTCGGAAGTCCAAGGAAATTCGAAGTCACAAGTTGAAAACAAGTAGTCAGCTCTGTTTGAAACTCTTCTGCGCGAACTGCTTGTAGCTTTTACAATAATTCATTTCCATCTCAGATTCAAGCTTTGGAAAATAATCACAGCCTTTCTAGTAGTGTTCCTGTAAGTACAGTTAATGTGAAAAAACTTACGTGTTGGAATTGTTTAGGCGATGGTCATACTTTTCGAAGGTGTAAGTTCCCACGAAAAATATTTTGTTATAGTTGTGGGTATAGTGGAGTTAAAAGAGTAATATGTCCGCCGTGTTCAAAAAACGAGTAAGTAGGCAGATGCATAGTGGCCGGCATAACGTTTCTATACAAAGGGCTACGATTATGTTGTGTGAACAAAATAATTTTTTTAATAAAGATTATTAACGCGTTAATAATACGGCACTCACTTCCCATTCTAATAGGTAAATCAACTGAACCAATAACTTCTTTCGGAACCCCATCCGCAGTAGAAACTTTTTCTTCTCTTTTTTCCACGTAACAGTTTATGATGCACTGCTACTTTTGTAATTAACCAAAACCAATCCTAGCACAGTTTGTGCTTTCTACTAATAATCACCATTAAATTTTATAGATATTAAGAACCAAACCTTATCTCATTCAAAATAATAATAATAAACATGACCAAAATGAGTTTCTATTCTCTTAATATTTCATTTATCGAAAATGTCTGTTCACAAATGATTACTCAATATGTACACATCATCATCAAATTGATTTAGTAATATTGTTTCGCTACATCTTAAAATTTTGCAATTATTTTTCGTATGAATATTAAAAATTTGCACTATGTAAATGACTAATAATATACTAACAAGATTCTATTCAGTTTTGAGTAGTACTACTGTAGAATTCACCCCTAAGTGTTAATTCAACCTAACTTTTTCGTTATTTCTAAAGTTCAATTAAGCATACATAACTTAACCAGTGAACAAAGATTTTTTTTAAGGCTAGTGTTTAATTATTAACAATCACAACTATTCAAAATGAAATATTTTAAAATTCGGGACCTACTCAATAATTACTAGTTTTCCTAATTAAGTACTCTTAATTTATTATTTCAAAAAAAAGTAAACCACTTTGAAGTACTGCCCTCTATGAATTTTAACGGCAAACTTCAAAATTAAGAAGGAGTTCTTATGAAGTTCACTTCAATATTGCAAGGATATAATAGGGTCAAACGACGTTAAATAACTTAATAATTTCAAAGTTGAACAATACTTAAAAACGCTTACTTGACTGAAATAGAGATGTAATCAAAACTTACATGTTCTTTCGGAACAAACAACATACTAGATGTTCAACAACTTACCAAAGTATCAGCGATGCACTTATACAATTCCCCGAATTTATGCAAATCTTGAAAACTACTAATACCATCACGATATTGATAGTTATTTCTCAAATTATTTACCGTAAGCCATAACCAAAAATCTTACTGTAGGTTAGTTTATCAATTCCGAATTAAGTTTCAAAATCCTAGCATTTCGATATTGAAATTAAGGTTCGCAAATTCGTATCTCTCTCTACATTATTTTGTTGCACTACAAAAAAGAATTAAAAAAGTACTATCTGATTATTTTATACTCACTCTGTTTCTGACGCTTTATAAAATAATCATCGTGTATTTGGCATCACTAAAGTAGAAACATAATAGCCAGAAATCTAGTTATTACACCATGTTATTAGTTTGTTTGCTTCTTTTATCGAACCCGGCACCAAGCATAATTGCTCAGGGCTATCTTCCCGATAAGAAGCTCGCCTTTCACTAGCAACAGCTCACGTAAAAGCGTTTGTCCTTTAGACAACTGCTTGTCAATTCGACAGTTACGACGGTCATTCTATTTATAGGAGGAGGAAAATCTTGAAATGACTCTTATAAAAGGTATTTCTTGTCACCGCACAATTTTAAATAATGCTCACAGTTTTATAGCCTAGTGTTAAATTAATACTCTTGGTAATAAATACATGAGGTAAAACAGAATTGTAAAATTAATAACTACTTAGAAATTTATAATAATGTAAAGCTTGAAATAAGCGTCTATCAAAATAATAGCATAAATATCCACACAAATACTGCTGGAGACTAACTTTGTTACAAAATATAAATAACTATGCTTTCAGAATATTGTATTACGCATTAGACGTAATTGTATGAAAATTACAATCCATCAATTATTAAATGTGAATACAAATTCTTTTATTACTATATTTATGTGTTAAACGTAACCAATACACATTTATGTACTGTATTTCATAAATATGTTCCCAATATCTAATATGTAAATAAATGGCTAAAAAGTTACCAAATTTTCGATTTTTCTCAAATTTATAAAATGAAAACCTTGTCATACACTATAATATAACCTTGCAATGACTTTTAATAGAGTAATATATTTATTGCAAAATAGACTCGACGTCTATTTCCTATTTATTCGTTTGTACTCATTAACACGCACTCGTGTTAATCCTATATTCATATTGTTTTTGCTTTAATTAATTTAGTGTTTGTTTTTGTTTGTGTTTATTGGCACCCACTCGCGTTAATCCTGTTCATAATGCATTTGTCCTCAACTGACTTAATGCGGTTATTATGCATGTTTGTGCTTTTATTATGTATAAGAATAGACGACCGTATGTTCTTGTTTGTGCTCTTTAACACGCACTCCTAATAATACTGTAACTAACTGTAGTTGTCACTAACTGATTTGTTATAAATATAGGTGTTGGTGCTTTTCTGTATATAGGAATATAGAAAAGTTTGTTCTTGTTTGTGTTATTTGACACTCACTCGTATTAATTTTGTAATTAAACTATTTCTTTGAAATGGTGCCTTTGATAATGATAAATGTTAATTAAAACACTTGTACATAGCAGACTGTATATAAAACTTTTTTATTTGTTTTTAGTATAAAACATACGAGTACAAAATTGTAAAGCGTGTCATGCTTACTAGCACACAACCATCACTTTACAGTGCTAATGCAATACTGTCTTTCTGGACGCGATGGTTGTGGAGTTACCATTCAAAGTAGGGTTGTAGACGGTACAGTCTGATCATAGAAAATTTGCACAATATAAAAATATTTAATTGCAAGTTAAATATAAAGTACTTAACATAAAGTGAGCCCCGAAAAGAAGGCATATTATTCAAACAACGAAACTTACAAAATGAAAATGCCTGTAACAAATTAATTTCTTACACTAAATCAAACATTTTGTGAGTAATAATTCTAATCTATAAACACTACACGCAGACAAACGCAACATAAAACAAACTCGAATTAAACACTTACACTACTCACATTCAGCTAAAGGGCAAATCTTCGCAAAGGAGCGCTTAATAAGCCCGCTGCTGGTCCGTATTGTTGCAACACGACTTACTCCATCTCCACCACCATGAGTTTCTATTATACGACCAAGCTTCCACGAAGAAACAGGCGCGTTGTCGTCTTTAAGGATAATCAATTGTCCAGGTTTAAGCATACCACAATTCGCTCGCCACTTGACGCGATGTTTCAATTCACAGATGTACTGCAACTTCCACCTTTTCCAAAATAGTTGCTGCGATTTCTGAATAAGAGCAAAGTTTTTTAAGCGAGACGCAGCAGTATCAGTGACATCAAGATGTGGAATTGTATCCATGTGCCGTCCAATTATAAAATGTGCAGGTGTGAGGGGGGTGAGGTCATGAGGGTCAGAGGACAAAGGATGAAGCGGTTTTGAATTTAAGATTGATTCAATTTGAGCCAATAAAGTATAAAATTCTTCGAAAGTCAGTAGAGTATTTCCGATAGATCGTTTTAAGTGATGCTTTATGCTTTTAACGCCGGCTTCGCAAAGGCCGCCGAAGTGCGGAGATTGGGGAGGTATAAAATGCCATTCAATGCCTAAATTTGATGCAATATCAGTGAAAAAATCTTTGTTCAATTTAACAAATTTATACAATTCTTTCAATGTGGAGTGTGCACCAACAAAATTGGTGGCGTTGTCAGAATATATTTTCGCTGGCTTGCCACGACGAGCAACAAATCTTCTTAAACACATTAAAAATGCTTGGGTGGAAAGATTGCTAGCAAGTTCAACATGAATTGTGGAGAAACATATAAATAAACAAATGTAACTTTTGGTAGTTGTACAACCACGTCCGTTTTTGCTTTTAATTAAAATGGGTCCGGCATAATCTGTACCTACAACAGCAAACGGAAAATTTGGAGAAATTTTGTCGCGGGGTAAGTTACCCATTATTAGATTAATAGTTTTGGGAGAGCACTTAAAACATTTGATACAATTGTGTACTATTTTTCGAACTAAATTCCTACCATTTGTAAACCAAACCCGTTCTCTTATGCAAGAAATGAGTAATTGAGGACCACAATGAAAAAGTCTAATGTGTTCACGTGAAGCTAGTAGATTTGAAAGGTGATGTCGACTATCCAAAAGAATAGGATGTTTCTTATCGAATTCGTAATCAGAATTTTGAATGCGTCCTCCTACACAAAGAAATCCATCATTGTCAAGAAATGGGGATAGATTTAGTAGCTTACTACGAGAGGAGATGCTTTTTTGAGAACTTAGCAATTTTATTTCTTCCCAAAAAGATTCTAGTTGAGAAATTTTCACTAAACACATAAGAGCAGAGTTAATATCTTTAAAGGCTAAACAGCCAAACTTTCTCAATTTGGGTTTAACAGAGGAGTTATGTCTGAAACTCAAGCAATAACCGATTATTCTTTCGAGTTTGCTTAAGCTAGAGTACATTACAAATGGAAAATTTTTGTTTTCGCTAACCACAAGAGTGACGATTTTTTCTTTGATTTCGGGAAGGTTATCCTGTAACGGCATCGTTTCAGAGTGTTCGATTTGGGTTTTGTAAAGAAAATCTGGAGCATTCCACCAAACATTACACGTTTTCAATTGGGATGGCATTAAATCACGAGACAATATGTCGGCCACGTTGTTATGGGTTGAAATGTGAGACCAAGTCCAATCACAAGTAATATGCTGAATTTCCGCTACTCTGTGGGACACAAACGTTTTTAAGAGATGCGGTGGCGTTTTCAGCCAGCCAAGTACAATCGTGGAGTCTGTCCATAGATAGCAATTATCAATTTTGTACCTTATAGTACTGATTACCGTGGACATTAGTTTTGATAAAAGTAGGGCTCCACAGAGCTAAAATTTGTGAATAGTGAGCGTCTTCAATGGAGCTACTTTGCTGTTTGAACAAAGAAGCTGGCAAGAGATAACACCATCATAAGTAATTGATCTTATGTAAATGCAAGCACCATAGGCTCGCGAACTCGCGTCGCAAAAACCATGAGCTTCAATAATTTCAGGATTGATGCATATAGCGAAGCGAGGGATTTCCAATTGTTTTAATTTATCAAGTTCAGAGCGAAACTGTGTCCACTTATGATGTAGGTCGAGAGATACGGATTCATCCCACCCAGTTTTATTTAACCACAATTGTTGAAGTAAAAGTTTAGGGATTATAACACATGGGCCCAGCAATCCGAGAGGGTCAAAAATTTGACCAATTTCTGAAAGGATTGACTTTTTCGTGATACGTTTACTTTCAGAAGGGAAAATTAAGAATGCCAAATTGTCGTGTTTAAAATTCCAATATAAACCAAGAGTTTTTGTGTGGTTTTTGGTGCCAATTTGCATAAAATCAGGATGCATATCGCAAGGATTAATGCTCTGCAAAACAAGAGGCTCATTTGACATCCACTTCTTTAAGGGAGAACATCCAGAAGAGAGAACTTTTGGTAAGTTTTCACATATTTTTTGCGCATCTTCTAGAGAATTGACCCCAGTGAGTAAATCGTTCACATAAAAATCTTCCATAATTATGGTGGATAGTTCTGGGTGCGTGTCTTTGCATTCGATGCCTAATTCGTGCAAACAACGAATTGCTAAAAATGAGGCTGAAGCTGTACTATAAGTAACAGTTTTTAAATTATAAGCTTGAAGTTTTTTATTAGAACTGTTTCTCTATAATATTTGTTGGAGAGGCCATTGTGAAGGCTTAATGAGCACCTGCCTATACATTTTTTGAATGTCGGCCGATATTGCATGTCTATGTGAGCGAAAACTAAGCAAAATAGAGAGTAAATCTCGTTGAATTACAGGTCCGACCATTCGAAGATCGTTCAGCGAGTAACCGGTAGTTGAAGGAGCACTACCATTAAAAACAACACGAAACTTAGTTGTGTAACTTTGTTCTCGAAGAACAGCATGGTGAGGTAAAAAATAAGAAATTTCTGAGTTAGCATTTTCTGTCTTGGCCAAAGACATATGAGAGAGAATTTGATATTCTTCCATAAAATCAGAATAACTATTGCGAAGAGAATCGTTTGACTTCAAACGTCTCTCGAGAGAAAAAAAGGATCGCATAGCAAAATTATAAGAATCTCCTAATTTTGAGAGGGGTTTCTTGGTGGGAATAGTGACAACGAAACGACCATCGGAATTTCTGTACGTATTTTCTACGAAGTGCTTTTCACACTCACTTTCTTCTATGAATATGGGTTTCTTGAAAGAGCACTCTTCAGTGTCCCAAAACTTTGCAAGTTGATCTTGAACAAGTGTAATCTCTGAAGAGAAATTGAACCGAACTACATTTGAAATAGAATTTGAAAGCAACATTGGGCCACTGACGACCCAACCAAAAAGAGTTTTTTGAAGTTTAGGTTGATCTGTGACTAAGGAGATTTGTCCAACACACAGTAAGTCGTAAAAACAACTTGCACCTAGCAATAAGTCTATTTTACCTGGGCGATTGAAATGAGGATCTGCCAATTTTACATTGGGTGGGAGCACCAAATGGGTCGTGTCAATTAGTGTACTGGGAATGCTACCAGTAATTGTGAATATCACCAAACAAGAAGTTTTTAAAGTGTAAGAATTATGCTTTGCTTTTAAAGAAACATGCATTTTGCTTTAATTTCAGAGTTAAAGTTGGCCAAACCAGTGACATTCATTTGAATGTCGTCACGTCAGAGCTTTAACCTGCTACACAATTCGCTAGTAATGAAGTTGCTTTGACTTGCACAATCCGACAGTAAGCGGGCGTTGTGCAATTTTCCATCAATGTCTAATATTGAAACTGTAGCGGTTGAGAGAAAAACATTAGTGTTATGATTCAACAAAGATGAAAGAGTAACATTTTTTTCAAGTGTAGAAATACGATTTTTTTGAGGAGCATTTGAAGTGCTTGGAACACTTTCGTCAGAAAAGCGGAGCTTAGATTCACCAATGTGTAGCAAAGAATTGTGTTTAGACTTGCAAGTCCGGCATGTAAACTGGGACTTACAATCTTTTCCAATGTGACCACGAGCAAGATAATTCAAACATAACTTAAGTGCTTTTGTCTTAGAGATTCTGTCTTCTACCTTCAAAGATTTGAAGCTTTCGCACGTGTATATTAAATGAGAACTATTACAGTAGTTACAATGAGCGTTATTAGTTACAAAGGATTTAGTATTTTTAGATTTAAGAATACGGTTATGATCACGACTTGTGTTGTTTTTTTGGGATTTATTTTCACTTTCTAGTGCTTCCAATACGCTTGCCTTTTGTTCTAGAAATAACATAAATTCGGATAAAGCCGGTAATTCGTTTTATTTTTTTGAGTTTCCCAATCGCGTTTTGTTATTGGGTCTAAAAACGATACTAGATTTTGTGTTATGGTGACTTCGCCAAGTTTTTCGGGAGGTACTGAGGAGCTTAAGAATTTTGAATGTTCTAGAGTGTTGTCAATGATTTTCCTTATATGCATGGAGGATTCTTTTTGAGCGTTTTCTAAAGAGAATAGAGCGTTGACGTGATGTCTGATAAGACCTCGTTTATCATTGTATCTTTTGCATATCATTTTCCAGGCCGTCCCGTAATGATCGGCGCTGAAAGATTGTGTTCTGAGAACATCAGCAGCCTTTTCAGTTAATGAGGATTTTAAATAGTGATATCTTTGTATGTCACTGAGGTTTGTATTAGAATTAATTAGACTTTCGAAAGTATCTCAAAATTCTATTCATGAGGTTTGAGATACACCATTAAAACGTGGTAGTTCCAGAACTGGTAATCGGACAAAGGGGAACTATGTTCTGACTTGGGTGCATTGTTCGGACTGGATCCATTAGAATCGAGTTGTTCGGGCGACTGCCTTGGCGGGGTATTGGCTATTGAGAGGTTACGGCTAGAACAGGAATTTGCATAAGAGAGCTGTTTTACGTTACGACTTAACAAAGTTTCAGTTTCCGCAACCAAAGAGTAATAATTGTTTTCAAAAGAGTCACGTTGTTTAAGCTCGCTGTCAAAATCTTCAGCGCTAGCTTCAATTTCAGTTTGAATGTCATCGAATGCGCTCGGCAAACACATAAAGTCATCTAACCGTTGGCGCAATTTGGATATTTGAGTATCAGTGAGAGAGCTACTTGCATGTAAATCGTCAAAGTATTTTCGAAAATTTGTTACTCTTCGTTTGAGCACAGCCCATTTTCTTATAAGAGTTTGGTTTTCTGTTGCCATCGCTGAGAGTAGTAATTAATAAAAAATTAATTTATTACATCCAAGCGCTTTAATATGCTATAATTGCACACTAATAAGAGAGAAGCGTTGGCATTCAGAATCAAATTACAACCACTTTTGCATCAAGAGAGAGAAGTTGAGTAACAAAACACAATATTTGAGAGCTTGGCAAAAGTATCTTGTAATGACAGAGTAATTTGTTCAAATTTGTGAACACAGAGCGAGCATAACAAAAATTCTAAAGTTGTTTTTTCATCAAACACAATAAATTTTAAAAGTATTAAGCATCACTGAAAACAATTTCATTATTTTGATTTTAGTTTATGCCCGAAATTAATATTTTTATAGCCCATTTAAATTCAATAACATTGAAAACAATACAATTTACACACATAGATTTGAGCTTAGGTACAAAAAATGTAAACACTTACAGTTTTGTCGGCATTAGGATAGGAATGAGGGTTAATACCTGCAGCTTTCAGAAACAATTTACCGATCGATATTGTTCCTCGCGCTACTCAAACTTTCTATTCCAGGTATGCCAGTGCGTTGTACGTAAATTCTAAAGAATGTAAAGGCTTGTTATTGCTGATTCACATCCGGCTCGAAGGACCATCTTTGAAATGGTGTCTTTCATAATGATAAATGTTAATTAAAACACTTGTACATAGCAGACTATATATAAAACTTTTTTATTTGTTTTTAGTATAAAACATACGAGTACAAAATTGTAAAGCGTGTCATGCTTACTAGCACACAACCATCACTTTACAGTGCTAATGCAATACTGTCTTTCTGGACGCGAAGGTTGTTGCGTTACCATTCAAAGTAGGGTTGTAGACGGTACAGTCTGATCATAGAAAATTTGCACAATATAAAAATATTCAATTGCAAGTTAAATCCATTTCGAATGGACCTGCACCTTGCCGAAGTTCTAGATTACTAGAACAGGTGAAATGGCTTGCGTGTTCTAATGAGCTAAAGAGCCAAACTACAGGTCCAACCAAAGTAGTAGGGTCGTTAGTGAGGAACCAGACTAAGACAGGTTCCCGAAAGAGGGCAGCGGCTCTTTCGGTACTTAGATTGGCAGAGACCATAGGGGTCGGTATGGCAGTCTAAAACACACTACCGCGATGTGGAAGGCAACGGAAAACCACCACATTACCTCCCAAGTACACAGCGTACCTAAATTATAATAAAATGATGGCATTCTCAGGGGTAAAAGATTCCGGAGTTAAAATAGTCTCCCATTCGGATCTCTGAGAGGGGACTACTTCGGAGGATGCGATCGGAAAGTTAAGAATAAGAGTCGGGAACATTTTGCGAGTCGGAGCGTGGAATGTTAGAACTATGAAGCAATTGGGTAAGCTAGAGAACCTAAAAATCGAAATGAATAGGTTATCATTAGACATAGAGGGATCAGCGAAGTTCGGTGGCCAGAGGCGGGGGATTTTTGGAGTGGAGACTTCAGGGTAATTCATAGCCGAGGAAGGAAATTTGGGTGTGGGGATAGTTATGCGGAAAAAAATAGGATACTGTGTAGAAAACTACTTACAAAAGAATGAAAGAGTACTCATGGTTAGATTAGAATCTAAACCGGTAAACACAGTAATAATACAAGTATACATGCCCACCTCTAGCTACAGTGACGAAGAGGTAGAAGCAATCTACAAAGATATCGAAGACATATTAAGACACGTAAAAGGACATGAAAATTTAATAATTACGGGGGATTTTAATGCAGTGGTAGGTGAGGGTAGGGAAGGAGCGATAGTAGGTTTATTTAGTTTAGGCACTAGAAACGACAGAGGAAATAGGCTGGTAGAATTTTGCGACAAGAACAATTTAATCATTACAAACACATTATTTCAACATCATGCTAGAAGACGATATACGTGGAAGATGCCAGGAGATATAGGAAGATATCAAATAGATTACATTCTTGTTAGACAACGGTTTAGAAATCAAGTAAAAGACTGTAGAAGCTACCCAGAAGCAGACCACAACATCGTAATTACGAAGGCCGCACTTAAATTTAAAAATTTGAAAAAAAGAAACAGAAAAAGGCACTTGGACCTACAGAAACTAAAAGAGAAAGATATTCAAGAAAGATTCGAAAAAAGGTCAAATGAATTGCTCAAAGATATCGGGAAAATATCTGATACTAAGGAAGTAGAAACAGAATGGAATAACATTAAATCCAGTCTCGACATGGCGGCCAGAGATATTCTTGGATATACACAAAAAGTAAATAAGAAACCATGGATAACAAAGGATATCCTAAATTTAATAGAAGAAAGTCCAAAATACAAAAATCAATCAGACGAAACAGGAAAACAGAGATACAAAGCCATAAAATGGGAAATTATTCGAAAATGCAGGAAAAATAAAGAACAATGGATTGATGAAAAGTGCAAAGAGGTACAAACTAAGATGGAAGTAGGAAAGACAGATGAAGCATACAAACTAATTAGAATCAATTTTAGGGATATAGAACCGTATAGCAAAAATATAAGGGATGCGGGAGGAAATGTCATTATAGAAAATGTAGAGAAAGTGGGTAGATGGCAAGAATATATAGGGATTTTATATGCAGGAGAAGAACTAACTGCATTATAAAAGGAATCAGACATTGAAAATGATGACTTGGGATATCCTATACTTAGAGATGAATTTGAAATAGCATTAAAGGGTCTGAAAAATGGTAAGGCGCCGGGTACAGATAAGGTGCAAGCGGAGACTCTAAAGCCGCTGGTCAAGCAGTAACAGAACGTCTCTTCCAACTTGTAAGCTATATGCATGAGACATGCGAGATACCCAAAGATTTCAAACATAACATCATAGTAACTATACCAAAAAAGAAAGGCGCAGATAGATGTGAAAATTTTCGA
Source organism: Platerodrilus igneus (assembly GCA_036346225.1). Lineage (NCBI taxonomy): Eukaryota > Metazoa > Arthropoda > Insecta > Coleoptera > Lycidae > Platerodrilus > Platerodrilus igneus. Next base: position 915,171 of record JARFIW010001273.1, read on the forward strand.
ACAATAAGCTTGACAGCACACGTATCCAAAATATTAACTAGAATTGTACAAAGACGAATGGAAAAACGGGCTGACGAAATACTAGGAGAAGACCAATTTGGGTTTAGGCGAAACAGGGGTACACGGGAGGCTATCTTAGCTCTGAGGGTGATAATGGAGAAAACAATAGAAAAAGGGGAAAGCGTGTATATAGGGCTTGTAGATCTGGAAAAAGCATTTGACAATGTAAAATGGAAAAAAATGTTCGAAATACTCAAAAAGATTGGAATGAGTGATAGGGATAGACGGATAGTACATAGCTTATACAAAGAGCAAACAGGAGTAATAGAATTAGAGCAGGAACGTAGAGAAGTAAACATCAGGAAAGGGGTAAGACAGGGATGTTCCCTATCCCCACTAATTTTTAACTCGTACATTGAGGAGGCAATGAATACTGTCAAATGCAGGAAGACATTTGGAATTACTATGCCGGGACAAAAAATAGATATGCTTAGATTTGCAGATGATATAGCGGTATTAGCATCTAGCAAGGAAGAGTTAGAAGCTGCTTTCAATAAAATGGAAACGGTTCTAACAGAGAGATTCGGTATGAAAATTTACAAAAGTAAAACTAAAGTACTAGTATGCAAAGGAGGGAAAAATAAATCAAAAACAAGAATACAAATATGTAACACGAACTTACAAGAGGTTAAGGATTTCTGCTATCTAGGAAGCCAAATAACGCAAGATGGGAAAAGCACAAAAGATATAAAACAAAGATTAGCACAAGGTCATGCTACATTTAACAAGAAAAAGCAACTACTGTGCTCAAAGACCACAAACATAGAAACAGGGAAAAGATTGCTCAAAACATATGTGTGGAGCACATTACTGTATGGCTGTGAAGCCTGGACAGTGGGAGAAGCGGACAAGAAAAAGGTAGAAGCCTTTGAAATGTGGTGCTAACTTATACGTGATTCTAACTAATTTATCACGTTTTGATAGACTTGGATGTGTACATTTAAGGTGAATTTAAAATTTTAAAGAACCTTCAATCAAAAGAGGCACATTGTTGCAATACACAGCTACCGCGTAAATCAAGAGTTGTTTTAATTGCATATATAATTAACGTTATTATGTTAGTGGGTTTAGGCGAAACGTGGAAACACGGGAGGCTATTTTAGCTCTGAGAGTGATAATGGAGAAAACAATAGAAAAAAAGGAAAGCGTGTATATAGGGTTTGTAGATTTGGAAAAAGCATTTGACAATGTAAAATGGAAAAAAATGTTTGAAATACTCAAAAAGATTGGAATGAGTTATAGGGATAGACGAATAGTACATAGCTTGTACAAAGAGCAAGCAGCAGTAATAGAATTAGAGCAGGAACGTAGAGAAGTAAACATTAGGAAAGGGGTGAGACAGAGATGTATCCTATCCACATTGATTATTAACTTGTACATAGAAGAGGCAATGAATAGTGTCAAATGCAGGAAGACATTTGGAATTACTATGCAGGGACAAAAAATTGATATGCTTAGATTTGCAGATGATATAGCGGTATTAGCGTCTAGCAAGGAAGAGTTAGAAGCTGCGCTCAATGAAATGGAAACTGTTCTAACAGAGAGATACAGTATGAAAATTAACAAAACTAAAACTAAAGTTCTAGTATGCAAAGGTGGGGAAAATAAAGAATACAAGAATACAAGTACGTAACACGAACTTACAAGAGGTTAAGGATTTCTGCAACCTAGGAAGCCAAATAATGCAAGATGGAAAAAGCACAAAAGATATAAAACAAAGATTAGCACAAGGTCGTGCTACATTTAACAAGAAAGCAACTACTGTGCTCAAAGACCACAAACATAGAAACAAGGAAAATATTGCTTAAAACATATGTGTGATGCACAGCACTGTACGGCTGTGAAGTCTGGACAGTAGGAGAAGCGGACAAGAAAAAGGTAGAAACCTTTGAAATGTGGTGCTACAGACGTATGATGAAGATATCATGGACAGACAAAGTTAAGAACGAAGAGGTACTAAAAATGGAAGGGGAAGAAAGAAATTTGTGGAAAACGGTAAAAAATAGGAGAGATATGATGATAGGCCACATACTACGGCATGAAGGAATAGTGCGGAATATACTAGAAGCAGAGATAGGAAAAAAGAGAAGAAGAGGTAGACCTAGGTTAGACTACTGCAGACAGATAGTGAAAGATGTAGGCTGTAGGAGTTTCAGGGAAATGTGTAGGCTAGTTCAAAAGAGAAATCAATGGAGGTACGCATCCAACCAGTCCCCAGATGGATAAATTAATGACGAAGAAAGTAGCTGCACTTAAACATGATATTTATTATAAGCAACTACAAGCATTGGAGGGGCAATATTCTCGAATAATGGTAATTGCGTAAAAGCATTTACTGGAAAACTATTATATCGGCAAATGTCTAAGTGTTGGGGGATCTTGGCAGCCACAGGTTGCTTAACCCCCTTCAATAAATCTCAGTGAAAAAGGGCATAATATTAGAAAACAATAGAGGAAACATGATATTTGTTATAAGCAACTACAAGCATTGGATGGGCAATATTCTCGAATTATGGTAATTGCGTGAAAGCATTTACTGGAAAACTATTATTTCGGCAAATGTCTAAGTGTTGGGGGATCTTAGCAGCCACAGGTTGCTTAACCCCCTTCAATAAATCTCTGTGAAATAGGGCATAATATTAAAAAACAATAAAAGGGGAACTGAGCTGTATTACTGTGTGAGAATTTCAGGGAACCATGTAGGTTAGTTTAGAAAATAAATAAGTTCAGGTACATGTCCAACCAGTTTTGAGACGGGAAACCCAATGACGAAAAAATAAGCGCAGACAAATTTGATGATTATTATAGACAACTAGTTGTTTGTTGTGAAATATCTGCAACTAATGTTGACTGTACGGAAAGACATATTGGAAAAATATTAAATCAGTAAATGTTCGAGTGCTGGGGGAACTTGGCAGCCACAGGCTGCTTACCCCCCTTCGCAACCACTGAATGTCGGAGAAATAAAGTATATAATTGTAAAACAGTAGAAGGTGACCGAATTGCATCTAACAAGAAAGAACGGCACCTATGATGAAAGACATCAAACATAGAACAAAAAGTTGTTGAAAGCGTATGTGTGGAGCACAGCACAGACAATATGCCTACGAAATACGAGCAGTCTGAAAAGCAGACAGAAGAACAGTAGCGGCCTTTGAAATGCCGTGCTTCAGATGTTCGAGGATGGACAGACAAAGTTAATAACAAATCGGTTATAGAAACAGTAAAGGAACAAGGATATCTTTGGGAAAAAATATGAGAAGTAGAAGGGCATAATACGTTCTAAGGCATTTTTGGGGAATAGTATGTGATATATGACAACCAGAGATAGGAAAAAAGAGGCGGATGTCGACCTAGATCAGATAGTGATAGATGCAGACTGTGCAAATTTCGGTGAAATCTGTAGGTTAGTTCAGAATAGGAAACAATGATGGTACGCGTCTAACCAGTTTCAGGACTGAAGACTCAATGATGATGATCATGATGCAAGTTAAATATAAAGTACTTAACACTATTTATTGTGTTGGAATTATATTTATATCATAGTGTTGTAAAGATATTTCATTTGTGCGTGTTTATATCAATTTATTTGGTGCAGTAGTGTATCTACGCTTATTAATTGCATACCTGTATTATGCTGTAACACTTTGTGTGTACCTTTAATCGTTCTAAATCCTTTTGTATTGTGTTTCTGTGCATATATAAATTGACATACAAAATTTTTGAAAATGCTTTTGATAGTCTGAATATTGCCTTCCTAATATTTCTTTAAGAATGCCTTCTTTTTCGAGGAACAGTATTGTGGTTGCGATATTGACATTTTCAAAAATTCGGCTTATTCCTTTTCATGCAGATACATATAGAAATACGATACCGGAAGAATTGGAGCAAGTAACTAAACACAAAGAAAGTTATAGCGCTTCCAAGAGAAACAATTTTATAAGATCGATTTTTTCCGTGCGGGCGCTGTAACTTTCCTTGTTTACTGTTATTTGAAACTATTTGTACCTTATTTCTGGGTGTACGTAATGGAAAATGAACATATTAAATTTTTGAAAAATGTTCAATTTTGGTGTCTGTGTGTAGTTTGCATGTTGGATAAGTTTCTGAAGAATTTTTTTTCCGTGCAGGCGTTGTAACTTTTAATTCTTTTTGTATCATATTTCTGTGCATGTGTAGATTAAAATGGACTAGTTAAATATTTAAAAATGCCTTTAGTAGCCAAAATATTGTGTTTTTATTATTTTATAAGAATGCTTTCGTGTGTATGAAATAGCATTTTAACTACCAAGAGGCAATTTTCAAAAATTCAGCCAGTCCATTTTCATCCACATACACACAGGAATACGATGCAAAAAGAATTGGAAGAAAAACCAAACACAAAAAAAGTTGTCGACGAACCCGGCTTCTGCAGCTAGTTTACTCAAGTAACCTTTTTCTCTATACTTTAAGTTTTTTACTGTTTAATTTTATAAATCGTAATTTGAAAACGAGCGTGTGTCGGTGAGTTAATTCTAGCATTATTCTTCTTTATTAAGAATCGTTAATTTATTTTACATTGAATGTTATTTGACTAATATTAACATATATACATTTTATTCGCTGCGCCTAGAAACTTTTATATGCTACGGTACACTACTGTAGAGAAGGTTGCAATTATTGCGCTTTCTTATGCGAATAGTGAAAATTGCAACAGAGCCGCTGTGCGATTTAAACTACACCCAAATAAATATGTTAGCAGAAACGACATCTTGGAATCGGTTGCTAAATTTCAAGGAATCGTTTAAAATCGGTAGAAAACGAAGTATTTAAAATTATAGCTTTAGATTATGTTCCTATAAATCCCTCGATAGCCACAAGAGCAACATTTCGTGTGAGCGAACAAGTATTCAACGCATTTAGAAATAGTCCGAATTTCATTTATATAAAGTACGTCTGTTACGTGAATTTATTGTAGATGACTCTGACCGAGCGGTGACGTCCGGAATTTTGTAAAGCAATTAGCGAACTGGAAAGCCGCAGTCTAGTTTTCATTTTTCAATAATTTTTGCTGTCGATTCGATACACAGGAAACTTAAACGTTTAGGCTGCAATATTTAGTGACCATATTACTGATTCCCTTCTGGAAGATTATTCTACTAGAAAAATTAATCCAATGCTAACATACAATGTTGTGCACAGAAATACCTGCTAGAAAACCAATTATTATTTCAACAGGGTGGATCTCCTTGACATTATGCTTTGCCTGTAGAACAGTATCAGTATCAAAAGGTTCAATATCGATGGATGGTAATGAGGGACTTTGTAGCAAAGCCAGCACGGTCGTCAGACGTAGCACCGCAAATTACTTTTTGTGGGACTACATAGAAACTAAAATTTACTCAACCTGATAGCAACTTTTCAAGTATGTCAACGTTCTATAAATCTCTAAAATCGCTTCAGAAATGCGTCTGAATGTGCTTCAACACTTTATATAAAATGTGTAGTATTGTTTGGAAGCTAATGTCGCCAATTTAAACACTTAATACAATTACGTTATTAAGTCAAACGTACTCAATTTATTAATTTTAAACAATACTATTTTCAACACTAATGGGCCAAGTTTAAAAAATTGGGACACTTGGAAAGAAAATTTAATTAGATTTATAACGATATATTACTTGACACTACCTACACTTTATAATAATGAGTTTAATATGCCCACTCCTTTAGATATGAAAAGGGTGAATTGAAAATGTAGCGATTTTTCGTGAAATAAAGAAAAGTGACAAAAAATGCGTGCTTCGTTTTAGGAGAGCTACTGTGTGTTAAATTAACGATATAGGTTGGATCTTCTAATTTCATTATTGTTATACAAAAGTTGTACCCGAGACCTTTAACCGTTTTACTTTATTATTATCTAGAGATATTTGTTGTAATAAGTACATACCTTAAATTTCATTTGGGTTTTTCATAAAGTTTACTGTGTTTGTGGAATGTAGTTTATAAGTAGCAGTAATACCATATTTGAAGTTCTTTTTAAATTTTCAAACAAACAAACGTATTTGCCCGATAAATATATTCTATAATGCAGTTAACATTGCCGTAATCATCATCATTTTGATTGTTAACGCATTAACTATATAAATCAGAAAGTTAAGATTGTGGGTTAAAGTCGACGACTTTGTATAAAAAATGACCCTTATGTTAAAATACATGCCTAAGACAAAACTCCAACCTTATGAAATTTTACGTGTAATTTTCTCTATATGGACTATACGCGTGTGAATGATAGATGGACATACATTAAACTAATTACAAACATTCATTAACCTAATTATACTAGCTTGTCTGTCGAATATTTTATTAATTTTCTCTTTTAACACATCATCTCAGAGTAAGCAATATTACGCAATATCAGGACAAAGTAATCTTTAAAACCTTTAGTCCATTTATTACCCTTATGACAGATAGGCATTCATTAACCTAATTATACGAGCTTGTATGGCGGGCATTTTATTAATTGCTTTTTTAACACATCATTCTAGAGTAAGCAATGTTACGCAATATAAGCATCTAGGCGATGATTGGTGGAATTCATAAATATTTAATAACTATTAACCACACAAAAACAGTATTTAAGGGTATACATGCAAGTCCTTTTGCAATATCAACAAATCTTAATTAGCTCTAAAGTATGCAAAGTCTATGTAGTAACATTGGATGGGTGTAGTACATTTACAAAATATAACAATTTTAAATCTTATAATAAACACAAATGTAAAATTTTTTATAGTATTATATTATTTATTTTGCGCATTTTAAATTTGCTACATACACTGTAAACTAATATTCAGGAGCGTCCTTTTGCATTCAAATGCCTGATGTAATACTAAATGATTTGAAAATGTCCTGGTATTCTAATTATTGAATTAATTAGGTTATATGTAAAAATCCGTTGTTTAATAATTAATTTCAATCACATGTTAATGTAATTATCTATAGTAAATGTTTACTATTCTTCATTGACAATTTTTCGAAAGCGTCATTAATAGTTACTTACGCACATTTTTAAATAAAATAAACCAGAATTGATGCAAACTATTTTGATTTTCAGATAACGTATAATATCGTTAGAACCGTTGTTGGTACAATAAATGACATTCAATGCAATACAAATTTTTGTAAAAACAACACCAACTAATTACTTGTTTACATTACTCATACTAGATTGCTGTTTACGATGATGTCAAAAAACTTCAAAACTTTCTTGTTTACGTACAATCACCTGGGAAAGATAGTCTTTTTATTAACATGCTGGTTTAATTATAACTATTTTAAACTAAGGATGAAGCGCCATACAACAGTTTTAGACTTGCATTGTTATATATTATCTCTTTTTGCATATTTATAACATGTTCTTTAAGCAAACAAGATCTAAATGTAGTGTATAATCGAGAACCCGGACAACCGATAAAAAATCCATAATAATATTCCCATCTGTTTGCTAGTTACACGCTAAGCAGGTCATTTGGTCTAGTTAAATATTCCAACAAAAAATCAGAATTTTTTATTCCGTAACTTAATCTTCGTTCATTCGAGTTCGTCATTTGTTTTTTACCACGTTATAAACTTTTTAAAATCCAATGCTAAACCTATGCATTCTGTGTCTTCCACCATCAAATACTAACTTACATAAGAAAGATGTTATATATACTCTATAGAGCAAGAACCGCAGTATGTCGAAAACATACGAACAAAGTCGAATAACACACCAAAAGCATTGTAGTAGTATTAATTAAAAAATATGCATCTATATACCAAAGTCCCACCTGCGACCATGACGTCTGAGTATCACACCTAGACGGGCCTTATTTAATTTCTAGATAATTGGTGTGGCCATATCCTTAATTTAGCCGGGAAAATTAAAGGCTCTTTACCTCATTTCAAATTGAATTAATTCGAATCGCTTACATAGCTTTAGCAACTTGGTAAATAGTTTTGTATTATAACTATATTTGCACTGCTAAACTTAAATACTTCCACAGGCATGTTAGTACCTTGAAATGAATTACATTTAATGTAAGTGGTGAAGCAGTTCACAATTTTTTGATAATATAAAAAAAACTTGATAGTAAATCAATTCAAAACAGTGCCACGATCAAAAAGTAATTCTAGCAAATGTCATAGAAGTCGGAGTCGAAAAAGCAGATGCGGTAGCTGCGACCACGTGTCCGAAGCCCAAGATTTCAAAGATGACCTATTGGAAGAGGCTTTACTTAACAGAATATCTTTCGACTACAGCTGCAGAGGACCTTAAATTCACCAGTGCTAAACCTATGTATTCTATTTCTACCACCATCGAATACTAACTCACACAGGAAAGATGCTATCTAAACTCTATAGAGCAATAGCCGAAAGACGCTGAAGGCACACGAAAAATGTCGAATAACACACCAAAAAGATTGTAGTAATACAAGTTGAAAAATACGCATCTATATACCAAAATACCTCCAACCGCTATGATACCAGTGCACACCCGAGAAAGTAAGTCCACCTGAGCTTTCTGCGAAGACCACAACACATGGCCGCCAGTGTTGGACACCAGTGGGCGTGGATTATTATGAATTACTTACTAAAACAGGTAGACATTGCCCATACAATTAAAAACATTCTTTACACATTTTTATTAAATGTATGCATGCAAGCTATATTATATATATATATATATATATATATATATATATATATATATATATATTGTAACGCTACTACTACCGCGTTTCTTTAATTTAAAACAAGTAATAACAAACGTCTTTATTACTTACTGTTCACAAGTCTAATTAACAGTATATGCCTTATTTATAGATGTTTTCAGTCCACTTAACAATGAAGCACTATTACACTAATGAATTTACAAGCACTAATATCTTCTTAAATTAACTCCTTTACCATAGGTTCATTAACAACACTAACACTACTATTTATTTATACACTTCTATTTATTTATGTATACTACAAGCTGTATGAACATTAGACACAGCATATCACATTTATGTATACTTCAAAAGCTCAAAACTGCTATCACTTTACAACGTTATAATTTATATTAGACATTCAAGAATAGACTAACTCTTACATTCATAAGCGGCCTTATATATACCCTGCATTAAGATATGACTCATTATCTAGAACTTTGTAGAAGGATTCTCGAATGCTGAAGAATACGCTGTGCCCCGGGCGTTTGTATGTTTGACGGGTTGCCTAATAGTGGATCGCAACACTGCCCCTCTTTAAAACCGTTACGTCTCGTAACTGTAAATCCATCTTGACGCCAATTCGATGACTGGTGACGGTATCGGCAGCTATCTCCTCTGGTGCATCCACCGCGTCGTTGGAAGTAACAGTCAACACTCTTTTCCTGGTCTTGGTAGGCAACCGGTTGATAACAACAAACAAGAACCTGGACGTTGGTTCCTGGAAAACTACTTCTAGCATATTTCGGACTATCCTCCAGTCTAAGCGATCCAGTCCACAGCCCAGCTTGGGCACCGCTAGTCTCGTTACTCCATTTTCCATCATCTGCGCCTTAAGATTTAGCAAAGCCTCCCATAGATGTCCATAACTAGGTCTCTGCCATGAAGAATTTTGGTGACCAGATAGTAAACATAACGATTTTTATCTTGAAGGACCAAAGATTTTCCTACAGTTGGCTGCTGTTGTACTAATTCATCCACACATCCAAACTTTTCTTCAAAACAATAGCTATTCTCCTTGACATTGCCAAATCTTGAGCTACGCAATGTGCAAGGAATACTCTTCTGGTGCTCTAAACAGATCTTGCTGTTTTCAACAACAACGCCAAATCTCGCTTTAGCGGAACCACCATACGCCGCCATAAAGCTCTCAAAATCTACATTTGGCTCATGATTAATAACTTGCCGAACACCATTATCATTATTCGAGTCTTCCTGGTTGTTGCCAGCGTAGGATGTTAAACGGTCAAAGTGTACCACTTTCGGTTTACCACGAGGGATCTTCTGATCCGGTACACTACATCATTAATCCTTTTAACACTTCGTACGGCCCTTCCCATTGTCTTTGTAGTTTTGGCGACAATCCACGTTTTCTTTGTGGATTGTACAACCACACTAAATCTCCAGGTTGATAACCACCTTCTTGTGCTCTCGTGTCATATTGTGATTTCATTCGATCGCTTGCTGCCTGTATATTCTTTCGGACGTTTTCGTGAATACTATTTGATCTTTCACGAAGCTTACTAACGTAATCTTCACCTGCGATCTCTTCTCCAGGTTTAAATCCAAACTGAAGATCACATGGTAGCCGCAATTCACGTCCTAGCATTACGCAAGCGGGCGAGTACCCTGTGCTGTCATGTACCGAAGATCGGTACGCCAGTAGGAACAAATGTAGATATTGGTCCCAGTCTCGTTGATGTTCAGAGACAACTTTGGCCAGGTACTTCCTAACGTCCTGTTCATTCTTTCAACCATTCCATCCGATTGGGGATGAAGTGGAGTGGTTCTAGTCTTCCTGATTCCAAGATGCTTGCAGACATTTTGAAACAATGCTGATTCGAAGTTCCGACCTTGATCGGAGTGTAATTCCAACGGAACTCCAAAGCGACAAAACAACTCCTTCACTAGTACATCTGCAACCGTCTCGGCTTCTTGGTTAGGTATAGCATATGCCTCCGGCCATTTGGTAAAATAATCCATTGCAACCAAGATGTATTTATTTCCTTTCTCTGATTCAGGAAATGGACCAGCTATATCAATGGCTACCCTCTCAAAAGGATTCCCACGTTATACTGTCTCATTGGGGCTTTCCGTTTTGAGACCGGGCCATTTGCAGAGGCACACAATTCACATTTCCGGCACCACTCCTTCACATCATCTTTGCAGTTCAGCCAATAGAATCTTTCTCTCACTCTCTCGAGAGTTCTTTTCACGCCAAAGTGCCCTCCGGAAATACCATCGTGCAAGTGCTGCAACACTTCCGGCACTCTGCTTCTCGGCACTATCACTTGAAGTCTCTCAGTGCCATCTTCAAATTCCAGGCGTCGTTTCAAGATTCTATTTTCCATCATCAAGGAGTCCCACTGTGCCCAGTATGCCTTCAGGCTCCTACTTGAAATACTAATTTCTTCCCAAGCTGGTCGTTGTCCTCTATTTTTCCACTCAATAATACGTCCCAATTCGGCGTCATTTTCCTGGTCTTCTCGTATTTTTCGAGTTGCCAAGTATCATCGGTTACCGTCATTCTATGGATGACACTTATTTTCTCTTCCATCTTGGAGCAATGATTGCAGTCCACCGGACAAGGTCTCCTTGATAGAGCGTCTGCATTCCGATGGCTAGTTCCTACGCGATGTTCTGTGTCAAAGTCATATTCCTGCAGCCGCTCTATCCACCTTGCCACTTGCCCTTCAGGATTTCGAAACTGCAGTAACCATTTCAGTGCAGCATGGTCTGTTCTCAACAGGAATTTACGGCCGTATAAGTACTTATAAAAGTGCTCTACGGATTTGACGACGGCCAACAGCTCCCTTCTTGTCACACAATAGTTCCTTTCTGGCCGCGACAAGACCTTGCTGAAATACCCAATAACTTTTTCTTGTCCGTCCTGCACTTGAGAAAGAACGCCTCCTATAGCTGTGTTACTGGCATCGGTATCCAACACAAATTTCCCTCCATCCGTGGATAACTCAAAATTGGTGCTGTAACTAGTAGCCGTTTCAGTTGTTCAAATGCTCTGTGGCAGTCGTCATTCCAATCATATTCTTGTCCATCTTCGGTTAATTTTGTTAACGGTTTGGCAATGTTCGCAAACCCAAGTATAAAACGTCGGTAATATGTGCACAATCCTAGAAAACTGCGTAGTTGGTGTATATCTGCTGGTGTAGGCCACTCCTGTACCGTTTTTATTTTGTCAGGGTCAGCTCTTATTCCGGTCTCCGAAACGACATGTCCTAGGTATTTCACCTCTTTTCCAAACAGGTGACACTTCTTGGGGCTCAATGTAAGGTTTGCCCCCCGTAATCTCTGGAATATCTCCTCTAGGTTCTTAAGATGTTCTTCGAAAGACCGACCTAACACTATCACGTCGTCCAGGTACACCAGACATGTCTTCCAGGACAGTCCACGCAGTACCGACTCCATCAATCGTTCAAAAGTAGCAGGAGCATTGCATAATCCAAATGGCATGACCTTGAACTGCCATAATCCAGTTCCAATTGTAAAGGCAGTCTTTTCTTTATCGTTTGGCTCCAAGCCTACCTGCCAGTATCCGCTTTTCAAGTCCAAGGTCGAAAACCATTTAGATCCGGATAGAGTATCTAAGGTGTCATCAATTCTGGGCAAAGGATAGCTGTCTTTCTTTGTCACATTATTAAGCCGCCGGTAGTCTACACAAAACCTTGTCGACCCGTCCTTTTCTTGACAAGCACTACCGGGGATGCCCATGGACTATTCGAGGGTTCAATCACTCCCTGTTCTTCCATATCGGTGATAATTTGCTCAGCTTCCTTACGTTTTGCCAAAGGAAGCCGCCTGGGTGTTGTCTTATCGGTTGCGCATCTCCAGTATTGATCTTGTGTGCACAACATTCGTCCTTCCTTTCTCACTATCATCCAGTGCAAACACACCTCGATATCGTCCGACCAGTTCTTTTACCTTGCCCAGTTGGTCGCCATTTAATCCTTGACACGAGGGTATCAACATATCCAGCAATTTCTGTGAGCAACCGTTGGTTGGTTTATTTTCGTGTCGTCCACACAACGTTTAATATGACATACTGGAATGCAACTTCCCACAATCATGCCTTTCTTCAGGGTCACTGTATGGGATTAATGTTCAGCACCCTTACTGGTACCATGTTTCGAGACTTTACCAGCGTTCTTCCAATCAGAAGTCCCTCCTGACCCATTCCCGATTCAGTTGCTTCCATCATGCATACTTGTCCTTCCCGGAGCGTACCATCCGGGTGTCCCATTACTATCATTTCCGCCTTCTCGGGTATTTTCACATCGCAAATCATTCGTAACTTGCATCGTCTGGTTACTCTACCTTGAAATGGAATCTCATCATCATCTATCCGAAGCACATTTTCTTTCATGTTTACATGAAACCCATATTCTCTCATGAGATCCATTCCCAAGATCACTTCTTCTGTAATTTCAGCTACCAACACTCGATGATTAATTAATTTGTCCCCAATTGTCAACATAACGGCAGTTTCTCCGTGAGTACCAATCTTCTCACCACTTGCCGTTCGGAGACACACCGATACAGGTAGCACTTTTCCACGACCAACCAAATCTGGTCTCACAATAGTTCTTGTCGCTCCTGTATCCACAAGTAATCGGACAACCCTACCATTAATTCTACCATCGATATAAATGCTGTCCAGACTTTCCACCGACGATGCAGCACGGATGATAATCTCCGGGGCACTACGCTGTGCTGTCGAAGTTCGCCCCCTTACATGGACCAGCTTTGGCACAACCGGTTGTTTCTTTGGTTGAGTACAGCGTCTCTGCATATGGCCAACTTCACCGCAGCTCCAGCATCGTAGACGCCATCTCCGCGGTCGTTGTCTTTCAGCCTTTCCGCCTTTCGCTTTTCAAACACACGATTGACTATTTCATCTATGCTGTTCTGAGCTTGACCAGGTTCCTCTAAGGCAGACCGAGCTTTGTGACTCACCCTATGTGATGTCTGCTTAGCTGCTTCAAATTCAAGCGCATGGGCCAGTGCGTCATCCAACATTTTTGGCCGTGCTAGTCTTAGCGCTTGCTGTATTTCGCCATCATTAACGCCATCCACAAATGTTTGGACAGCAAGTTGTTCGAGGAAGCTGTCTGGTGCCGTTGGGTATGCCAATCTAACTAATCTGGCAATGTCAGCTTCGAATTCTTGCAGGCTTTCACTTGTCTTTTGCGAGCGGTTCTTAACTTGTGCGTGGTAAACCTGTTGAAGGTGAGCATCTCCATATCTCATCTCAAGCTTCGATGTTAAGAGGCCGTAATCATTCTGCTGGTGATCGGGAATCGTTTGTAAGATGTTAAGAGCCTCCCCGTAGGGCCACTATTAAGGAGATAGCCTTTCTTTGTTGCACCAACCGTTGGCTATTGCAGCAGCTTCAAATTGTTTCAAATATGTGGGCCAAGGTGTTTTACCATCGAATGTAGGTGGTTTTACTTTAAATTTAGACGGAATTGACTCGCTTCTTTCCATTGTTCTTATTTCTGGAATGTTCTGATTAACAACTTGGCTTGGTAATTCAAGTGGTCGCGTTGTTAGTGAAATCATTTGTTCTTGAAGCCTCATCACATCTTCTTCCATTTTTACCAATTTATTATCCAACTTTTGCTCAACTGTTTTTACCTTGTTCAGTAAAATCTTCTTTCAATGCAATGGAACTTTCCATTAATCTTTGTTCTAACGTGGCTGTACTTTCATTCAACATTTCTTCCACTTTGGCAGCATTTTCACTTAACCTTTCCATTTTCTCAGCGTTTTCAGTAAACCTTTCATCTATTTTTGCGGCATTTTCAGTAAACTTTTCATTTAGTGTCACTTCCAGTTTAGCCGACCTCTCCTCCATTTTCTCAGCATTTTCACTAAGTGTCAAGTCTAGTTTAGCCGACCTTTTCTCCATACCGGATTTAAAATCCTTGAGGAAATTCATTAAAGTGTCTGCCTCCATTTTACTTTGATTTCTTGTCACTGGCATATACAAACTACTTAAATGTCTTTAGGCTTGTGTTTTCCTTTTAAATTAATCACTATATACCCCACAAATGCCTGACACCAGTGTAACGATCTACTACTACCGCGTTTCTTTAATTTAAAACAAGTAATAACAAACGTCTTTATTACTTACTGTTCACAAGTCTAATTAACAGTATATGCCTTATTTATAGATGTTTTCAGTCCACTTAACAATGAAGCACTATTACACTAATGAATTTACAAGCACTAATATCTTCTTAAATTAACTCCTTTACCATAGGTTCATTAACAACACTAACACTACTATTTATTTATACACTTCTATTTATTTATGTATACTACAAGCTGTATGAACATTAGACACAGCATATCACATTTATGTATACTTCAAAAGCTCAAAACTGCTATCACTTTACAACGTTATAATTTATATTAGACATTCAAGAATAGACTAACTCTTACATTCATAAGCGGCCTTATATATACCCTGCATTAAGATATGACTCATTATCTAGAACTTTGTAGAAGGATTCTCGAATGCTGAAGAATACGCTGTGCCCCGGGCGTTTGTATGTTTGACGGGTTGCCTAATAGTGGATCGCAACAATATATATATATATATATATATATATAATGATAAGGTAGTAGTATTTTGGGTATGAAGTCCAAGGAACAAAAGTTGGTGTAAAATTCAAAAGTTTAGTTTTATTTTCTTAACGTTGACGACCCTTTTCGTCTTTATCAAAAGCATCTACAAATAGACGCGTTGTAAATTAAAGCTAACATAGTATTTGAATAAGTCACTCACCGTATACAATTCATAATTGTCAAATTATTTTTTTGAAAATGACACATGATTATGTTGACTATCATGATAATTAAAATAAATTCAGAGGGAACTTGAAGCGAAGTCTCGTAAATATTGTACGTTAAAAGTCGAGACGATGAAATGCCGGTATGGTTGAAGATGATGACGCGAAAGTGTTTTATGAACACGAAAACAACATTGGTGTAAGCTTCATATCAAGGAGTTAATGTCGTTATTAGATTTGAAGTGATTTGAGTTGTATAGAGTGGAATAGAATCTGTGTGAGTCTTCTACATATTGTTTGTTGTTTAAACATTGTTCTTTTTTATTGATGTAGTAAGATTCTAAGAAGATTCTTGTTTTGTAATGGGGCTCCTTGTCTAATATTGCAGCTTCTTCGTATGCGGGAGTATGTTTGGTTGCATACACATGTGTAGAAAGTGCACATTTGTTGGAATTGCGTTTACAGTCGCTTCTACGCTGGGTTAGACTTCTCAACCACTGGGAAGTTTGGACAACCTAAGAGGTCTGGCAACTGCAGACGATCTTGTAGATTAGGTTACTATCGAGTATTGTATACCAATCTTAAGGATCCTGATACAAAACTTCGACAATCAGGAGTCGTTTACGGTATATCCTGTCAAAACTGTGAAGCAAAATATGTAGGTCATGCATCAAATTGGCTCTCTACTAGATTAGCTTCTCACAAAAGTGACTGCAATAAAAATAAAAAAACATGTGCACTGGCATCTCATGCAATTGAAACTGGACACATAATAAACTACAATTATTTTTATTGAAGATAATTACAAAAAACGGTTGTTTCTGGAAATAATTGTCATTTCTTTAGAAGAAAACTCTTTAAATAAAAAAACTGATACCCAAAATTTAAGTAATATTTATTCATACTTTTTGACCATAATTAAAAATACCAAAAAAAACCAAAACCTTACGTAACTTTAGATGACTAATTGTAATCCTCTAAAGAAATATTTTGTTTTTATGATCTGTATTAGACGCATCAATTTAACTAACTGTAATCTAGGATAAGCTATATTTTTAACATCAACTGTCATGTTAATGTAGTTTTATATAAATTGCCACCTAAATGTTTTAATTTTTTACCTTTACATGTTATCACACACTTTAGATTTTTAAGCTTCACTAATCGTAAGTAACCTATATAAAAATGTTGTTTAATTGTTAAAGTTTTTAGTTTTCTGAAGAAGCAAATAATAAATTTTCGAAAGCTTGAACGATTAAAAGGAGTTTATTTTGAATCCAAATCGAATCTGACTGAATTCCCGATATCTTTAAATGTAATTAAACACAATTCTTTATACATTTTTATTAAAAATATGGATTTAAATGGATTCAAGCTCTATTACTTAAATACTAATCGAAAATCTTTCTGCATAGTCGTTTATCTTTATAAAAAACCTTCAATGGTTATAAAGTCGCGTTTAGAATCATCATTCGATCATAGCAAGCCCAACTTATCAGCTGCCATAGTAATAAGGCCAACTTTGCATATAAACACGCAAGTACAACAAAATACTGTATTTAATACACACACTTTATACGACTTTTTTTATTCGTGTTGATACATATTCGGTAGTTCCTCCAAGAAATTTCTTAATCAACGTCTGTTTGTCCAACCTTACGAAAAACACATGAAATGTATGTACTTCTTGTTAATATTTGCCAACACTCCTATCTAATAATCTGTTTGTACCCACATGTTTTGACTTTTACGCAATATCCAGCTGACACAAATTTTCGAGAACCACCAACGCATGTATCTATTAACAGCTCCACCTATCCATTTCTTAACAAGAAATTCACTATTTTGTGTATTAATTTATCCCGTACTATCCACAATTTTGATGATTTTAACAATCTTCTTTTTGTTTCCTGTGTTTGCCATATTTTGAACGTAAATATATTTAACGCAATTACATTTATTTTTAAGCAGTGTTTATTTTCGGCATAACAATTTTCTTATTGTAACAAAATTTTTGTTACATTTCATATCTAAAAAAAAAACAGTTCTAACTGTTATTATTTTGCGAATTCCTCATTTAGCGTGTAATCATTAATTAATTTAATAAAGAAGAACAACTTTTTCCGTTTATGTTATTTTTACCTATAAGGAGTATTTAACAGAGACTTCTATACTTTCAATATCAAGGATACCTTGAGCGTAACTTGTGTTACATAAATTACAGGCGTTCTGGCGTCCACTAGAGTATTTGTTAAACATAACGCCTGCGCGAAAATGACGCGAAGGCTATGAGCATTGACAAATAAAGAATACGGCCATCTTGCAAGCAACCGCGGGTACGTAGACTTCACTGCCAAACATGGTGAATTTCGCTTGTAAGTGGGAGCTGAGGATAGCTCTAGAAGAAGGGTAGGGCTGCTTAGTTGTCGCGTGGAGGCTTGACGAAGGAGCTCTCGTGTAAGCCGCCCAGTCAACTCAAGCAACAGCTACAACACGTGGTGAGAAATCCATTGGTGGTAAGGACCGTGTAATTAATTAGCCGTGTTTAATACTAATACTTGATTCAATCCCTTTAGCAAAAATTTGAGGAACACGCTAAACGATGGACTTAGATTGTGGTCGAGTATTATCAGATTAATTGTTTTAAAACGTCCGAGGAATTATGGTTAATGCAGGCATGTTTTGGTATCTTTCGAATTTCAAACAGATGGAAAGTAAAGTGTCCGAGCTCATCTATTACATTCGTCAACATCGCAGCTGTAACAATTAAATGTACCAGGTACTTATAAACCTTTTGCTGAAAATCAATTTCGTGTGCTAGTTAAGGTTAAAGCTTTAATTTACTATTTACAAAATCATGGTAAATCTTCGTTAAGTAACGTAAATTTCAAGTTTGTTTGCTAAATGTGTTTATGCTTAAATACCACGTAAAAATTTAGTTTGGAAGTATAACCTAAAATTTAATAAGTCAAATATTTTTCATTTGGAACTAGATTGCTTTATAAGAGAAATTTTTTTTAATCTTTAGATGCTTTAAAAGTTGTTATTCAAAGTGCTTTTATGATGCACATGTCAAGTGATAAAAAATATGTATAAAGTCCACCTTTGGATGAAAGGTGTTTTCTAACAATTTGTTGTAATTAGTAGAAGAACTAAGCTGTTTTTGACATATGTTAATCTGAGTTTATTATTTTCATGCTTAAACCATATGAACTGTTTATGTAACAAGTTCCTTAGATAAAAATCTTGTAAGCCAGAACAGATCTGTTTATGGATGTTTACAAAACTAAACTGTATTAACTAACTTATAAATGCTAATACCTCTCTATGTAGAGAAGTATATTCAGAAACTTCTGTAACTTATTTAATGTTGATTATTTTGATTATAGAGGAACACTCTAAGAAAGTTTTAAAGTTTATATATTGATTAATGAAATTTATTTACAAGTAATTTTTGCAACAAAAGAGAATCATATTTAGATTAAATTTTGAATCGATACCTTTGTCTTTTTATTTCACTTATTGAACTTAACGTTGATCAAATTAGATCAGCAAAATTTTGATTGTGGAAAAAGTTGATACAGCATCAGTTAATAGTAAGGAATAAGTAATTTCCAGTAGAGTATTTTCTCATAGGTAAAGTGTTATTAAGGTTTTGAATCCAGGCTAATCGATCTATAAAGATCGAAATATTTTGTTGTTGTAAGGCACAAACGGTGTCTTATATTTTATTTTCTGTGTGACATCTTCTTGCAGGTTCGACATCGCGGAAGCTAGAGCAGAGGTTTCCAGAGGTATTGTATATTGAGGTTTGTAAGTTTTTGATAATCATAATATCCTATAGGTTTCTGCGTCTTCCTGTAGGATACTTTAGTTTTGCTTGTTGCCTATATAGATGCAGTGGCGTCCATTTTTTTTTGTTCCCGTTTGTAGTCGAGCCCACCATATACCCACGCCCAAACTCATTGCTCACCCTTGGGGTAATTCCCAGACTAGACCGCGAATATTGTAAAGAAGGGCTTAACCCTAATTAACATCCCATAGGTGCCGGCAACGTGAGGCGTATCAATAAATTACGTTTCACTGGCGCCCATGCGTGAGGCTAGCCTTGTAACTAATCAATTAGACAAAAAAAAAATTAACATTTCACTGGCGCACAACGTGTGAGGCTCGATTTCGTTGATGTTTGATTTATAAAAATAGTTATTTCATTATCCCTTAATGTGTTGGTTTAGTTGGTAAACTCAAAATTAATTTGGTTGTAAATTTTCATAGGATTTATATCGTGTCTGGAACCTCAAGTCTTTTATGCATTAGTTATTTGAATGTCACAACAGGTTTGATTCGCATTAAAGAAATTTTTTGTCATATTGAGTTGGTCAAGAAATAAAATAACTTTAGGTTGTCATAATAAATTCTTAAAAAATGGCTGAAACATTTCAAATTGTTCATTTACTCAAAGAAGAGCTGGAATATGAATTAAAAATCCGTGGAATAGAAAGTGCTAGGCCGGTTATGGAAAAGAGAAAAATTCTAGGTAGATTGTTAGCGAAAGAAGTAGGAAACCTGATTGTTTAGTAAATCTGTCAGTATATAGGGTAGAATTTGAGGAAGAATGTAGAGAGATAAATGCTACCATCGATTCAATAAAACATTTGGTGTTAGAATTTGAAGGTGATTCGGGAGATTCAATCTTTAAAAGGGTACTTTCTAGGCTTGCCCATGTATCATGTCGAGTTAAACGTATGAGACTCCCGTCTGACAAACTGAAAGAAGCTGAACTATCTAAAAGGAATTGTTAGCAACCATCCTTACTGTCGAAGCTGAATTGTACGAGAAGGTGAAGCCGAGCCCAGGGTCAAGCGGTGCAAGTGATGCAAATCACACAACTTCGTTAGCAGTAGCTGCACCTATGCATACGTTTCCATATTTTACACCACCGATCCCTGTTGGCTCTTGGTCAGTTAAATTTTCAGGAGACCCCAAGCAGCTGTATTTCTTTTTGGATAGGATAAAGGAGTTGGCACAATCACGTAAGGTATCATATAAAGACTTGTTTGAGTCGTCTGTCGAATTGTTCGTCGGAAATGCTTTAGTGTGGTTTAGAAGTATTAGAGATTCCGTAAAAGATTGGGAAGCCCTTGAGAGTAGGTTGAAAGAAGATTTTTTACCCGCTCATTCAGAGGAAGAGATCTGGGAGACAATAAAAAATCGTCGTCAAAAGAGGGATGAACCAATTGTTCTATTCGTTGCTCATGTGGAAAGTTTATTTAGTAGATTACCCCACACCCCAGCAGAAATTACAAAAGTGAGGATACTTAGGAAAATTTATTACCAGAATTCATATCGCAACTTGCTCTTTCAGATATTGAGGATACAGCTACGTTAATAAAATTATGCAAAAATTGGAAGAGGCCATGATGTTGAAACAAAATCAGTTTTCAGTCAGTCGACTAGCTCCGCTAAATTTCATAATAGTGCTAATTCGTCAGTAAAGAGTAAATACCCTATTTATTTGAAAGATTCTTCTACATCAGAAGCTCGTGTTGATAATCAAAAACGTGTGCTCCACAAGTTCAGACTATAAGTAATAATAAAACTTTTCCAGTACCTACCCATGCTAGTTCTTCAGGTCCAACGAAAATTATTTCAGGGTGTTGGAATTGTTCGCGACATGGTCATTCATTTCGGTATTGTAGATTCCCAAAAGAATTTTTGCTACGGTTGCGGTCATAAAGGAGTTACGCGTGATAAGTGTCCAGCATGTTCAAAAACGAGTGAGGAGATGGATGTTGCGCGGCCGGCATTCCATTCCTTCTCATAAGGCGGCAGTTATGACTTGTGAACAGAAGAATTATTTTTGTAGAAAAGAGTGGTCTGAATGGTTAAAAGTAGTAGAAAATTTTGTCGTAATAACCCTCAGCCCAAAACTGATTCGTTATTTGTTGAAAAATCTGGTGATAATCGGCCATATGTGATGGTTAAATTATTTGATATAGATGTCACTGGTCTTTTGGATTCAGGATGTACTACATCGGTAGTTGGGTCTCTTGCTATTCCTTTAATCAATAGGTTAGAGTTAAAATTTTCAGGTCACAGAAACAAGGTATTTTCACAGCAGATGGAGCCTTGAAACCAGTCGAAGGAATCGTAGATTTGCCCATTTCAGTAGGAAAACAATGTCGTGTTCTTAATGCTCTCGTAGTGCCATCTTTACCACACGCATTTATATTTGGTAGTGATTTTGCTAAGCTATTTGGATTGATAGCAAATTTTAAGGATAATTCCTGGCATGTGCAAGGTGATGCGGAAAGTAGTGTTCCGTATGTGAGTCCATCATCAGTTCCCCTAAAATATAGTGACTGTTTACTCAATTTGGATGATTTGTCGATTAATCAGAGGTCACAGGCGCAAACTGCCATAGATTCATTTCGAGAAATTTCTAGTGCTGATAAATTAGGGCGTACTAATATGATTGAGATGGATATCGATACAGGAGATGCAAAACCCTTCAGGAAAAGACCCTATGTTATGTCTCCCTATATTAGTAAAGAGTTGGATAAGGAGTTAGATGAAATGATTCGATTAAAAGTAGTAGAACCGTGTCAGAGTCCATGGAATTCGCCCGTGTTATTAGTCAAGAAAAAAGATAGTAAAGAATATAGATTTTGCTTCGACGGAAGGGCATTGAACGATGTTACGGTCCATGACAGTTACCCTCTTCCTAATATAGACAGAATTCTAGGGATGTTACGTAATGCTAATTATATTTCTAGTCTTGATTTGCGAAAGTCATTTTGGCAGGTCCTCTTAGTGAATCATCGAAGGATAAAACAGCGTTTAGCGTTATTTCGCGGGACAGTATAGATTTGTGACGATGCCGTTTGGTTTAAAAAATGCTGCACAGACTCAACAGCGTTTAGTCGATGCAATTTTCGGTCCGAAATTCGAACCATACGTTTTCTGCTATTTGGATGATATAATTCTATGCTCGTCGACATTTGAAGAACATCTAAAGTTATTGTACGAAGTCAAGGAACGCATTCGAGAGGCAAATTTAACATTGAATTTAGTAAAGTGCGAGTTTTTAAGAAGTCACTCAAGTTTCTCGGTTATATAGTAGGGTCAAATTCTTTAAGGACGGATCCAGATAAGGTGTCAGCTATGGTCAATTTTCCACGCCCAAAGACCACCACTGAAGTTAAGAGATTCCTTGGTATGTGTAGTTGGTACCGTCGTTTCATTAAAGACTTTTCATCGTTAGTTTCACCAATCAATGATCTAGTCAAGAAAAGAAAAAAAGGTCAAGTCGTTACGTGGACTTCAGAAGCAGAGGCTTCCTTTGTGTCGATTAAAGAGGCTTTAGTGTCTGCACCACTTCTGGCGCAGCCGGATTATTCTGCTCCTTTTATTGAGTGTGATGCAAGTAATACGGGTCTAGGTGCCGTATTAATTCAGAATGTTAGTGGAGAAGAACGTGTTATATCGTATGCCAGCAAAACCCTTAATCGAGCTGAACGAAATTATTCAACGACGGAGAAGGAGTGTCTTGCAGTAATTTTTGCCATTGAAAAGTTCCGTCCATGGGTTGAAGGAGTTCGTTTCACGGTCGTAACAGACCATTTTTCGTTGCTTTGGTTGAGTAATTTGCAGAACCCTACAGGAAAGTTAGCTAGATGGGCTGTAAGGTTAAGACAACATTCGTTTGATTTGGTACACAGGAAAGGAAAGTTTAACGTAGTCCCTGACTGTCTAAGTCGTGCAACTCCGGAAGAAAAACATGTTGTAAATTTAATAGAGGTCAAGCTAGATAATTTAGAAAATTGGTATGTGTCGTTACGTGAGAAAATTTTGGCGTCGCCTGAGGACTACCCTCAATGGAAAGTTGAGAACGATTTTGTTTTTAAGTTTATTCCATCAAATTTGCCTATGTTGTCAAATGTAGTAGAGTGGAAATATTTAGTGCCGAAGGTTCAAAGAGAAGAAGTCATTAGATCGTGTCATGACCCTCAGTTGCAGGACATTTTGGGTTCTCGAAGACAATTGCTAGGGTACAAGAACATTATTATTGGCCAAAATGAGTTTGGATGTGTTGAAATTTTGTCGTGCATGTTTAGTGTGTGGTGCGCAAAAATCTTCTAATGCAGGTCCTTTAGGCTTAATGGGAAAGGCGAAAGAGGCCAAGTTTCCATTTCAAATTATCGCGTTAGATCTTATGGGTCCATTCCTCGCTCAAAATTAGGATTTAAATGGTTGTTGGTAGTAGGAGATTGGTTCTCAAAATATACAATTCTACATCCTCTGCGCAGTGCAAAGTCACATGTAATTGAACAGTTTATAGAACAGAAAGTGTTTTTAATGTTTGGTGTGCCCCAATTTATTATTTGCGATAATGGTTCAAATTTAGCTGGTCGAATTTTTAAGTCATTATGTAATAGGTTTGAAATTCAAAAGATATGGTATAATGCTGTTTATGCGCCACAATGTAATTTTGTTGAGAGGATTAATAGGACGGTAGGGACAGCTATTCGATCCTATCTCGAAGAACATGATACCTGGGATGCTGAGTTAGCGCAGATTCAGTTTGCTATTAATTCTGCTAAGCATGAGTCGACGGGTTATACTCCGAATTTTTTAGTTTTTGGCCGACACGTCCCCATGTCCGGTAAATTTTACGGTAGTGGATTTATTCCTGAAGCTGATGTTGAAATCGGTCCTGGTAGTCGCCCATTATATACTTCAGACCACCAAGGCATATTTAAAGTATTTGAAGACGTTCGTGCGAAGTTGCATGTAGCTTATCGAAGGTCAAGCAATCGATATAATCTAAGGAGGAGGAACATTTCTTTTGAGGTTGGCAGTAAAGTGTGGAGGTCCAATAAGGTGCTGTCGAGCGCGGCTAATAAATTTACTGCTAAACTGGCTCCAAAATTTATTTTGAGTGTAGTCAAGAAAAGTGCTCGAATGTGGTGTACGATCTAATTAATCTAGATGGATCAAAAGCAGGCAGGTGGCATGTCAAGGATCTAAAACCCTATTCTGTCGTAGATCCAGAATATGTACCAGAGGACTGATTGGTCATCTTTAGTATTTGTGTCGTAAAGGATATATTATAAATTTGGTTATGGGATAGAGTGGTGATGACAAATTGAAGGCTTTCGCCAGTATATCGTTGCTGGTAGAGATTGGAAGTTTCTCGACTAGTGTTGTTTTAAATGTGCACTAATGGATTATTCAAAAAAAAAAAGGTTATTTTGCCGTGTTGTTGTTATAGCCCGAAGTGGAAGTGAGACAAATATTTGTTGCTTCATGTTTGTGGACGTATTTTGATCGAGTCATGTGTTGTTATGTCTAGAGTAAGCGAGGAAAGTAGGTGCTGTTTGTTGTTGTAGGTCGGAGTAACCTAGTTGGTAAGGTCATTGTAGTATTGAGTGGTTTTGGTTCGAGATGTTTGGTGTGGCCACAGTAGAGTTGAGGATTTTTTTTGAGACTGGAGTGTCCCAAAGAAAAGAGTAGCGATTGGGCTATGAATAACTATAAGTTGAAGAAGCCAAGTATTCATTAGTAAGCTACAATGAGTAGTGGCTTGATGAGCAGTTTATTTTGGTAGAGGCAATAATCAAAGTTTGCTGAATGTATTGAGCTGGAATTTTGAGACCAGCAAATACATAATCATTGTTGGAACAGTATTGATATTTATGTATATAGGTGTGAGTTTTGTTTTACTATTAATATTAGTAAGGTTATCGTGTCAAGGGTAGTAGTAGGAAAGTAAATCTTTTGTTGTTATTTTGCGATAGTTCATGTCAAGCTTTTTGTTTGAATTTCAGTTTATATTTTGAAAAGTAGGTTAGTTTTTTAGTTCCCCCGTTTGGTTGCAACTCGAGTGGTAGACTACAATATTTTGATTTTTACCGATTATGACCTTTTACCGATTATGACTTACCGATATTGACTCCTGACGGATGTGTGGTACGCAGAGTTACCTACACACTCATTTGGTTGCACCCATTTTCCTCTTCTTAATGCAAGAGGTCATTCATGATTTTTTTGGTTCACAGATCAAAGTGCAAACTTACTTTGTTCTTACTTCGATTTGTTGTAATGTTTCTTTTTTGTATTTATCTTTTGGTTAAGGCGATAGTTTTCCTCTATATAAAAAAAAAATTCTCGGTTGTGTATATATTAAGATATAATTAACCTCAAAGTTTTTTCTTTTGATCGGAGGCAGTGTAACAAAATTTTGTTACATTTCATATCTAAAAAAACAGTTCTAACTGTTATTATTTTGCGAATTCCTCATTTAGCGTGTAATCATTAATTAATTTAATGTACTATAAAGAAGAACAACTTTTCCGTTTATGTTATTTTTACCTATAAGGAGTATTTAACAGAGACTTCTATACTTTCAATATCAAGGATACCTTGAGCGTAACTTGTGTTACATAAATTACAGGCGTTCTGGCGTCCACTAGAGTATTTGTTAAACATAACGCCTGCGCGAAAATGACGCGAAGGCTATGAGCATTGACAAATAAAGAATACGGCCATCTTGCAAGCAACCGCGGGTACGTAGACTTCACTGCCAAACATGGTGAATTTCGCTTGTAAGTGGGAGCTGAGGATAGCTCTAGAAGAAGGGTAGGGCTGCTTAGTTGTCGCGTGGAGGCTTGACGAAGGAGCTCTCGTGTAAGCCGCCCAGTCAACTCAAGCAACAGCTACAACACGTGGTGAGAAATCCATTGGTGGTAAGGACCGTGTAATTAATTAGCCGTGTTTAATACTAATACTTGATTCAATCCCTTTAGCAAAAATTTGAGGAACACGCTAAACGATGGACTTAGATTGTGGTCGAGTATTATCAGATTAATTGTTTTAAAACGTCCGAGGAATTATGGTTAATGCAGGCATGTTTTGGTATATTGCGGAATTTCAAACAGATGGAAAGTAAAGTGTCCGAGCTCATCTATTACATTCGTCAACATCGCAGCTGTAACAATTAAATGTACCAGGTACTTATAAACCTTTTGCTGAAAATCAATTTCGTGTGCTAGTTAAGGTTAAAGCTTTAATTTACTATTTACAAAATCATGGTAAATCTTCGTTAAGTAACGTAAATTTCAAGTTTGTTTGCTAAATGTGTTTATGCTTAAATACCACGTAAAATTTAGTTTGGAAGTATAACCTAAAATTTAATAAGTCAAATATTTTCATTTGGAACTAGATTGCTTTATAAGAGAAATTTTTTAATCTTTAGATGCTTTAAAAGTTGTTATTCAAAGTGCTTTTATGATGCACATGTCAAGTGATAAAAAATATGTATAAAGTCCACCTTTGGATGAAAGGTGTTTTCTAACAATTTGTTGTAATTAGTAGAAGAACTAAGCTGTTTTTGACATATGTTAATCTGAGTTTATTATTTTCATGCTTAAACCATATGAACTGTTTATGTAACAAGTTCCTTAGATAAAAATCTTGTAAGCCAGAACAGATCTGTTTATGGATGTTTACAAAACTAAACTGTATTAACTAACTTATAAATGCTAATACCTCTCTATGTAGAGAAGTATATTCAGAAACTTCTGTAACTTATTTAATGTTGATTATTTTGATTATAGAGGAACACTCTAAGAAAGTTTTAAAGTTTATATATTGATTAATGAAATTTATTTACAAGTAATTTTGCAACAAAAGAGAATCATATTTAGATTAAATTTTGAATCGATACCTTTGTCTTTTATTTCACTTATTGAACTTAACGTTGATCAAATTAGATCAGCAAAATTTTGATTGTGGAAAAAGTTGATACAGCATCAGTTAATAGTAAGGAATAAGTAATTTCCAGTAGAGTATTTTCTCATAGGTAAAGTGTTATTAAGGTTTTGAATCCAGGCTAATCGATCTATAAAGATCGAAATATTTTGTTGTTGTAAGGCACAAACGGTGTCTTATATTTTATTTTCTGTGTGACATTTTCTTGCAGGTTCGACATCGCGGAAGCTAGAGCAGAGGTTTCAGAGGTATTGTATATTGAGGTTTGTAAGTTTTTGATAATCATAATATCCTATAGGTTTCTGCGTCTTCCTGTAGGATACTTTAGTTTTGCTTGTTGCCTATATAGATGCAGTGGCGTCCATTTATTTTTTTTGTTCCCGTTTGTAGTCGAGCCCACCATATACCCACGCCCAAACTCATTGCTCACCCTTGGGGTAATTCCCAGACTAGACCGCGAATATTGTAAAGAAGGGCTTAACCCTAATTAACATCCCATAGGTGCCGGCAACGTGAGGCGTATCAATAAATTACGTTTCACTGGCGCCCATGCGTCAGGCTAGCCTTGTAACTAATCAATTAGACAAAAAAAAAATTAACATTTCATTATCACAGAGGCATTTGAGTTATATTTTAAAATCGATCGGGTTATAATACTTGAAAGTGTTAACTCGTACCACTACTAAAACCAACATATTTCGATTTTTAAAAGAAATCCATACTTAATACAATAGAAAAATATGTAAAACTGCACTTGCTTACCAAGTCTATTACCTCAATTTACTAGTGCAGGTGCTATAATAGCAGGGATCAGCTCAGCCTTCCGGACCGAATACATAGACCCATTTCGGAAGTATAATTTTCCATCTTTAAATAAAGGAATATAAGTGTATAAGAGTTGGACTTACACTTGGGCATAGAACTAAGGGTTTGGAACATAGGCCCGGATCTTGGGGTAATTTTTGGCTATTCTATAATTACAAAGTTGTACTGTGGATTACCGTTATTCCATCAGCGCGAACACATTTCTTTAAATGTTGGATTTGCCATTTCACCATTTATATGATCCAAAAAAATATGTCAAAGATTGGTCTCGTCTTATCTCCATCATGCTGTAACACTGACGTTTTTGAGCCTTTGGTTTAAGGCACTAGGATAACTCTGACATAAATAAAATAAGTCAATTGTTTATGTCGCCCAAACGAGAAAAACTGAATGATCTTACTTTGTTTGTTTACAGGCATATCATCAAACACCATAATTGAATCTTCTTTATTACCCCCTGGATAAATAACATCGTCGTAATTTCCAAACTCATGGTAACCAATTTCATCTTTTAAAGGTTCAAACACACTCAGTAAAAGTTCACAATTTTGGTTGACATAAACTTTTAGAAAACACATATGCATTTTGAAATAAATGTCCCTCCCCGTGTAATAGATATTAAAGCATTGGTCTTACCACAACTGTTTGCGGTGATAGCTTAGAGACACTTTTGGTATGTTGTATTTTTTTACCGATGGTGTAAATACTTGATTTACCTAGTCGACCTTCTGCATTAGCCTTTTTCTAAAACCTCTTTACTGTATCCACTACTTCGTTTTCTTTTATAGTTGCGAACCATGCTAAACCAATTCTAGCGGAGGCAATTTCGCCCTACGGGGTAATTTGACCCTATTTGGGGGATTCACTTTACGGGGCAACGTCTGGGTTTAGGTTATATAGCGTAAAAGATTGATAGGTTAAGCCAGCGCCAGCGGCCGGCGGTGACCTAATCTAAACAACCAACGTTGCTCGTACTATATTTAATTAAAAGTCCCCCTGTTTATACTTTCCGCTTACTTATCGATACATGTAACCTATACTAATTAGGACTGTCCGGACTGTTGTCAGTTAAATAATAAGTTCTTGTATTTTAATCAGATAAGGAACTCGCAATTGTGACATACACTTTTACAGGTACGAGATAAAAATGTAAACAACCGAACTGGTGAGTTAAATGAAGGACGTACAGATGTTTATCTTACACTTGCAGGTTTTTTATCCGACTAGAATACTGGAAACTACTATTTAACTTTTTCTTACCCCTCTATCTCGTTTTCAGCCTTATCATTTTTTTTTTGGCGGGGCTGTCCTAGTCCCGAGACAACTGTCCATCACATAAACGTGGTGTTTCGCAGCTCTGGGCTGCAGACTATACTTTGGCCGGTCGAGCAGTGCTTCACTACCCACCACTTTATCTAAGGCTATTGTTCAATGAGAGCACCTCTTCTTCTCTATTCTATCTAGTTGCTATAAAGCTACAAACATTCTACTCCCTTTTATCTGCTCTTTATCTTCTATTTTTCCATTTACTTTCTAAGTCGCTGCATAGTTGGGTTGTTGTTATTTCGCTACTTTGGGCCGTTTTTCGTTCATTTACATTAAAGCTGTTGACAGTAAATTTGTTATTTGATTAGATCTGTAGGCTGATCCTCTCTTAATGAACGTCGGGATGTAGGGATTGCATTTCACTTTTCTATCTGGTTCTTTATGCTGTTCGTATGAACAAATTTCACATTACGAAACTTCTCCTTTTGGAGAGCATGAGTAAAAACCCTTTTTAATTTTCTACTGGATCAATCTACTCCTACGGAAATCCTTTTTTCTGTTACTATATTATAACATGGAAATAAATGTATTAGGTAGTACTTTGCTTTGTTTCAGTGGAATATCGCAACGGTTCGTTGTTAAAGTGCTGAAAAGGCATAATTTTCGTCCATATAGAATATCAGTTGCTCAAACATTTCATCCAGAAAATGAAGACAAGCGCATAAAATTTTGTAGGTGGTTTATGGATAAGTGTCAGCAGGATCAAGAATTTCCATTCACCCTTTTGTGGTCAGTTAAACCAGATATACAAAGTGTACTATTTTTCATAGGTTTAATCAGTATCTATGGATGTAAGGAAATCTGCACAAAATTCAACAACGAAGACGTCAAATAAAGTTTGGTTTTAATGTATGGTGTGGTATTCTTCCACCAATAATATAGGATCTATAATATTTAATGGAACTTTAACAGGAAAGAAATATTTAAATATGTTGGAGACTAATACAGAAAAACTTTTATATGAACTTCTTTTACAAGTGCGCAAAAGGCTCAAATGGTTCCACCATGATGACGAACGTCCACACAACACCCGTAATGTTACTGACTATTTAAATCGGTTATATCCGAATTCTTAGATTGGTAATAATGGTCCAGTGCAGTTGCCATTCCGAAGCCTGAAATTTTCAATATTAAACTTTTTCAAACACGGGTATGTCAATAACAAGGTGCATATTGAAAAATATCATACAGTAGCACAACTACATGAAGCTGTAATAAACGCTCATATAAGCATTTCTAGCCGTTCGTTACGAAGAGCAATTCATTACATTGCTAAAAAACTGTGTGCTATGTATTGCACAAAATGGTGAACTTATTGAGCATATCTAGTTTATAAATACAGTATTTTTGTGATTTTCAATCCGTATAATTTTAAATTGTATACTATTGTTGTTAATTGAATGATCTTGGCAACCAGTTAATTTTTTCTGTTACCAGTTTGTTATTAAAAATAGCTATCCAGTATTGATATAATAAAGAAATACAGCCGCTAAATCTGTTTTTGTAATTGTGTATTGAAATATAAGGTATTTCATTAAGAAAAACAAAAAACTCAATATTTTGGCCATTTACAAAAATAATTTCAGCATGTTCTATATCAGTAAAATTGACAAAACGTAAGCTATTAAGCAAACTGATAGCTAACTATGACCTTCATTTAAAACAATTGAGGTTATGTACATAATATCTATGTAAATAACAAAAAGAAAATTTTTTGAACCACTGGCTTTTTTTCAGCATAAAAATATCTACAAGTTTTCTTTTTATATTATTTCTCAAATGTCAATAGTAAAGCTTACACACATGGGTTTAAAGAAAATTGCAATATTAATTTTTTCAAAATATCTAGATACTCGTGGATTTTTCTAAAACAGAAAAGCACTTGTGAAATCAGTAAACAAAACCGTATTGCCTTTTCTATTTGAGCGTCTCTCTTTCTCTAACAGTCTTCAAAATGTCCATAATAAAAATGAAACATTTTCACCCTGGATGCGCGTATTACTGTGACAATGCCGTTCGTAAAGGCGTGACTAGAAAAGTGCCGTGACAACGCCTTACGTTGATGCGCCACTAAAAGAGCGTTGTGGTAACGCCGCACGTTTAGGCGTCACTAGAAGAGTACTGTGAAAACGCCTCGCTTTGATGTGCCGCTAAAAGAGTGCTGTGATACAGATACAGTAAATTGTAACATTTAAAATAATTTATCTACTTCCCTTTTTAACTTTTGCCTGGCTATCTCAACGGAAATGTTGTTGTTTTCAAAATGAAATCAAATGCAGCAATATCAGAAAGCATCTATACAGTATGAAATATTTTCTCTGATTCAAAAGCATAAAGAACATCAAATTATTTCTAACAGGTACTTTTTACTTAATTATAAAAAAAATGTTCCTTATCTTATTTAAATTTACAAAAATAAATCTCTTCTCTTATGGATATTTTATCTGGTTTTTTATTCTCACGCTTGTAAGGTTTGTTTGGTCAAAGGGATCCTTGACAAATAATCTATTAAAAGGTCTGAGGGTTTCGAATACTGAACACAAACTTTCCTGGTAAAGACCCTTACAAAAATAAAATTATTATATAATTCAGATTCATTTTACTTTAGATTTAAATTAAATGACAAAATTCAAGTATCAGTTACAACCAATGTTAAAGAAAAATTATACTTGCAAAAGTCCACGAAGAGTTTTCTTAATTAAATATCTTCGGCTTCTTGGTTTTATTATAATTGACGTTCAAATCCTAGTTTACAAAATCTTGAATATTCTTTAAATTCTCAAATTTATTCAATAAAATGTTTAATGGCTTTTTATATCCAAGCACTTCCCATCTTCATTGTATATAATTACAATTAAGTAATTTTTATATTTATGTACACATAACGTTTAAAACACACTTCTTTATTTACTGTTGCATTTTATATATTAAATTACAGTATATGTATTGCATACCTCAAATAACATTTTCACGACTTAAATGAACAGTTTGCAATCCAATTCATGAATAAATCGAATATTTTTATATCCTACTTGGTTGACACCCATTTATTAATGAGTGAATCTACTTCCTACCTACTATACTAAATTATCTTTAATTTTAGAATACAGTAGTATTTACGTGATTCAATTTAAAATAATATACGCTTATCTGACGTAATATTCTTGGAAATCATCATTAGCGTTCAAAATCACCGAATTTTATTATCTCGTTAGTATTGATTTATGTGCGCTTTCTGTCTTTGATTAATACCTAAAGTTATTGTGGCGCCGCTTTTTATCCTTCAATGATTGTGACAGGTAATAGATTATTCTTATTTTTATTTACGGGTTTTTACTGTTTTGGCCGCTTCGTAGAATAAACGATTATTTATTAATGAGTTCAACAAAGTTGACGCATTTATTCTCAATTCCTTTCGAAAATACGAGAACATATTTTATTTAAAAAACTTTAATTGCTTTTTAATTCAAACGAGGTGCTATTTTTATAGAAAATATTTGCTTTTACGTCAAAACGTGATTTAGTACTATAAGATTTAAACTGGGGTTTTAAATACACAAAATTATTTCTTCTAGGGTAATCAATTTGCATTTTAAGGTATCTAAAAAAAATAATTATTTTTACATATCGGTTTACATTATTTGCAATATATTTACAATACGCTTATATCATACAGGGTGATTGTTTGTACACGGGGAATTTAATTTTCCGTTTGAATCTCAATGAATAAAAATACACTTGTATTATATAGAGCGTAACCATGAATTTACGGAAACTTTAATTTTTCCGGTTTCTTTTATGTATTGGTAGAATTTATTTGTAGAATTTTGGTTTCAATGACCTCTCGTGACCCGTTATCACGTCATTATATATAATTGTTACACTACTTATTACGACATTACATTCAACAGACAACTGTTTGTATTATTTGAGATGAAGATTGTTGTCCACAATAATAAAAAGTTCTAGAACAATGTTTTGCGCATGATATGGAAAAACCTTGTTCAGTTGAAGCATTTAAAGCATAAGATCTAATTTCTGACCTTACACAAACTTGAAACTAGCAAACTTTGTATACACAGCAACTCAAAAATAGCGATATTTGGTTATTTCTATTACTAATCGTATAAGGATCACCCTACGTGTATCGGTGTCATCAAGAAATGTATCAAGAAAATATTCCCGATTTTATATCCTGACTTCAGCATGCTGCCGTTACATTTAAAGCAAATAGCAGTTGTTACCGCCAGAGGGGGTGTCCATCACAATTTTTAAGGCTGTACTGACTAACAACAGTGATATGGGAGTAGGATCCAAAAAAAATAATAAAAATAAACATTTGAAATGACCTAAATTCGAAAACCACGTTTCAAAAACTACTTACCTAGAAATGCTTATCCTGTTGTCACGGTTAGGGGCGCCTAACATTCTTGTCTCAGCAGTCCCTTTCAATATTTTCCCTAGACGCACGACGGTTATTTCGAGTAGGTCTACCTTGCTTTTGATTTTCTAAATTCGTCACCTCATACTTTACCCTTTTCAACAATACATTAAAACACTCAATTGTGGTAAAATCCAAGAAAATTTTAAAATGGGGGCCTACACAAGTATGACTCTGTCACAGTAGTGGCTGGATAACCTTTAACAAGTTCATCTATTTTTACCTAGTTTATAAATAGGAGCGAATGAAATTAATCCAAACAAAATTTAACTTCTATTAACATCACATAACTGCAATGTGAACAAAAGTACGCTTTCATAAAACAACGTAATTTCCTAGCATCAAACTGGCAAGGTGTTGCTAATATAAATCCGAAAGAAAAATCACTAAATCGATCAATCATTATAACATATTTGGTGAATTTGATAGCGGTAGGGCAATTAATTTTATCAACAATTTTAGCGGAAGTTCCAAATACATAAATAAAGCAAGTGCAAGACAAAAGTTCTTATCAATTCAGCATCAACTGCAGAAGGAATCCACTCTTCTACTAAATTTAAAAAGGGCACCCTTAATCAAGATAGCTATTGGTGGCCACGGACGAGTTTGACAGATGACTGCTGATAATGGAACGGCGACACAAGTTTAAATTATGATATTGGGAACAACACCTTGTTACGTTATTCGTGGCAGCCACGTTGGGCGCTAAATTTATGCTACGTCGGCTCGTAGCCGTGCGTAACACAAAGATATCTCGGAATGACCGGGCTTAATCGGAGATTAGGGGGGGTTGTAGAAAGCAGACCAACATATAATGTACGCGGCTGTAAGGAGTTAGTAACAATACTTGCAATAAAAAAAATTAGAATAGCAAACCTGCAATAAAAAAAATTAGTCCTGCAAACCTGAAATAAAGAAAAAGCATAGCATGCTGATCGAGCATAGATTGTTCAGTACTTTGTAGAATGTAAAAAAAACTGTTTGGATAATCTATATAATATAACAACGGTAAAAGCAATACAAAATTTTTAGTACAAAGTAAGGAAATATTGGGGAGTAGCAGAAACGTTTCCTCACACACCAATTAAACATAAATCAGACAAAATGTTAACAAAAGATAAATAGGTAAGTCACAATTGATATGAGTAATTCAGTAGTATTGATTGTTTTTTTTTCTTTTTTTTTTCTTAATAGCAGGCAAGTCTATGGTAAAAGGTATCAGAACGACAAAGACATGGCAAAACAACGGATAAATATTTAAAGTAATAACAAGTAGAAAATAGTTCAACTTACAAAACCAGGAGCACCGGAAGAGTTTCTACAGAATTGGAATAGTTTGGCTACTGATCTAAAGCCTCCTGATAGCTTGGTAAACCGGATGCAATGGTGTAGCTTAGCAAAGATTCACAGTCGCCGGGTCCAACTTCACCTCCATTTGCATTTCTGGTTGCTAATATCCTTCTTTTCCATTGTTGGAATTTGTGGTACAACAGACAGGAACACAGGCAACAAACGCACTAAGAACAATTAAAGTTAGTATAATTCCGATCCAAACATCCGCCAAGAATTTTTCGTTTGCGGATCTGCTTCAGCAGAAAGAACTTCGTCAACTTCTGAAGCTAATTTCAGTTGGTAAAGACATTGTTTGAATACGGTGAAACATTTAAAAGCACCGATCACTCTCACAATCTCGTCTTTAAAAAAAAATGTACGTTCATATTTTATTTACTAATTAAATGCAAGGTATATTTAACATATCATTAATACGGAATGAGTTAAACACTTCTGCAATTTCATTTTGCAAATGTTTTAGGGAGTTTAAAACCTGACTAAAGTGGCTCCTTTAAAAATCTCTACAAGTTTATTGCACTTACCCTGATAAAAAAAAGAACACCAAACTAGATCGCACACACACAGTAATCCTAAGAAGAATCGGTCAAGTTTAGCAAGTAAGTTCTACAACTTTTATTTCAAAAGAAACTCAACTAACAACACAATTAGTAAAGCACACGTAATCACTAAGTGCGTCCGTCAATGTTCCGTAAACAAGCACGTGCGGTCGAGTAAAACAAGTTCTACCACTTTTATTTCCAACAGAAAAGCCACAATAAAAGAAAACAATTAGTAAGGCACGCGTAAGCAATAAAACCGTCCGTCAAATGTCCTTACAACCGCACTTGTCGTCAATCAAACATGTTACATATCAAGCATACTTCCTTCAAATGTAATCAGAACTACACTGCTAATCTGGTTATATAAAATAGTTGTTACCATAACCTCTTATCGACTTCGTTAATAACATAAGGAACATCCAATAAGTGAATGCACCATCATATCTAATAACTAATTACAGTTATTTATCATTTTCGATAAGTTGGAAAGTAATTTACGAATAATCCTATTTAAAACTCGTTCCTTGCAATTTATTTATTAATAAAAATCAATCTTCAATTAAACTACTTTTAAAATTAATACACGCGAGTTAAATTGCATACAAATCTGAAAACTATTCGAAAGTATTTACTTTATACAAACAGCGATTCAAAAACAATGTATTTACTAATTGGAAAAAGCGTAAAATGTTAAGCTATAAAAAATGCACGTTACAACCTTTCAAAGCAAACTACTAAAAGCAATTGACTATGTAACTTAACTTTCAACATCTGCGAGTTATCAACTAGATAAATGAACTATATATCAAATGTTAGAATTTTTATTTTAAATAAAATTACCTTGATGGCGTCAACAATATCACTGTTCCAACTTCAAACATAGATATACATGACATTTTAATCGACATCTGGAATCGCCGCAATTAACAATACACCGAAAACAGTTCTATACAAACCTTTCTTTTTCATTATTCAATTGTTCATTAAAAATGCTTTAAAATTATTACGCATCCATTTTCTAACTTTTGGAAATGTTCAACTTCCACTTTCCAATAATATTATACTTAAATTTAAAAAAAAAACGGTATTGTTACTATTGCAGAGTTCAACAAATCAATCATTTTCACGTTCTACTAATTTCTCACTACATGATGCAAGCCACCTACAACTTAAATTTGAAACCCACATGCATACAATCATAAATTATAAACAAAAAGCTTATATTTTGCTTATAGTTTGATTTCCAGGTTATATTGAAAAGCTAAGGATGTCTAGAAACACCCGTCTTTGTCTGTTTTCTTTATAACAAAATAAACTCTATCCTCTGAAGTAGCCCGCAGGTACAAATGCTCTTTACTGCAAGTGTTCACACCACTTTCCAAGTTCCCGTGCATGGGCTAATATTTTTGCCAAAACTTACGGTCGATATTAATCGATTGCTCGCGTAGCAATTTTCTTTCCTCAGCGAAGTCTATTATCTACATCTTGCAACTGTGTTACTTTCCAACTTAACTTCTGTACTTTACATTATCTTATCTCTGTTTTTCAGGTTTAGTCATCATATAACATTTACCACTTCTTGTACTGCATTCTAGTTGCGGTTAAAATTCCGTTCGCACAATATAACATAGTTTATCTATGTGGGATACAAAGTTATTGTCCCAATAATTTCGTAAAATTCTGATGCTTTTTTGTTAGCTGTGGTATTGTTGAAATATAGTTGTATTTGCATGCCCTTGATTATCTAAACGAACAAAAACTGTCTATTATCAATTATT
Organism: Platerodrilus igneus; assembly: GCA_036346225.1. Taxonomy (NCBI): domain Eukaryota; kingdom Metazoa; phylum Arthropoda; class Insecta; order Coleoptera; family Lycidae; genus Platerodrilus; species Platerodrilus igneus. The sequence goes on from JARFIW010001273.1 coordinate 952,812, forward strand.
TTTTCATAGGAAGTGCATACATACCCAGCGTTTTGCAATACTTAGACCTATTTTTGTGCGGTTTTAAAATAGGTCGTCCTAGATTTTTACGTTGACAATGTACTTAAAAGAGATTATTGCTATACCATAATTGCAATATGAATTCAAATATGCTTTTCTAGAAAAAGCTAATTTTCTAACATGAAACTGGACAAGTATTCTTAAAAAATCCTGAAGAGAAAACATTAAATCAATCAATAAAGCTTCCACAGCTTTGCACCCGTGTTTAATGTTGATACACATGACATTCTAAGTCCCATTTCAGGAAATGCCACAATTAATAATACACAGAAGACACAGCACTATCAACTTTTCTTTTTCATCATTTAGTTGTTCATTAAAAATTCCTGAAATTTAATACACATATATTTCTTAAATTTTCGAAATGTTGAACCTCATTTCCTGAAAATATTGTATTTAAGTATAAAACAAAACAAGTTCTCTCTCTATTCTATAGTTCAACAAAATAATCACTTTCACCTTCTGTTAATTTCCCACTAGATAAAAACAAGCCACTTACAACTTAATCTAAAATTAATATGTACATGATTATATATCATAAACAAAAAACTTATATTACGCTTAGCGTTTGATTTCCAGTTTAACTTTAGAAATGAAGAATTTTCACAAACATTAAGGTTTCATTACCTTTGTTTTAACAGAATCAGCAGTTTCCTTAATACAAGACCAATCCCTTTCTTTGAGCTGACCCGCAGGTACAAAAACTATTTATTACCGGTGTCCATGGAAATTTCTAAGTTTTCGTAGCAGGACTATAGCATTCCTTGTCAAAAATTACAAACAAAGTTAATCAAAATTCCGCACCGACTTCTCCTTAGGAAAAGTCTATCATCTACATCTTGCAGTTGTGTTATTTTTAGCTTAACTGCTATATTTTACTTAATCTTAAATTTGTTTTTTGAGTTCACCCATTATACAACATTTCTCCCTTGTTGTAATGCATGCTAACGCGACCAAAATTCCGTTACCGCAATGTAACATATTCTATCTATTAGGTGTACAAGATAATTATTTCTTTAATTAAATAGAAGTCATGTACTTTCTTTGTTGTGTACATTGTTGTTGTAATATGGTATCATTTACTCATCCCTAATGGTCGGGGTGGACGAGAGCTGACCTTTGTAAATTATCTTTCCATGCGAAGTGCATACGTAGCGCCTTGTAACATAAATCTATTTTAATTTGCGGTTTTGGAATAAGTCGTGGTATTGGATTATTACATTTGCAAAGTATTTTAAAGAAATATTGTCATGCCTTTTGAGGTTAAAGTTTATTATCAGAACTACCATTATGAAAACTATAAAATTTAAAAGTTATGCTTAATTGACTGTTAACCCGACTCGAAACGTAAAGTAAGCGGTAGAAACCTTTGATAGCTAAATTAGCAGAGGACCATCTGAATCGAATTAACATAGAAGGAAATTGTAAATATGCAGTAAAATAAACCGCAGGCAGAAATACGTTGATAAACACAGGTTGCATGTAACGCAAACAATAAATAACTTACCGTAAATGTCCGTATTGGAATGAAGTTAATTATTATCACTTATGAAATTGTTGTGTAGAGAATGAAAGAAATTATGGAACATAACACAACGTTTTAAATTCGTTAAGCGATAAACAACGGCCAACCGTCTTGTTTGTTCTATCATACAAAAGTGAATGTCTTTTATCGATTAAACTAATATTATAGTTTGAAATTAAATGATGCACATACACCTTCCGACCTCTAGCTATTTTGCTTATTATTAAACGACCGAAATACATGCAAACTGTAAGAAATAATTTATTAAACCCTTTTAAACTTAATTGAAGTAAAAGTTGATTATAAATAATCGCTGTGCGTAAACATACCGGCCGCCAAAACACACAATGTTTTGCCTAACTACAAATTAGATGTAAAAAGAATTAAGTAACCTCTTTAGAAAAGAAAGAAAAAATAATTACATATTTGCAGAGGACACAGTTTAATAACTAGCCCCCGAAAAGTTCCAGTGGAAGACTTGGCAGACACCACCCGATTTAACAATCGGCACCTGGATGCAACTTAATCACCCGACCCAAAGGCCAACGAAATGAAGAAGTACTATCACTTTTCAGTAGCACCAAAAGATTGAGTTGAATTTCAGGCACATACTTATTCTATTTTCTTCTCATCGGTAATGTATCTAAGTATTCCAGGAAATACCTCAAGGTCTCTGAATGATCTGCCACTGCAAAAGGCGGTTAATATTGACCTCAGTCTGAAGAGGCTCTGGAGCAGTCTTTTTGCGTGTAAAATATCCTGAGTTGTTGCCTTAACAAATCGTGCAGAAATTTAAACCCTGGATGTAGATATTAGAAATGGGTAGATTAGATAATTATCGTAGTAGGTTGGTGTGAACTGGGTAGCAGTAAGGGCTGCTTTGCTTCATATGACAGTTTGTAATTGCTAAAATGACCTCCTACTCTTAATAATCCGTTGGGACCAAGAAAAAGGGAGAGCGGTCTAAACCGATTAGGTAACAATTGTTTATTCTGAATTTTCGTAATAATATCTGGAAACGATATAGATTAAACATATTTAACAAGACAAGATAATGCACGATGCGTCTCATATAAAGTAATATTTCCGATTACTTTTACCAAATATTTTTGAAAATTATTTAGAACGCGAAAACAGTAAACTAAAATTCTAAGAATCTTGTTTGAGGATGAAAATTTGTCAATTAATGACGCTAAATATGACATTCAACAGTCACTGTGAAAACGTTGGGTTTTTCTTCCAAGTCCCCTTCTGGACTTAGCGTTGTAACTTTGTTAGAAAAGTCAACCCAACCAGTTTTGGGTTTGGATAAAAATGTAAGAACATTCTACTATAATTTATGGGACAAAAGTTTCTGAGGAAACATACCCCGCGATGCCGCACCGCGGCGTTCAATTCTGAAGGAATATAATTCCAAGATGATGCCGCAATAATGTCTTCAACGTAGGTAACCCTATTGGCCACAAAAGTTTTTCAACGGTTAGGAGATGCGTTAAACCAGGCGAGCACTATTTGTGCATCTGTTCACGCGTATACCTCATTAATGTAAATTTGTGAAGAAAATGTATTTTTAACAAAAGAAGTTAAATTCGTTAGTAGAACGGTGCCTAGTAATTCTAACCGAAGTAGGCTCAACGATTTAAATGGTGCAACCCTTCTTTTAACACACAATAATGACACGGTAAAGCGAGTATATATCCCTGCAGCATAGCCTATACTAGATGCATCACAAAACCCATGCAGCTCAGCCTTATAGTTGTTCGGAAAATTGATGTGACATGAATTTTGAAGTCGGAAATGTAATAAAATTCACGCTTCAACCGAGTTCAAGTTTTGACAATATCTGGAGGAAGCGTTTCATCCCAGTCAATTTTCAACTTCCAAAGGCACTGCAATAAATATTTTGCAGAAAGGAGAATGGGACACAAATTACATAGTGGATCGAATATTCTACCGATCTCAGAGGGAATGGTGCGTTTTGTACAAAGCCGCATATTGACTTCCCTTGTATAAGAAAATGTATCACTAGAAGGATGCCACTGAAGTCCCAAAACTATCGTACGTGGCAGTTCATTCTTATCAAACGAAATAGAAGTATCCGAATCTAAATCGACAACTGCAAGTAACAATTCAGTAGCGCTATTTGCCCACTTCCGTAGTTCAAACTCTCCCAACCTTAATAAATCTATTAATTCTTGTTGAAGAGAGAGTGCAGCTGAAATACATGTACTAATTCCAATCACGTCATCTACATATATTTGTGTCTTTAAAATAAAAATAGCATGTGGAAATGATTCTTGCTCTTTGTCGGCAAGTTCAAACAAAGTCCGCCTATAGCTAAATAAAAAGAACTAGTTAAGCCGAAAGTAACTGTGTTTAAAAGATATTCTGAAAATCGCCATAGAATTTTTTGAAATTTTCTATGTAAAAGAGAAACTAGTATTTGTTGGAACATTTGTTTATCGGCAATAAAAACCACCGGAAAATTCGAAAACTTAATAGTAAGGAATAAATTTTTTTTTTGTAATTTAGGCCCAGAAAATAGGGTTGTCGTTAAGACTAGTCTCTTTAGGACCTCTAGAAAAAGCATTCCAAACAACCCTAAGTTTGGTACTGCTGCTCTGTGGTTTTAGTACACAATGGTGCGAAAGAAAATTTGATGAGTCTTTCTTATTTGTGTCTTTAATTAAAGTCATATGATTGATTTCTAGATAGTCTCGCATAAAATCCGAATAAGCGGTATACAATTCAGGTATCTTAAACAATCTTTTTTCAAGTGAAAGTAATTGGCGATATATATGTGAGTATGTATCACCTAAATCTGGTTCACCGTTCTGAAACGGAAGGTATACTTGAAAACGGACAGACGCGGTTTGCTTAACGGTTTTTGGAAATATTTGTTCGCATTTAACTTCGTCAGCTGAAAGAATTGTTTTAGCAGAAATTTGCTCAATTTCCCAAAATTTACAAATATTTACTTAGGAAATTTCTGCAAGTGTAAAGAAAGAATGAACATTTAAACATTCGATATGATTTGTAATTTTTCCCAAAAAAACACCCAACCAAAAATAGTATTTAAGGCGGCAGGTTGGCCTGAGTAACCTAATATTTTATCTTCTCTAAGAAGTTGCGGAACAATTTCTGCACCTAACAATGAATCGATTGGCTCCGATTTAAAATATGATGGATCTGCGAACTGCAACCCTTCTAATTGGGTCCAGTTACTATTTTTAAAAGAAAAACAAGGCATATCAGAGCAGAGTTTAGAAACTACTATAGCGTCAAAACAAAATACGGATTCATCTGTATTTTTTTGTTTTACTTGACAATTAGTTGACCCTATTGATGAAAAGAAAACCATTTCATTAAGGCCATGTATGAACGTAAAATTGCACCGCCATGGAAGACACAAACGACGCGCATAGCGTTCTCTAAGAAAATTACTTTGACTCCGAATCAATAATGACCCGGACTGTCTGAAAGTTCCCAAATCAGTCGTAAATATCAATTATAGCTGTACCTAAAAGTACAGTACTTTGATTGGAATTAGCCATTCCACATGCAGTGTTTGGAAAACTGCTAACTTCATTAGTAAACTGTTGGCTTGCTGTTAGCGCAGAGAAAACCGGATCCTGTTGAACCAGACGCAGTTTGTTGCGGAAGTTCGGTGTGAAGCAACGAATGATATCTTTCTTTACAAAGGCGGCATTTGTACATGGAAGAGCAATTTTTTACTCCTTGCGAAGAGTGCAAACAATTAACACATAACCTTTTTTTGTTCTACAAAAGCGATCTTATCCTTAACACCTTTTGCTAAGAATTTAGGACACCTTGAAATAACGTGACCCTGCTTGCATGCAGAGCAAGTAATATTGAAAGTTTGTTTTTGTAATGAATCTTCCCTACAAAGCGCAGAAAATGAAGCATTAAACTTATTATTACCTATAACGAAGTTTTGCCCCTGTAAGAACGGATGATTTTTTCCTTTGGCAGCTGTTAAATGCTGCACAGACTTGAGAGCCTTTCATTTTTTTTCTAAGCAAGAAATTAAATTCTGAAAAGTGGAAATTTTCATTTGATTGTATTCTACTTCGAAATAAGTGCATATAGTGGAGTCAAGCTTCTCTATTAAAATGTGAAATAGTAAAAAATCCAATTATCAGTTTTAAACTCTAACACCTGTAAGGCACAAAATGATTCAGAAAATGTATTTAATAAATATCAAAATTCCTTTGCAGAATTTCCTTTTAAATTAGCTTTCATGATACTATTATCAGCATCAGATGCTAACATCCGCTTATTTTGATAGTGCTTTATTAGCTTTTGGTAAGCAATATCAAAATTGTCTGCAGTCAATTGAATACCTGACAGCATTCTCAACGGTTCGCTATCCACAAAACTAAAAAGGTATTGAAGGTTATGAACTTTGGGAATGGATGGGATTTTATTGACTACGTTTTCAAACAGGTTATAGAAAGTAACCCACGTTGATTTCTGACCTCGAAAAATTGGTACAGAAAGTGGGGGTAATTTTACTGCAGATTCTATCGACAGAGAATTGACCCCAGCGCCGTGGGGACCGACTGGACTAGGTTTTAGAAAAGCAACTTTACATTCGTAAAAAACGTTTTCAATATCTTGACAAACTTTATTTTGTACCTCAAAGGCATCGTCATCGTCTATTAACTTAATAATTTCATTATGTACCTAGTTCGAAAAACTGATCGAATGAAAGTAGGAGGAATACAGGGTTTCTGGAACCACATTTCCACTCGAATCCAAATTTCCACACACATTTACATGTAAATTCCCATAAGGTGGAAATTTGGTGGTGGAACCGTATAGTTTTCTTCGACTATATGTAACTCCCATAAGGTGAAAATGAGGAGAATCTCTCATTTGCTTCCACATCTAAACCAAATAGTTTTCTTCGGCTAGCCATTGAATCTTTCGAGATAACCCTATCTTGTTTGGTATCAATTAATATTAGATTTTTCTCAGCTACCCGAATCTCTAGGAATTTTTTAGATTGCATTATCCCCCAGAGCGCTACCCTAATTTTAAGATTTTCTGCTGGTAGCGACTTTATGATCGTCCTTATAAATTTTTTAACTATATAACACATCTTGTTAGTCTAGAATTTTACGTACATTTCGAATCTGCAAACAGATTTAAAATCCGATCACCCCTTACAAAGTTACACTTTTAAAGTCTCAAATCACTAAATGTTTTTTTTTGCACAACTATGACATATGCTTTAAACAACCATTATTCGAAAAATCTAAAACCGCAAGGATTTTAGAAATAAGTTCTTTGTGAGCCATAAGTGTTTAATATTTAAAACCATTTTTTCAAGCAGTAAAGTGCTGTTTTCAGAATATTGCAAAAACCCATGACTTTTAAAATTTTTCTGGTTTTAACATTGTTAATTACTACGTCACAAACATAATTACATGCTCAATGCTAAATAGTTAGTAAATACATTCATTTTACAAACTAATTGCTTTACAATTATGTGACCTAAAGTGAAAACTATGTAAACCTTTCTTTTTTATTAATTAGCGGATATATGATTTGGGAAATACAATAGATGTGCTCAATGCCATCCATTAGGAAATTCCCGTATAATTGCTAGTGTACACAATGTACTTTCTATTACGACCTCGACTAGGAGAAATGCAAACTTCATCTTGTAATACGGATCGATTAACGCTAATTATTTTAAACCGCATAAAAACGCGATCTGATTAGTAAAAACCTATTCGTTTTGCATGCTTTGTGCAAGTTCGTTGAAATTTTCGTATCGTGTAGTGATTTTTCCTCATATTGAAATTTAAGGTAACTCTACATTTTTTATTAAAATAGAACTGAATTTATTTGCAAACACCAATTAACGTGTATTTTGCTAATATAGCACTTGTGTAAGATTTTTATTTTATCTTGGCAATCTTCCTCCTCTACTATCTCCAAATAATTTACATGGAAGATGGGCGAAGAACTTAAAAATTACGGAATCTTAAAACTAATATATACAATAGATTTACAGCATACCTCTTCCTCGGTTCGGACACTCCATCGTCGACACTGGTGTTCTTTATGCGATAGCTAGTCATACGATTGTTAAACGCTATGCTAACCATTTCTACACTATCTTCACCAGTAGCAGTTTTTCCAGGTATAGGACACACTGCAAGAGTTGCATTTAAAGCGTTTGCAGATACCATTTTAGTACAAAACAAAATCCGCACTATAGGACTTTGGTGAAACCTGTAAGCGAACTAACTTATAAACTAAAAAGTTTATTCTTGCGTAGCTGCTTTATGCTTCCTATAGAATGCAAACCGAAGGTTTCCGAAGACAGCCGAAGGAAGTTGAGGATTCAGTGGGGAACTAAATGACGTCATCTTTTACAAATCCTTGCTACTCGTCCAGTACATTTAGCACCATGCGAATGCGGTTAATAGAGTCATGGGAAACGTCTTCCATGTTATACAGGTCGGCAATCGCATCGCGCACATATTAAAAATCCAAAATGGTTATAGCACACGCACACAAATTGGTTGCAATCCGTGCAGTAGAAGATGCAGTGCTACTATAAACAATAACTTAATAAAACATTTTAAACCTTTACTAAGGGGATACCAAACTTGTTGCCTACAGAATACTTACTAATAAAGCAATTTAATTTTAAATAACTTCTACATAATATTTTAGAAAATGGTAGGTTTGAATATTTTCTTTGGAAACAATCGAAGATTGCCGAAGACACTCGCAGAGTGCACAAACGCGGTCACTAAACCAATCAGCATTAATACCGAGTATTCTATGCTTTTGTAGGTTTCTCATTTCCTAGAACCAAATCTTCCGCATAGTGGTTGGTAGCACGTAATGATTTCTAGAACCGGCAAGTACTCGATATCGTCCAAATACAGAATTAGATGCTCGATGTCCGTCAACTCTCGATTCCCTCGTAAAAGGTAGAAAAACTCGGTCAATCATCCATCTAACTTAAACTTCGACCCGCTACCGTTTTGATAATTTCCAAACATTTTTCAAACGACAATGGGCTTCCCCACTAACACCTAACGTATCTTTCCTATTATTTGTTAACCAAAAACTACCGGTATCGCCATGCCCGTATGCGGATGTAAGCAGATGTTTGTAGATATATACGAGAATATGTAGCCATATACATTAATCAGTCTAAGCTATTTTAATCAGTACAAGAAAACTATTATTTTTCTAAACCACAATTACTAATAGTCTTTATAGGTTTAACATTTCTACCATTTTCCAATGACTGGTGCTACGTACATAGAAACTTTAATTTCTTATTGGAGAGAATTCTTGTTCTCCCACGCACTGCTACGTAGTTGCATGCCCATCCCTTTTGGAGGTATATGCTCGTTATAGGTTGTAACACCCTCGGTTTTACTTAACTACACTTCGTGAGACCCCTTTAATCTTTTTAATCGTATCTTTCTCGCTTACAATACAGTAGGACTTAGCCTTACTACCAACGAATTCTAATACTAGACCCCCATTAAATTCGTCTTTAAATTTCCCAACAACTTTTTTGTCAACAAGTCTTATATTGTATCTATTATACGCGGGGTAGTCACTCTTTTAAGATAAATATATTTTGCTAGGTATCAACTAATATTAAATTTTTATAGGGACCTCAAATCTGTAAATATATTTTAAATAGAACTACCCCATACAAAATTATGTCCTTTAAAGACCCAAATCACTAATTTTTGCTCATCTTTATTTAACTCCATCTTTAGAACCTTTTTTGCTACTCAAGACATATGCTCTAGCCAACCATCTACCGAGAAATCTAAAACCGCTGTGTTCCGCGAACACCACGTGGAGATAACACGTATACTCTGTCAACCAGGATAGAAGCAGGAAGGATTTGGAAGAAGGAAAGATGGGAGAAGAACTTAAAAATTATGGAATCTTAAAACTAATATACACAATAGATTTACAAAATCTATACAAATATAAACAACTATCTTATATCTTTATGCCTCCATGCGTAGATTGCTGTACTATTAGGAATGATGTACCTTTTGTCATCTTCCCTCAATAAACTAATTTTATTAATAAGCTGCGTATACAAATCGTATTTTTTACTTCGGATACATACGCAGGTAAGTACTCGATACCATCCAAATAAAGAATTGGATGCTTGGTGACTGATAACATTCGCTTCCTTCGTGTACGCCCAGACACATCCTAGCCCATGCGCTCCCCTGCGCATGCACACCCCTACCCATGCACACCCCTGCGCGTGCGCACCCCTACCCATGGGCACCCCTCTCTGTGTGACTGCTATTTTGGGGTAACAGCTTTTTATAAATAAAGAACAATGTTATATACTATTATAGAATGTTTATTCTGACATTATACATAACAAAATTTAAAAATATTTAATACCAAGCATGGAGTCATTTAAACTTAATTTTAATACAAAGTTATACACAGAAGACAGTCCTTTCTTTATGTTTGTTTGGAGTGGTTTTAATTTTATCTAATTTTATTCGCAGCTTAAAATTTAAATCGACACCCAAGTCTTTTATCTCCTTTTCTATCCAATAGTTTGATACATAGAGACCGTTTAGGTTTTCGAATTGTAAAATGTACCGAAGTTTGCCTCTATATTTAAAGTTTTTGATTCCACCGACAACCAGATCTATTCCTCCGTGTAATTCTTGCAGCTTGTGACAATCTTTTAATCGCAGCTTCCCCACTCTATCCTGCATACGTATCTTGTTAGCTTGATCGACTTCTTCTTGTCGGTATTGTAGAAAATCCTTATTCTCCCACACACTGTTGCGTAGTTGCATGTCCACCACTTTTGGGAATATATGGTTGTTATAGGTTGTAAGACCCTCGGTTTTAAATGAACCGAAGGGTTCTTTACTAGGCAAATATACAATGTTTAGCGGAACCCCTTTACGTGTGGAGTAGGCCGAGGTTACAAAACCCGCATTCCTTAGTTCGTCTTTGTTATCTGTCACTTTGGTAAACACGTTTTTAGAATAACCTTTTAAAAAGTATACGGATTTAGTACCATCCTTTTCCGCAAGAACGCCTACATAACTAAAAGAGTCTTTCTTACTAACCGCAAATGCATACAGCTTGTACAACCCGGATGTATCTAAGTCGGTCCATCGGCACATAAAATAATCTTTTAATTCTTTCTCATTTTCTCTAATAAGATGTTCTTTGTCTAACACATCTTTGTTTTGTTTGCGTATTGTCGCAGTGTTTTCCATGTAGTCCAACTTCTGCTTTTTGCATCCATTTCCTCTAATTCCAGTTGTCTTTTTCTTCTACTTACAGCGTATGGCGTGCATAATGAGGCAATTTCCTTTAGTGTAAACGGATAGAGTTTACTGCCAATATTTACGCGTTGTCTTTCAACCTCTAGACGAATGTTAGGCGTATCTATCAACCCCAATTCTGAATTGACTATTTCTTTTGGAATTGTAGAATATGGTGTTGCACATTGTGTAAAATATGTACTACCTGCTTTAATGTAGCACTTGTGTAAGATTTTTATTTTATTTTGACTATCTTCCTCCTCTACTATCTCCAAATAATTTACAGGTAAATAGTTAAAACTAAATACCGAAAGCACATACTTTATCAATTTTTCCCTTTCCTTTGGTTTTTCGGACAACTTAATTTGCAACCCCGTCAATTTCTTTGTATTGCCATTCCCCCAATACATGTACTGTAGTAGGTTATTATACACTAAACAGCAGCTATTTTGTAGCTTGTCGGATAGCTTACTCCACATTTTGGCGAGTGGTACCGAGTACATTGACGCCTTTAGAAAGTATAACATACCATTTTCCAATAAGTTTAAACAGTCTTTTAAGGGATTCTACACCCGTTCCGCATTGACATAGCTTCCAATTATACAGTCGTATATTGTCGCTTCCAATCGCGTAATACCATGTTCTTTGGCCAAAGTAGACGCAAATGTTTCCCTTAAGCGTACATCTGGACAACGTTGAAAATCTAGTATATGATTGCCAAGTTGTTTATTAACACCAGGACTTGTCATCCGACACACAAATTTGTTGTATATCTTAATTCTTGCATTGGTTGTTAACCATGTTAAACAATCAATTCTCACAGTTTTATCGTTGTCAACTATAATATTGCACTTTTCTTCGTATTCGCCCTTATAGCAAAAGCTATGGTTTGTAGTTAAATAATTACTCATCTCCATCTTGCTAAATATGACAGCAAAATCTTGGGTTACATCCATGTCAAAAAGATAGTAATAATCTTTTTCGAGTTCGTCTAATATATCTGGTAGTTCCCACAATAAAGTTTCCAACTTAACATCTGCTAGTTCCACTTTGTATGGAACACATATAGGATTTTGGAATTCTTTATTAATGCATTCGAGGTCTTCTTTTCCGATAATTTCTTTTACTCTCTGACTCTTCTTGTTAGTGCTTTCCAGAGAAAACGGAAGCTTAGCTTTAAAACCATGCCTAGCGGAAACAAACCGGTCGAACTTTCTTCGTAGATAGCTGTTAAATGCACCACAAATTTCTTTTTTTAGGATACAACATCCTTTTGTTTGCAGATGTTTGCTCGGCGTCAGAAAGGTTGCAAATTTTAACCAACATTATATTGCCACAAAATGGTTCTGTAATTGGTGTGTGTAGTCCAGCAGTCAGCATCTGCTCGCATTCGACATAACAAATATTACCATAGCTTGATGCACTCGTACGCAGGTAGCACAACAACATTTCGATCTTTCGTAATTGAATACGAAAATTGCCAATCTGTACCCTACAGAGTGAGGGCGAATATTGCCGAAGATAGCCGAATATGTCGGACACCATCATATCGCTTACATTCTCTTCTTTAGGAACAGTTTTGTTATCCGAACCCATCAGCACTAATTGCTTTTTAATGAGTTTTCTCATTAAAGACCCATTAGCACTAATTGTTTTTTAATTATAAACCAAGTGTCGACCTAGGTTAGATAAAAGGAAAAATTGATAGGTTAGGTCAGCGCCGCGGCGCTGACCTAACCTATTAATTTTTCCTTTTAATGGGAAAACGCAATAAAAAGCAATTTGTTCTAATGGGTTTTTAATGAGAAAACTCATTAAAAAGCAATTAGTACCTATGGGTTCGGATAACAAAACTGTTCCTAAAGAAAAGAATGTAAGCGATATGACGGTGTCCGACATATTCGGCTATCTTCGGCAATATTCGTCCTCACTCTGTAGGGTACAGAAGGGCAATTTTCGTATTCAATTACGAAAGATCGAAATGTTGTTGTGCTACCTGCGTACGAGTGCATCAAGCTATGGTAATATTTGTTATGTCGAATGCGAGCAGATGCTGACTGCTGGACTACACACACCAATTACAGAACCATTTTGTGGCAATATAATGTTGGTTAAAATTTGCAACCTTTCTGACGCCGAGCAAACATCTGCAAACAAAAGAATGTTTATCCTAAAAAAAAAATTTGTGGTGCATTTAACAGCTATCTACGAAGAAAGTTCGACCGGTTTGTTTCCGCTAGGCATGGTGTTAAAGCTAAGTTTCCGTTTTCTCTGGAAAGCACTAACAAGATGGGTCAGAGAGTAAAAGAACTTATCGGAAAAGAAGACCTTGAATGCATTAATAAAGAATTCCAAAATCCTATATGTGTTCCATACAAAGTGGAACTAGCAGATGTTAAGTTGGAAACTTTATTGTGGGAACTACCAGATATATTAGACGAACTCGAAAAAGATTATTACTATCTTTTTGACATGGATGTAACCCAAGATTTTGCTGTCATATTTAGCAAGATGGAGATGTGTAATTATTTAACTAAAAACCATAACTTTTACTATAAGGGCGAATACGAAGAAAAGTGCAATATTATAGTTGACAACGATAAAACTGTGAGAATTGATTGTTTAACATGGTTAACAACCAATGCAAGAATTAAGATATACAACAAATTTGTGTGTCGGATAACAAGTCCTGGTGTCAATAAACAACTTGGGGCAATCATATACTAGATTTTCAACGTTGTCCAGATGTACGTTTAAGCGAAACATTTGTGTCTACTTTGGCCAAAGGCCATGGTATTACGCGATTGGAAGCGACAATATACAACTGTATAATTGGAAGCTATGTCATTGCGGAACGGGTGTATAATCCCTTAAAAGACTTTAACCTTATCGGAAAATAGTATGTTATACAAAGACGAACTAAGGAATGCGGGTATCGTAACCTCGGCGTACTCCACACGTACAGGGGTCCCGCAAAACATTGTATATTTGCCTAGTACAAAACCTTTCGGATCATTTAAAACCGAGGGTCTTACAACCTATAACAAATATATTCCCAAAAGTGGTGGACATGCAACTACGCAACAGTGTGTGGGAGAATAAGGATTTCCTCCAATACCGACAAGAAGAAGTCAATCAAGGTAACAAGATACGTATGCAGGATAGAGTGGGGAAGCTGCGATTAAAAGATTGTCACAAGCTGCAAGAATTATACGGAGGAATGGATCTGGTTGTCGGTTGAATCAAAAACTTTAAATATAGAGGCAAACTTCGGTACATTCTACAATTCAAAAACGTAGACGGTCTCTATGTATCAAACTATAGACTAGAAAAAAAGATAGAAGACTTGGGTGTCGATTTAAATTTTAAGCTACAAATAAAATTAGATAAAATTAAAACCACTTCAAACAAACATAAAGAAAGGACCGGACCGTCTTCTGTGTATAACTTTGTTTTAAAATTAAGTTTAAATGACTCCATGCTTGGTATTAAATATTTTTAAATTTTGTTATGTATAATGTCAGAATAAACATTTTATAATAGTATATAACATTGTTCTTTATTTATAAAAAGCTGTCACGTTGCCCCAAAATAGCAGTCACCCAAAGAGGGGTGCCCATGGGCAGTGCGCATGGGTAGGGGTGCGCACGCGCAGGGGTGTGCATGATAAGGGGTGTGCATGCGCAGGGGAGCGCATGGGCTAGGATGTGTCTGGGCGTACACGAAGGAAGCGAATGTTATCAGTCACCAAGCATCCAATTCTTTATTTGGATGGTATCGAGTACTTACCTGCGTATGTATCCGGAATAAAAAATACGATTTGTATACGCAGCTTATTAATAAAATTAGTTTATTGAGGGAAGATGACAAAAGGTACATCATTCCTAATAGTACAGCAATCTACGCATGGAGGCATAAAGATATAAGATAGTTGTTTATATTTGTATAGATTTTGTAAATCTATTGTGTATATTAGTTTTAAGATTCCATAATTTTTAAGTTCTTCTCCCATCTTTCCTTCTTCCAAATCCTTCCTGCTTCTATCCTGGTTGACAGAGTATACATGTTATCTCCACGTGGTGTTCGCGGAACACAGCGGTTCTAGATTTCTCGGGAGATGGTTGGCTAGGGCATATGTCTTGCGTAGCAAAAAAGGTTCTAAACATGGAGTTGAATAAAGATGAGCAAAAATTAGTGATTTGGGTCTTTAAAAGACATAACTTTGTATGGGGTGGTTCTATTTAAAATATATTTACAGATTCGAGGTCCCTAGAAAAATTTAATATTAGTTGATATCTAGCAAAATATATTTATCTTAAAAGTATGACTACCCCGCGGATAATAAGTACAATATAACATTTGTCGACAAAAAAGTTGTAGGGAAATTTAAAGACGAATTTAATGGGGGTCTAGTATTAGAATTCGTTGGTAGTAAGGCTAAGTTCTACGGTATTGTAAGCGAGAAAGATACGATTAAAAAGATTAAAGGTGTCTCACGAAGTGTAGTTAAGTAAAACCGAGGGTGTTGCAACCTATAACGAGCATATACCTCCAAAAGGGATGGGCATGCAACTACGTAGCAGTGCGTGGGAGAACAAGAATTCTGTCCAATAAGAAATTAAAGTTTCTATGTACGTAGCACCAGTGATTAGAAAATGGTAGAAATGTTAAACCTATAAAGACTATTAGTAATTGTGGTTTAGAAGAATAATAGTTTTCTTGGACTAAATAAAATAGCTTAAAGTGATTAATGTATATGGTTACATATTCTCGTACATATCCACAAACATCTGCTTACATCCGCATACGGGCATGGCAATACCGGTAGTTTTTGGTTAACAAATAATAGGAAAGATACGTTAGGTGTTAGTATGGAAGCCCATTGTCGTTTGAAAAATGTTTGGAAATTATCAAAACGGTAGCGGGTCGAAGTTTAAGTTAGATGGATGATTGACCGAGTTTTTTCTACCTTTTACGAGGGAATCGGGAGTTGACGGACATCGAGCATCTAATTCTGTATTTGGGCGATATCGAGTACTTGCCGGTTCTAGAAATCATTACGTGCTACCAACCGCTATGCGGAAGATTTGGTTCTAGGAAATGAGAAACCTACGAAAGCATTGAATACTCGGTATTAATGCTGATTGGTTTTGTGACCGCGTTTGTGCACTCTGCGACTGTCTTCGGCAATCTTCGATTGTTTCCAAAGAAAATATTCAAACCTACCATTTTCTAAAATATTATGTAGAAGTTATTTAAAATTAAGTTGCTTTATTAGTAAGTATTCTGTAGGCAACAAGTTTGGTATCCCCTTAGTAAAGGTTTAAAATGTTTTATTAAGTTATTGTTTATAGTAGCACTGCATCTTCTACTGCACGGATTGCAACCAATTTGTGTGCGTGTGCTATAACCATTTTGGATTTTTAATATGTGCGCGATGCGATTGCCGACCTGTATAACATGGAAAACGTTTCCGATGACTCTATTAACCGCATTCGAATGGTGCTAAATGTACTGGACGAGTAGTAAGGATTGGTAAAAGATGACGTCATTTAGTTCCCCACTGAATCCTCAACTTCCTTCGGCTGTCTTCAAAAACCTTCGGTTTGCATTCTATAGGAAGCATAAAGCAGCTACGCAAGATTAAACTTTTTAGTTTATAAGTTAGTTCGCTTACAGGTTTCACCAAAGTCTATAGTGCGGATTTTGTTTTGTACTAAAATGGTATCTGCAAACGCTTTAAATGCAACTCTTGCAGTGTGTCCTATACCTGGAAAAACTGCTACTGGCGAAGATAGTGTAGAAACGGTTAGCATAGCGTTTAACAACCGTATGACTAGCTATCGCATAAAGAACACCAGTGTCGACGATGGAGTGTCCGAACCGAGGAAGAGGTATGCTGTAAATCTATTGTATATATTAGTTTTAAGATTCCGCAATTTTTAAGTTCTTCGCCCACCTTCCATGTAAATTATTTGGAGATAGTAGAGGAGGAAGATAGCCAAGATAAAATAAAAATCTTACACAAGTGCTATATTAGCAAAATACACATTAATTGGTGTTTGCAAATAAATTCAGTTCTATTTTAATAAAAAATGTAGAGTTACCTTAAATTTCAATATGAGGAAAAATCACTACACGATACGAAAATTTCAACGAACTTGCACAAAGCATGCAAAACGAATAGGTTTTTACTAATCAGATCGCGTTTTATGCGGTTTAAAATAATTAAGCGTTAATCGATCCGTATTACAAGATGAAGTTTGCATTTCTCCTAGTCAAGGTCGTAATAGAAAGTACATTGTGTACACCAGCAATTATACGGGAATTTCCTAATGAATGGCATTGAGCATATCTATTGTATTTCTCAAATCATATAGCCACTAATTAATAAAAAAGAAAAGTCTACGATACTTTCACTTTATGTCACATAATTGTATAGCAATTAGTTTGTAAAACGAATGTATTTTCCAACTATTTAGCATTGAGCATGTAATTATGTTTGTGACGTAGTAATTAACAATGTTAAAACCAGAAAAATTTTAAAGTCATGGGTTTTTGCAATATTCTGAAAACAGCTCATTACTATTTGAAAAAATGGTTTTAAATATTAAACACTTATGGCTTATAAAGAACTCATTTCTAAAATCCTTGCGGTTTTAAATTTTCTCGAATAATAGTTGTTTAAAGCATATGTTATAGATGTGCAAAAAAATCATTTAGTGATTTGAGACTTTAAAAGTGTAACTTTGTAAGGGGTGATCGGATTTTAAATCTGTTTGCAGATTCGAAATGTACGTAAAATTCTAGACTAACAATATGTGTTATATAGTTAAAAAATTTATAAGGACGATCATAAAGTCGCTACCAGCAGAAAATCTTAAAATTAGGGTAGCTCTCTGGGGGATGATGCAATCTAAAAAATTCCTAGAGATTCGGGTAGCTGAGAAAAATCTAATATTAATTGATACCAAACAAGATATGTTTATCTCGAAAGATACAATGACTAGTCGAAGAAAACTATTTGGTTTAGATATGGGAGCAAAGAGCAAAATTTAGAGGTTCAGGACTTTAAAAGTGTAACTTTGTAAGGGGTGGTTGGATTGCACATCTGTTTGCAGATTCAGATTCTGCATAAAATTCTAGACTAACAAGATGTTTCACATGGTTAAAAAATTTATGAGGACGACCATAAAATCGCTACCGGTAAAAAATCTTAAAATTAGAGTAGCTCTCTGGGGGATGATGCAATCTAAAAAATTCTTAGAAATTCGTGTAGCTAAGAAAATTCTAATATTAATTGATACCAAACAAGATAGGTTTATCTCAAAAGATGCATGGCTAGTGGAAGAAAACTATTTGGTTTAGATGTGGTAGCGAAGAACAAAATTTAGAGGCTCGGAGTCTTTAAGAGTGTAACTTTGTAAGGGCTGGTCGGATTTTAAATGTGTTTGCGAATTCGGATTCTGTATAATATTCTAGACTAACAAGATGTATTGCATGGTTAAAAAATTTATAAGGACGACCATAAAATCGCTACCGGTAAAAAATCTTAAAATTAGGGCAGCTCTCTGGGGGATGATGCAATCTAAAAAATTCCTATAGTTTCAAGTTGCTGAGAAAAATCTAATATTAATTGATACCAAACAAGATAGGGTTATCTCGAAAGATGCAATGGCTAGTCGAAGAAAACTATTAGGTTCAGATGTGTGTGGAAATGTGGATGCTTGTGGGAATGTGGAGATGAATCTCCGCATTTCCACCTTATGGGATTTACATATAGTCGAAGAAAACTATACGGTTCCACCACCACATTTCCACCTTATGGGAATGTACATGTAAATGTGGGATTCGGGTGGAAATGTGGCGGCAGAATTGCTATATTCCTCCTACTAATGAAGATTGTAAATAGGCGTATTTTATTTTAAATTGGTCTAGAAAAGCTTCTTTGCTAGCCCCTTTCTTAGAACGTTTATAAACTTATGTAATACGCTGCACGAAAATGATGCGTTGGCGTTCTACTCCTTTGATCTGTTGCGCCATATTGTAAAGAAACGAGAACGTAAAGTAAGTAAATGAAAAATATACATACTCAAGAAATAGTGCACTAATGAGAAAGAATGTAAATGTAATATTTTGGTTGCCTTATCGCCATTAAGTGAAAAATAACTACAAGTGTTTTGTAAACAAGGATTTAGTTTAACCTCAGAATAGAAAAATATATCAAACACTTGCCGGCCCGCAATTGTGAAAATATTAAGAAATAGTTATCGCTTCACGTGTTATACTAGTAAATTGATATAAAGTTTTGGATAATGTAACTACTAATCTCAATTTATTGTGATAATTACAATATTAATTGTATTACGAAGTATTTTCCCTACCAAACACTGTATTTCAACGGCGTATTACGTTTTCGCAGCACAAAAGATCCGGTTAGATATGACAACTTATATTAACCCGACTCGAAACGTAAAGTAAACAGTAGAAACCTTCGATGGCTAAATTAGCAAAGGACCATCCGAATTAAGTTAACACATAAGGAAATTGTAAACCATAGGCAGAAATACGTTGATAAAACACAGGTTGCACATAACGCAAACAATAAATAAGATACCCAAAATGTTCGTATTAGAATGAAGTTAATTATTATCTTTACGAAATTGTTGGATAAGAAATGAAAGTAATTATGGAACACAACACAACGTTTTAGATTCGTTAAGCGATAAACAACGACCGACCATCTTGTTTCTTCTATCATACGAAAGTGAATGTCTTTTATCAATTAAACTGATACTAAAGTTCGAAATTAAATGATGCTCGTACACCTTCCGACCTCTAACGATTTTCCTTATTATTAGATGACCGAAATACACGCAAACTGTAAGAAATAAATTAATAAACCCTTTATAGACTTAACTGAAATAAAAGAATGTTATAAATAATCGCTTTGCGTAAACAATTGACTACAACTAATGGTGAAATCTATACAGACAGGATATATCCGCATTTATTTTGTCGATTTAAAATTAAATTCTTTTTCTTATTTTATGTATATCTAAAGTAACGCAACGCGATCGGGTTATAAAGTTTATTCTTCAAAAGCGGCAAACATATTTACCATGCAGTTTTATGTTTTCCCCGTGCTTGTTTTACTTTTCTCCACAAACCGTTAAATACAAATTGTAGGGCTAATGTTTATATTTTGCTTATATTTCTCACTAACATTATGTACAGAGCTTATTTCATTTTTCAACAGTTGAATAGAGTTTTATGCGAATCTGGTTTTTTCACAGTTTGTACAGTTGCGTATAACTATAATCAGCAGAGCCAAGTTTTGTTTTATACTTGTGTGTTTTAAAATGCTAAATGTTATACTATTAGTAAGTAGCGCGAAAAAGTTACTGGCTATAACACAATACATATGAAAGACGGCTCAGAAAAAGGTAATTTATCAAAAGTGTGTGTAGCATTTATTCTCACATTTAATCATTCGCAAAACAAACGATTAGACTAATTAAATTCTCAAACAAATTCGATTGGTCTCTAAATTAACGCACAGAGAACACTAAAGCCTTACTAATATTGAAAACTTTACAGACAGTTTGGTCATGTACCACGGAGAAAATGTTATTTATTATGAACGCTTTTATCTTGCAATACAACTTTTTTACAGTCAGTCTTCGTTGTCAACTTGATCCTCACGTATATAAAATTCACTAGAAATAAGCTTATATTTTCTAAAGAAGCTTAGTTCTCCCAATTCTATTATATCTGTAGAATAAAAATATAAAAGAAAGTTATTTTTCGTATCGCCTACTGTGTTTTTGCCCAACCAAATAGATTCCAATTAAAAAGAGTAGATTTATTAAATGTGGTCCGTAGTAATTTAGTGAAGTGGCATATGAATTATCTATAAAGTACATCTGACAAGTTAATTTGTATCCAGTTGCTAGAGCATTTTATTGAATATACAGTCTAGAAATAAAACAACAGACGGACAAGCAAATGAGTTTTATAAAAATATATTAATATTGCATCAATATCGAATTACGTTAATATCGGTTGTGTAAATTATAGATAATCAGATATAATATATCAGTAGGATAATGATAATATGTGTATTCATAATAAGAGTAGCAATGTCCTTAGAGCAGGGCGCGCAGTTTTCTTGGGCGCCAGGCACAATGGTATTGGTTTAAGGTGAAATGCTTTTTAAACAAAAACTATTGTTAAATGGTTAAATTGTTAAGTTGTTATGTATAATTGAAACCTAATTATACTCAGATTTTTATGTTATTACTCAACAAGTAACTATTATTTGATAACGTAAAGTATGACTGATGTTCTCTTAAAATAACTTTAACGAGGGAGTTTACCTATATAATTATGGCTACAAGAGAAGCCAAGGTAAAATTATTTTCTTAATATATGAAACACATTGTAGCACATAAATAGTATGACATATGGATAGATAACAAGAAGATGCGTTGATGATTGGATTTCGAGGATTTCAAGAAAAGAAAGTTTTTATGTGTCAATATACGTATAGTACCTAGAAGTATTTTTGTGAATTAAAGTGCGTTTGTGAATTAAAATATGATTGGAAAAAGTGAACGTATGTGTTGTTTGTATTTGTATCTTTGTTTTTATCCATACTGCGTTCTAAGAATCTATCGAACAACTTTCTGCCTATTCGGCTCATACAGAAATAAGTATAGCTTATACATTGCAACTGATATATGCTTGACATTTCTAATGTCGGAGCAGGATGACTATTTTAAAGGCTGGCTACGGTGATTAGTGAAACCTATGCTTGCCATACTTGTTAAAGATGTCTTTTAGTTGTAATGGAATGTTAGGCGGCTCCGTGGCGTAGTGGTATGTGTGTGACTACGCCCTAGGTCCCGGGTTCGAATTCCGACACGGTCCGCTTGAAAAATGTTAGGCGAGCATTTTTCGTAAAAATACACCCTCGTTCGGATGAGAGGTAAAATGGAGGTCCCGTGTGTGAGTGTTGTCACGCACGTTAAAGATTCCTACCTTGCTTGGAACAGCAAGGATTCGGCAAAATTCAAAATTTTCCAGGTAAAAAAAAACTCGCTTCCTGGCCAATGTAGTACTTTCGGGTGGAGCATTGGAAAATCACATGTAATGTAATGGAATGTTGTTGGAATGACGTAGGGAGTCAAATTCTTTTTGTTTTGTGCTTTCTGAAATTGTTATTAGATTGGTAAATTTAAGTATCTTGTAACCTTTGTGTATAACTTGATAATAATGTAACAATGGAGCCAAAAGATCTAGAATTGAATAGCACACAACTAATAAAACAGCGATAGATTGGGTGACAGCTACAAAGGGGAATTCAAGGAACCCATATCAGGCAAACAAACGAGCGGAATTGATAATCACATCGCCACGTTTAATGTTACTGAAAGCTATGTTAGTTACATATATAATCCGTACGTCCAGATTGTAAAATCAATCAGTCGAACTATGTATGAATACGTAAGTACTATGAAACAATTTATTAGTTCGACTGTTGAAGGAATACGTTTAATTAAGCATGCTGGTAAACTACTTAATCGAATTCAGTAATAAGTATAGAATAATCATCATCATCGTCATCTTTAAATCTTCAGTCCTAGAACTGATTGGGCGCGTAATTCCATTGTTTCCTATTGTGAGCTAACCAACACATTTCCTTAAAATTCCCACACATCTTTCGCTGTCTGCGTGCAATCGTCTATTCTGGGACTACCTCTACCTCCCTATTTTCCTTTCTTTTTCTCTAATATATTCCGCACTGTTTTCCTCATGCTTCAGCGCATTTTTCTTTCTTTTCTTAGTATTTCTAGCAATCTTTTGTTCATAAGTTTGTCTGCCCATAAAATATTCCTCACACGTACACTTCGTACAGTGCTCTGCTCCAAACATATGCATTCATCAATTTCTTCCTTGTTTCTATGTTGTTGTCTTCGAATATAGCATCTGACTTTACTTCTTAAATGCAACGAGGCCTTGTGCTAACCTTTTTTGTTTTATATCCTTTGCACTTATTTCATCTTACATTACTTGTATTTCTAAGTAATGTAAACCCTTAACCTCTAGTAAATTTTTGATTCCTATTTTTTACTTTGGTTTTTGACTAATTTTCCTCCTCTTTACGTACTCGTCTTCTAGTTTTGTTTTTGTTGATTTCATACCGTATCTTTCTGTTAGTACTCTTTCCATCTCATAACGAGCTGTTTCTAATTCTTTCTTGCTAGATGCTAATACTGTTACTTCACCTGCAAAAATAGGCATATCAATTGTTTGCACATGCATAATAAATCCAAATGTCTTCCTGCATATAAAAGTATTTATTACCTTTTCGACGCACTAGTTAAAAATTAATGGGGATACCGCACATCTCTGTTTCACCCTTTTCGTAATAAATTACTTCTCTACCTCCCTACGATAATTCTACTACCGCTGTTTGCTCCTTGTATAAGATATGTACCATCCGTCTAACCCTGCAGCTCATTTCAATCTTGTTGAATATTTCGAATATTGTTACCCATTTTACATTGTTGAATGCTTTTTCCAAGTCTACCAACTCTATTGTTCTCTAAAAATATTCAATATTTTACCGATATTCAATAGTAAGGGAAGGGGGTGCAAGTAACCTGACGGCTACCAATATACCCCTTCACTTAAACATTTGCCGAATCAATAGTTTTCCAATTGCTCCTTTTGCACCAATCAACATTTGTCGAGAATATTGCTAAACCAACGTCGGTAGCTGTTTACGATAATCATTAGGTTTAAATACAATTATTTTTTCATCGATATGTTTTACGTCCTAAAATTGATTTAAAGCATAACTTCATTGTTTTATATTTTGAGACAAGCTACACGCTTTCTTGAAACTTCCATAGTCTACATCTTTCACTATCTGCGTGCAATAGTCTAATCTAGGTGATCTATTTCTACCTTCGTTTTCGTTTTTCTACTTCTAATACATTCCACGCTATTCCCCCATGCCTTAGTATGTGTCCTATCGTTCTATCTCTACTATTATTTTATTGTTTTCCCCATATTTTTTTTATCTTCTACCATTTCTAAAACTTCTTTGTTCTTAACACTGTCTTTCCCTGATGTCTTCATAATACGTCTGTAGCACTTTAAAGGTTTCTACCTTTTTCCTGTCCGCTTTTCCCACAAGCCATATTACACAGCTATACAATGCTGTACTCTACATATTTGCTTTCAGTAACCTTTTCCTTGTTCTGTGTTTACTGTCTTCGAACATAGTAGTTTATTTTTCTGGTTGCATGCAGCTTGGCTTTATTATAACTTTGACAACCATATGCCAAATAAATAACTAAGTTTAAGGAAATATATCTTCCAAAACGTCAGTTTGACATTTATATAAATATTGTATTTGGACGAAATAAACCCCACAAGATTTAGAATATTTTTATTTACATATTAATACGTCCAGGAATATATTAGAATATATATATATATATATATATATATATATATATATATATTGTTATGATAAGAGGGTAGTTTAAGGGTAGATAAAGTTATAGGAATTGTAGAATAAATGTAAATAATTTTAACGTTAAGAGAAACAAATAATCCACCAATTATAGGAGTAAATCGACTATTTTACAAAATGTCAATAGCGTATATAAATTATATTTAATTTAATGCATAAGAAGCTCATTTTCAATAATTAGATAATATTTAAATAAAATAAGAATGTGTACGTCGTATAATATGTTTTAAGTTAAATTTATAAGTCCAAAATTAAATAGAAACGAGTAAAAGGTAAGGTTCTAAACGCAACAACTTGCATCAATATAAACAAATTATCGG
The DNA here is from genome assembly GCA_036346225.1 of Platerodrilus igneus. Lineage (NCBI taxonomy): Eukaryota > Metazoa > Arthropoda > Insecta > Coleoptera > Lycidae > Platerodrilus > Platerodrilus igneus. The sequence goes on from JARFIW010001273.1 coordinate 977,598, forward strand.
AAAAGATAGATAAACTAGCATATTTAATAATTTCCTCAAAAATGTGAATGCATGAATAACTAAACGCATTCTAATACGTCATTATTAGAAAATGAATACGTGACTAGGAATTATATTTACATGAAAATCCAACATATTTCAAATAACAGGCGGTTCGCTATACGATAAACCTTGAACTATAAACGACACAAATATGAAATACATGACAGAATTACAATGGATATTTGGAAATTCTAAGAAGATGCTATAATATATTGAATGTCGACAGGCAGAATTAAATGAAAGTACAACAATTGAAACCAGGGAGTTTGAGAACTCACAAGGTTCTACAAAGATTGGTGGAAATTACAAACGTTTATCAATAAACAGGCGATGCACGCCAATTGGAAAGTTGGAAGGTGGAGCTTTAAATAGGATATGAAACTCGAAAATAAACAGTATATCTTTAACAAAAGCACGAATTACGTCGATTAAAGTGATAATTGCGTACCAGTAATGAATAGTGAAAGTAAATAATTTATTAAAAGTAAAAATTTGAAAGTGACAATATGTGCAACGAAGAATAGGCCGTCTTTACGCGTAAAACATAAAATAAACTATTAATCCTATTTTATTTTAAATATTTCACAAATTTTGGGCTTCGAATAAACATCCAAGGAAAGTAAACGGTTTCGAGTAAACGTATTTGAAAAAAGATGCAAGTAAACGTATTGGAATAAAGATCAGAAGTATGCAATACATATACTGTAATTTAATGTTTAAAATGTAACAGTGAATAGAGAAGTAGATTTTAAACGTTATCTGCACATCAATATGAAAATTACTAAACGTAATTATATACAATGAAGATGGGAAATGCTTTGATATAAAGTGCTATTAAAAATTTTATTGGATAATTCTGAGCGTGCACATTGGTTTCTAAATAAAGATTCAAATAATATGTAAGATTTTGTAAACCAGGATTTAAACGTCAATTATAATAAAGCTAAGAAATCGAAGATATGTAATTGGAAAAGCCTTTCGTGGACTTTTGCAAGTATAATTTATTTTAACATTGTTTGTAACTAATACTTGAATTTTGTAATTTAATTCAAGTCTAAAGTAGGATACGTCTGAATTATATAATAATTTCATTTTTGTAGGAATCTTTACCAGGAAAGTTTGTGTTCAGCGTTCGAAACACCCTAACTTTTTAACAGATTATCTGTCAAGGATTTTTTGACCAAACAAACCCTACAAGCGTGAGAATAAAAAACCAGGTAAAATATCCATAAGAGAAAAGATTTAGTTGTGTAAATTTAAATAAGGTAAGGAACATTTTTTTATAATTAAGTAAAAAAGTACCTGTTAGAAATAATTTGATGTTCTTTATGCTTTTGTATCAGAGAAAATATTTCATACTGTATAGATGCTTTGTGATGTTGCTGTGTTTGATTTCATTTTAAAAATTCCAACATTTTTGTTGAGCTAGCCAAGCAAAATTAAAAAGAAAGGTGGATGAATAATTTCAAATTTTACAGTTTGCTGCATCTGTACCACAGCACCCTCTTAGCGGTGCATCAAAGCGAGGCGTTGTCACAGCACTCTGCTAGTGACGCTTAAATGTGCGGCGTTACCACATCACTTTTCTAGTGGCGCATCAACGTAAGGCGTCACAGCATTCTTTTAGTGATATCTCTACGAGCGATGTTGTTACAGCAACATACATCCAGGTGAAATTTTTCATTTTTACTATGGGCATTTCAAAGACTGTTAGAGAGAGATAGACGCTCAAATAGAAAAGGTAATGCGATTTTGTTTACTGACCTCACATGTGCTCTCCTGTTTTAGAAAAATCTACGGGTATTTAGATATTTTGAAAAAACTAGTCTTGTAATTTTTTTCAGATCCATGTGTAAGCTTTATTACTGGCATTTGAGAAATAATGTAAGAAGAAAACTTGTAGATATTTTTATTCTGAATAAGAGAAAGTGGTTCAAAAAATTTTGTTTTTGATAATTACATAGATATGTACACAGCCTTAATTTTTTTAAATGAAAACTGTAGTTGGCTATCAGTTTGCTTAATACCCTACTTTTTGCCAATGTTACTGATACAGCACATGCAAATGGCCAAAATACTGAAATTTTGTTTTTCTTAATGAAATACCTTACATTTCAATACACAATCACATAAACAAATTTAACGCCTGCATTTCTTTATCATATCAATATTGGATATCTATTTTTAACAACAAAATGGTAACAGAAAGAATTAACTGGTTGGCAAAATCATTCAATTAACAACAATAGTATACAATTTAAAATTATACTGATTGAAAATCACAAAAACCCTTAAATTGTAATAAATGGAAACAAAACTAAAATACGAACCAACACAAACTGGATAAATACTGTATTTATAAACTACAAATGCTAAAAAAGTTTACCATTTCGTGCAATACTTAGCATACAGCTTTTTAACAATATAATGCATTCTCTTCTTAACGAACGGCTAGTAATGATTCTATGAGCGTGTATTACAGGTTCATGTAGTTGTGCTTCTGTACGATATTTTCTAGTATGCACCTTGTTATTGATATATCCGTATTTAGAAAGGTCTAATATTGAAAATTTAGGGCTTCGAAATGGCCACTGCACTGAACCATTTTTACCAATCCTAGAATCCGGATATAACTGATTTAAATAGTCGGTAACAATACCGGTGTTGTGTGGAGATGCGCCATTATGGTGGATCCAATTGTTCCTTTCACGCATTCGTAAAAAAGGTTCAGATTTGCAGATTTTCTTGCATCCATAGATACTGATTAAACCTATCAAAAATACTACAATGTGTATCTGGTTTCAACTGACCACAAAAGGGAAAATGGAAATTCTTGATCCTACTGACACTTATCCATAGACCACCTGCAAGATCTTATACGCTTGTCTTCTGGATGAAATGTTTGAGCAACTTACTCAGTCACAATTAGTTTCATTTGAAGTAGAAAATTTATTACATAGCATTTATTAAATTGAATGGTATAGCTAAATAGAGTCAAAAATACGAGAATCCAAACTGCAAGATGCACAAATTGATTGCATCCTTAAATTCCTGCTCGAAAGCTTAAGACGAAACAATTTTTTAAATTCAACTCTGAATTTTGTAGTCAGTTAATCTAGAAGTCGAACACATCTTAGAAAGTAAATTATTTCAAGATAATAAAATACATTACAGTTCATATGCTGACAAGGTTTTTATAATTAGCAGTGGGAGCAGGAAAAATACTTTACTAATTTTTAAAACTTCTCAAGTCGATACACTAGTAGCTTGGCTATGAAGATTTTGAAACACATGCAAAAACTTCTCATACCTAAAATGTGCAATATTTTTTGATCAAAAATAGTATATATGTGTTGTGAACCTGTGTGTGTGGAGTGTTTTTAAAAAAGGTACAGGTGTGTAATTGTATGTAAAAATCGCACTCGCTCGCCTCAGCGCAGCATAGCATGCGACAGAAAAAGCGGTCCCTGGTGGGACGCAAGTGGTTAAACGCACGCACGAATTTGGACGCTCAATGAGTCCACACCGTTGCATGTCGCCGTCCTTCCATGTACATGTAATCTTATTCAGAAATTTTCTATTCTTATTTGTTCGATTTCTAGAACAAAAAAGTAACCTATTAATGCAGATATGTTTATAGATTTATGTAATTCTTTCGTTTATACGGCGTAAGAATGCCGCCGCAGTTCTAATTTATAAAGCGTTAAAAACACTTTTAAAAAATATATATTGACCTTGATACGGTATTCCGTGCAGATAAGAAAGAAAGCATTAAAGTAAATAAAGAAAATCGTCTACACCGAATACCGCAATAAAATAGAGACAGATTGATAGAATCGAAATCCTAAAGGATTGGATTTTGTAAAGTGGGGTGATCGATACAGAAAGAAAAATTGGAAACCTCGGTAAAAAATTATATTACAACCTGTAAATAAAACAGTCCCAAAAGAATATTTACAAACGTCAAAACATACATTTAGGTAATTGTTGGTTATAACGTGATGTAAACAAAGCGTCAATTTACAAATAATACAGTATAAACCTAAACATTTGAAAATATCGAGAATAAAATTTTATTGTTTATATAATAGATACATATGTACATGCAAGAATACCTACAACATGCTCCAGCGTTATAATATGTACAAGAAATAATACAGTATATATACAAGAAATAATACAGTACTATCTGCAAGAAATAATATAATAAAATCTGCTTTAGGAAGTCCACCCTGTAAGATTTAAGAACACAACATTAAATTTTTAAATTGCGTAATCAAGTATTAACTATCAAGTTGACGTTAACATTAATGTACTTAGAAAAGTAAACAGCAAAAAGTGCTCTAACGCAAGCTTTAAGAATAATTGCATAATCTTTCGTGTATTGAGGTTGTGCATTTGGTAACTAACGGTCAGCAATTTATTGCGGAATCAGCCAAAAAAAAGTGTTTATCTTCCAAAAAGCAAACAAAAAAACTGTACTTTAAGCTATCGGCTTCTCTCTGGTACCATCAGAGAATGAGTTTTGTTGTAAATTTGGGAAAGCATAATATATTTTAAAACATCCAGGCGAGTATGCAACCAGGCATACTGTCAAGGAAAAGCAGTTGCCTGACTTTTAGAAATGTATAGAAGTTTGTATTATTATCGATCCACGCTACGGGATACCCTGAACGACTAGTTAGGGGGGAAACAATTTTATTATCCATAGGACTTGAGCGAGCTGCAAATATAACTAATTAGGTTTTCTCAGTTGAAACTTTTTTACAAAGCGCTTATTTCGAACATGTTTCGTAGGATACACTATTAGAAATAACAAGTGCGTATTTCAAGAAATGTGAAACTATTGAAGTGCTTTAAGGAGGAGCAATTGCTTGCTTGTTTCAACAAATTAGGATATATTCCATGTACTTCTATTGTACAAAATACTAAGGTAATTTTATAGGACGGTTTAATACGTATTTATTGAACTTGTTGAGCTTGTATAACTTAAGAATAACATAAAAAAGGTTTGGATTTGCGTTTTTAATTAAGGTAGCTGCAAATTAATGCAGAGTCGCTCTATTTCAAAAAGTTAAGGTAAAAATCTTTAATTTTCATGCTACGATATGTGCTTCGTTTGCAATTATAGTTAAAGTTAACTTTAGTTATCCAATAAGATGTAGTTTACAGGTAAATTCCTCTCCGTCGTGTATATATAGTATAATCTATGGTTTTACCGCAATTAACCTTCAAGTACTTTGTGCTGTGGTATGCGCGACAGTTGTAAGGACTGGTGTGATCGTGGTTATGGTGCTATATCAATATTAACGTTAAAGTTTCGTCAAAGGTCGGCAGTTTCTCGCTTTGTTGCGTCGTTTAAATTTGAAGTATTACTAATAAGTACTTGAAGGTTTCGCTTATATCAACGTCCACTGTTTCCACTGTCTGTGGTTATCGAAGTTAATGCAAGACAATATGTCATGGTAAATTAAAATATAAAGAAACAACCCCAAATGAAGATACGTGTAGCAGCTGTTTATTACTAACATGAGAAGAATGTGTAGCTTTGTTGAGTCATTGGTAATTAAAATATAATGAGATAATGTTTGACTTTAATCTTAATTGTTAATTACAAATAGGTATCATACTAAATCAAAAGGCAATCGATACATAATTAGCTTACCAACACCCAAGTAGAGCATACTCGTCCATCTGCCGGCGAGTTTTGTAACCGCATGTTTAAATTACAGGTTTGTAATTTAAATGATTATGCAAATAAAAGAAAGTAACCACTTACGTCAAGAGCGTGTTGCCGTGTGCCTGAGATTTATTCCTATTACTACTACTACAATTGCGACTATCCTCGCACAAGTGAAAAAAGAGTATCCAAAATGTTAATAATTTATTTTTGTATAATTGTTTAAACTGTAAACATTGACATCGTATGATAAGGAGCAAGTTTTAGATGCATCAGACGTGTACGATACCCCGTCCTCTGCACGTGCAATTTTAAAACAATTGAAAAGTGTCTACAACCTAGATAAAAAACGTCACTTTGTATGCTTGCTGCTGTATCTGAAATGCATCAGATCGTTTCTAATGCAAAACATAAGTATGTAAGGATGTTTAGAGGTTCAGGTGTTATCAATAAAAACTGCGACGATGATAATACTAAAAAAAAGCGAGAACGATAAGATTTACGACAGCGACGCTGCTGTAAGTTGTAACAGATCAACATCAAAAAATGTCAAAAGTCGTACAACATCTATCAATATCGTATGGCTCGATTTAAAATCAGCTATTGCTCGCAAAATCGCTCGAGCAGGGTTGTCAATTAGTATCACTCAAATCCCATGCAATTTTTAGAAGATGCTTTCGCCCTAATAGAGCGACGCTTGAGGAAATGCTTGAGAAAATTCGGTTCTCTTAAAATTAATTTTGTGTTTAACGAATTTATAAAGCCCAGCGGTTCATCATCATCGTCCTCGCTAATTGACTTAAAATTATTTCTAACTCATCTAGCCTAGAATTTGAATCTAAATTTTTTTCGAAGATCTTACCCTTTCTTTAGTACTCATTTTGTTTATGCAATCAAACACTCGTATGCTACTACTTGCCAAGGACGCAAATGTCTTATTTTTGTTAGGTATTTATTATCACTTGCGTAAATCTTTCTTAAATTCCTTCGTCTAAAACAATTTTCAACCAATACTCAAAACGTTAACCTTAGGGGGTTCCTAGAATTGACATTCAGGATTTCAGGTTACTCCTAATCGACAGCCGCTTTATTACTCTACAATTACGGCTGATGCTACGTTAAACATTTAAACATGAAACACAAACAGGTCCGTTCCGTTCCAGGCTATACTAATCTTTCTTTTATGCGACTTTGCTAACTATGCAGTTATTTAGAATGTTCACCACAACGTTTTTTTAATTAGTTTTTAGTCCGCAACCACGGTTCAGTTTGTAACAATAGAACTACTTAAGCGTTCGTCAATTACATACAGCTCACTACCCCGCGGATGAGCTGTACTTGATCAATCTTTGCAGAAACTTTAATTCACTCACGCCCAAATGAGCACTCCTTACGTAAATGTTTTAATTGTTCACAGGTGACCGTTATTCATTTCTTCGCAGCACGTTGGGCGCCAAAATGCAACGATACTCTTATTTCTCATTACGGGTAGCGAGTAAAGATAATAAATCGAAATAACTGTTACACAATTGATACTATTATTAAACTAAATTGTAATACTAAAGTACTTATAGAGGGTCTGAAACACACGCCTACACGTTAACCTGAATTGCAAGACCTCTAAAATTAAACATGATTCACTACTTTCAAAAAACTCACTCAACGTACACTACTATTACGTTTAAATTGATTAAACTTCCTTACATGGCTAACGCCCGACTGACTTTCGTTGACCTTTATTCCAATCTATGTGCATTAACATCCATCATCCTACTTCAATCTAACAACATTAATAAGCTCTAACTGGATAAGATCGCGTTTCACACGTTTCAGATTTGTGAGACGACGCAGAAAATTTTTTCTTGCAGGCTTAAATAATTCCATAGCGATGATTTCTTTACTTATTTTTGCTCAACATTGATGCTAAACTAATAAAGCTATCCTTATCTAGTTGCAACTTCGGTATAAACTGAAGTTTGGTTTGTAGTATTTGTTTTTTATGGCTGCTGGTGGTGTTTTGTAAATCGATGATAATGCGAGACCGAGCAACTTTTCGTTTGTGCCAGAGACCGCAGTCAAATTCATAAAAAAACTGAACAAATGCTTTTACATTGGATACAATTTTATCACATTTTTCGTCTATATAATACTGTCTGGTTGCTGTGTCTGATTTTTCAATCGGAGAACTAAGCTGTATGATACGTTGGTTTCTTGCATTGTATACTACAACTTTACGTTGAACATGTTCCATACCTTTTAGGCAGTATGAAAAGGTTTGATTTACAAGATTAACAGCAAACTTTTTAGTAACATAATCACTATCGTCTTTAGGCTCCGTTACATCAACTAGCCTTTTTTTACGAAAACTAATTGTTTCTTCTTCAGAGATGAATACTATAGTGCTTCCTTAAGTAACCAGATCAGAATCGAATTTTGTATGGGCTGCATCCACTAGCCTTTTTTGCTACATATCGTGTCCATTACAATTCGACGTTAGCAGAAATACTCGGCCGGGGGGGGGGGGGCACGTCAAATATCGTCATCTTTACGCTTTGAACTTCCCAAGCGGTCAATGGGCATTTTAAAACTGTGTAATTATTTACTGAGCTCACTGTATTATACCTTCTTCTCTCAACCTTCTATTATGGACACCATCTCGTTAATGTTCTCCTTGCTTGTATTTCCAGCTCGGTTGGACGCGTTCAACAGTCTCAACCGATCCACAAGTTCATGTACATTGTTCAAGTACACATATTGCCCAGGTTTCGAATTAAAACTTTTGTAAAAGCGATTAGGAAAGCCTAAACCTGCCCCCTTAGTCTGTTTTCTTTTTTGGCTGTTTTCTTTTGGGATTCATCCGAAATTCTGTAAGATTTTTTTGCACATATTTGTTAAACTTTTTGTTGTTTGTTAGAAATCGGTTTAAATTGTGCACTGAAAATGGGTTAAACTTTCTTTTCAAAATCGATGCTGATTTTGATCATTTCCAAGTAGTTCGGTAAATCTTAATGCAAATTGAAATCGCCACCTTCAGATCTAATGTCTTTAAAGGCTAGCAGAATGTATAAACCTCTCGTACCCGGGTATGTCACATTATTTAATGTTATGTCACTGTTTTCCGGATTAATTTCCAATACACATTTTCACAAACCCCATTTACCTTTTTGAGGGTTATATTTCATTCCATAAATTGATTTGCCAATATTTTCGCCTTCGTCTCTAGCTAACACGTCAGCATAGTAAAGATGAAACGGTTCTTCTGAAACGTTAACCTTAGAGGGTTCCTTGAATTGACATTCAGGATTTTAGATTACTCCTAATCGACAGCCGCATTATTACTCTACAATTACGGCTGATGCTACGTTAGACATTTAATCATGAAACACAAACAGGCCCGTTCCGTTCCAGGCTATACTAATCTTTTTTTCATGCGACTTTGCTAACTATGCAGTTATTTAGAATGTTCACCTCAACGTTTTTTTAATTAGTTTTTAGTCCGCAACCACGGTTCAGTTTGTAACAATAGAACTACTTAAGTGTTCGTCAATTACATACAGCTCACTACCCCGCGGATGAGCTGTACTTGATCAATCTTTGCAGAAACTTTGATTCACTTACGCCCAAATGAGCACTCCTTACTTAAATGTTTTAATTGTTCACAGGTGACCGTTATTCATTTCTTCGCAGCACGTTGGGCGCCAAAATGCAACGATACTCTTATTTCTCATTACGGGTAGCGAGTAAAGATAATAAATCGAAATAACGGTTACACAATTGATACTATTATTAAACTAAATTGTAATACTAAAGTGCTTATAGAGGGTCTGAAACACACGCCTACTCGTTAACCTGAATTGCAAGACCTCTAAAATTAAACATGATGCACTACTTTCAAAAAACTTACTCAACGTACACTACTATTACGTTTAAATTGATTAAACTTTCTTACATGGCTAACGCCCGACTGACTTTCGTTGACCTTTATTCCAATCTACGTGCATTAACATCCATCACCCTACTTTAATCTAAGAACATTAATAAGCTCTAACAACTAAACTCCTGGACGATGCGATATTGTAAACATCAACTTAATTTAAAATATACTAACATTAAAATATAATTTTAAAAGGGTTCTTGGCGCTTTACAAATAGTATCAAAATTCTGTCACATTTGCTTTTTATTGGTTTCACTCTGCACCTGATCAAAATATTAAAACTCGCCGCCCTTGTTTGAAAATAGAGTTTGTTCAAGCTCAATTCTCCCATTAGTTACAAATGGTTGAAAAATAGCAAATGCATGACAACATAGTTGCTGATTGTGCTTCGAAACGGTTTTCAAATTACTAAAACTGAAATCTGAGCATTAAACTTTAGTGAACCTAACAGCCATTACACGCTGTTGGCAGTTGGTTACTTCTAAGCATTCTCATACCACAAAACCAGGATGATGTAGAGCTTCAACTTCAAGAACCGAATTTGTGCAGGAAACTACCGTACGTAAGTACTGTGAGTGAGAGCAGCAAATGCAGCAAATGCAGCAAAAGCTTTACTTATGAACAACTCGTTGAATGGTTTTTTACGAAAGAAGTATGTTTTCAAGCGTCTTGAATTGTTTGAAACTCCTATTTAAGAGCCGATTGAGTGGTCTAATACCCCTGTACTTGAACCTCTAGTTCTTTGTATCAAGAAGAAAGTTCCGTATAATTCTTGAATTTGTTACAGAGTGCAATTGTAAAAGCGAACCAAACTGTAATTTCAGTAAGGCCTGTTTTTAACCCTTAAGTTACGTTGGGATCTTTATAAATTGCACTGACTCTCACTGCTAGTATTAGCATAGACAAGACTCTTAAATTCTGTGGAGTGTGGGTATTTGACTACTGAAAATTGAAAAGTACAGAAACGACTTTTATCTTATATATTACTGGCCGCAAAATAATTTTTATACACAAATATAAATATATGCTGGTTTACTTAAGTCCGTTGAAAATTCCTATTCCTATTTTTATTTTTGACGCTACAGGAAATTAATTATCGGTTTTTCAATTTTTAGTTATATAACGATTAGGTGAAGTTGTTTCTAATTTTCGGGTGTGTTGTTTTTCTTTTTCTTCTATAAAGTCTCTTGGTTAAACGCGTACATTGCATCTTCTTCCTAAAAGTATATGACCTGTAACGCGATGCGTTACGTTAACGTTAAATTAGAGGGAAAGATGGAATGCGATGCGTTACCTTAAGCATACCTAGATATGAATGAAATAAAATATAATCTTGAATGAACTTAACTTGCTATTGAAGTATCCTATAGAATATTAATTTAATGTAAAATAATGTTTAAAAACAAAGACTTTCAATGAAATCCGTAATTTCATTCGAATTAAACTGAAAACCACAAAAATGACTATATTAGTGGTTTTCAGTTTAATTCAAATAAAATTAGGAATTTCATTGAAAGTCTTTGTTTTTAAACACTATTTTACATTAAATTAAGATTCTACAGGCTTCAATAACAAGCTAGTGCATTCAAGGATAAACATTACTTCTTTCATATCTAATTCATGCTTAGCGTAACGCATCTCGTTACACCCCTCTTACAACGAGATTTTTTTCCAACATCTACTATCCTAACATTCCTGACGTTAGTCTAGTATCCGTCCTACGCTAAAAGTCTTTCGTCAATTCATGAAGTCTAAAACAATTTAAAAAGTGAATCAATAGAAGTAAAATTAAAGTCAAAACTAAGTCACAAGTAAAATTTCTTATAACTAAATTAAACAACACTGTGGGAGCCACTGAAAGCGAAAGATCGTGAAGAGCACTTCTCTACTAAATAATGGAATATAACACCCACGGTGTCAAGCTCTTCAATCCGGGTGTTGCAGTGCTAGAGTAATATCAGCTGAGAAATGGAGCAAGCTGCATCCCTCAGTCAAATATTACCCTAATCTTCTGGGCATAATTTACGATTGGACAATTTGGTCAGAAACGCCATTCGGCATTCGATTCCAGTAACCACTCTCTTGATCCCATCTGAGAGATCGACCCCAGCAGCCACTCTCTCGAACCCATGATCGAGAAAGTGGTTGCTGGGTTCAATTTCTAAATGCACCTTTGACCAAATTGTCCAATCGTAAATTATGCCCAATTGGTTAGGGTAGTACTTGACTGTGAGTAGAGCAGATACAGGGGAACCAGGACCACATATACACCAGCATCCCACATTTCCACCCACGAGATAAATCTATCTCCATATTTTTATCCACGAGATAAGTCTATCTCGTTTGGTATCAATTAATATTAGATTTTTCTCGGATATCTGAATTTTTAGGAATTTTTCAGATTGCATCATCCCCCAAGAAGGGGGTCATTTTAAGAATTTTTTTTCTCCGCATTTCCACCAACGAAATAAATCTATCTTGTTTGGTATTAATTAATATTAGATTTTTCCCAGCTATCTGAATTTCAAGGAATTTTTCGGACTGCACCATCTCCTAGGGAGCTACTCTTATTTCAAAAATTTTTACCAACTGGTTCTATAATAACCCCCTATATACTTTTTAGGGGGTTTAAGATACGGATTTATCTTGCTGTTGTACGCAAAATCTGAATCTGCAAACAGATTGAAAATCGGTGCAACCCGTTACCCATTTAGATACATACCCTATAGCGAACATATAAAAGATTATTTCTTGTTTCCTTTAAAAAAAATATACCTTGTTCGGTATAAATTATATTAGATTTTCCTCTTTAAAACCTTTTTTCGCTACCCAAGACATATCCTTTAACCAACCATTTCCCAAAATCTGTTTGTAGATTGATTTTTGTGTTAATTTCTCCTTGCAACATTTTTTCCAATATTCTTTTCATTGCTTTTGTAACTTCCGGACGTCTTGGTTTTTAATGGTTCTGCCAATGCATATTTTGTATAGTTATCCACGGCTATTAGAATATATCTGCATCCATTGTTCACACGAGAGTAAGGTCGGAATTCGCACAAGTCCGACTGGATAAGATCGCGTTTTAAATGTTTCAGATTTGTGAGACGACGCAGAAAATTTTTTCTTGCAGGCTTAAATAATTTTTTAGCGAGGATTTCTTTACTTATTTTTGCTCAACATTGATGCTAAACTAATAGAGCTATCCTTATCTAGTTGCAACTTCGGTATAAACTGAAGCTTTGGTTTGTAGTATTTGTTTTTTATGATTGCTGGTGCTGCCTCATAAATCGATGATAATGCGAGACCGAACAACTTTTCGTTTGTGCCAGAGACCGCAGTCAAATTCATACAAAACTGAACAAATGCTTTTAAATCGGATACAATTTTATCACATTTTTCGTCTATATACTGTCTGGTTGCCGTGTCTGATTTTTCAATCGGAGGACTAAGCTGTATGATACGGTGGTTTCTTGCATTGTATACTACAACTTTACGCTGAACATGTTCCATACCTTTTAGGCAGTATGAAAAGGTTTGATTTACAAGATTAACAGCAGACTTTTTAGTAACATAATCGCTATCGTCTTTAGGCTCCGTTACATCAACTACCTTTTTTTACGAAAACTAATTGTTTCTTCTCTGGACTTGAATACTATAGTGCTTCCTTAAGTAACCAGATCAGAGTCGAATTTGGAATCGGCTGCATCCACTAGCCTTCTTTGCTACATATCGTATCCATCACAATTCGACGTTAGCAGAAATCCTCGACCGGGGGCGGGACGTCGAATATCGTCATATTTACGCTCTGAACGTTCGAAGCGGTCAATGGGCATTTTAAAACTGTGTAATTATTTACTGAGCTCACTGTATTATACCTTCTTCTCTCAACTCTTCTATTATGGACACCATCTCGTTAATGTTCTCCTCGCTTGTATTTCCAGCTCGGTTGGATGCGTTCAACAGTCTCAACCGATTCACAAGTTCATGTACATTGTGCAAGTACACATATTACCCAGGTTTCGAATTAAAACTTTTGTAAAACCGATTAGGAAAGCCTAAACCTGCCCCCTTAGTCTGTTTTCTTCTCTTTGGCTGTTTTCTGTCGGGATTCATCCGAAATTCGGTAAGATTTTTTTGCACAAATTTGTCAAACTTTTTGTTGTTTGTTGGAAATCGGCTTAAATCGTGCACTGGAAATGGGTTAAACTTTCTTGTCATCGATGCTGATTTGATCATTTCCAAGTAGTTCGGTAAATCTTAATGCAAATTGAAATCGCCATCCTCAGGTCTAATGTCTTTAAAGGCTAGCAGAATGTATAAACCTCTCGTACCCTGGAATATCACATTATTTAATGTTATGTCACTGTTTCCGGATTAATTTTCAATACACATTTTTACAAACTCCATTTGCCTTTTTGAGGGTTATATTTTATTCTATAAATTGATTTGCCAATATTTTCGCCTTCATCTCTAGCTAACACGTCCGCATAGTAAAGATGAAACGGTTCTTCTGAAACGAGTTGTTTAATTTTCTTTATAGGTGCTTCCATGTCTTCAACTTTAACCTTTGTTGTAGGTATGAGAATTTTTTCGGTAATTGCTTGTAACTGGGAAACGGTGGCTTGCAAGAGATCGATCAATTGTTTGTGCACATCTTTGAAATTTTGCTGAGATATAGTGTCTCCCTTTTTGTATACCACAAACATTTTTCGTACAGCATCTTGAATTAACTGAAGACTGCGTTTATTTGCAATAAAATTCTTAACGTCCGTCATCATCAGACTTTGGATCGTAGCTAACCATTTAAGTCTTTTCCAATATTTATATACTCATCGAAATACTTCCGATACCGTCCTTTATCGATACCAAAATCTTTCACAATAGTTATAAAATTGTGTTTTGAGTCATCACCATTCCAGCATCGCTGACAAATTTGTTTAAATTTTGGTTATGTCATGTCACCACTTATATGATTTAAAAATATATGTCTGAGGTTTGCGTCATCCTGCTTCCAGATTGCAATAACATTGGTGTTATCTCTAAGCCCGTGCTTTACTGTGCTGGTATACGTTTGCCATAGGTAGAATGAATCTATTGCTTTATGTCCCCCAAACGAAAAAAGCTGTGTAATCTTGTTTTGTTCTTTTGCAGGTATATCATCAAAGACAGTAATTGAATTTTCTTTAATATCTCCGGGTTCAATCAAATCGTCGTAATTTTCAAATTCATGGTAACCAATTTCTTCTTTTAATGGTGTAAATACGTTTCTTAACAATTCATACTTTGGTTGATATAAACTTTCCGAGAATACATAGACATTTTAAAATCTAAGCCCATTGTCGTGCAAGATCAGAGAGATTAAGGCACTAATCTGTCCACAACTCGATGGTCCAGCTAATATAGCTCGTATGTTAGACGGTAACAAAAGCCATGTTTACCTATATTGTTAGGTGCGGAAACCAAGAATTCGTCAATGTTCTGCACCGGTATTTTAACTTTTTGTATAGCATCACCCATGCCACTCACTTCTTTTAGTCTTGGAATACCATACTTTTTTTGAGGTTTACGGAGATCTAAATGCCTGCCTATCGTTCTTCTGTGTATACCATACAGCCTACTTGCAGAGTTAACACTTATACCTTTTGTATTTTACTAATTGATTTCCCTAAAGATTCCTCGGTGTGCATCTTTCAAATATAAGTTTAAACTGATTCAAATTGAATATAATATCCCTTATACACCAGCATTACAGGAATGCGCATGGGCAGGGGTGTGCACGCGCAGGGGTGCACATGGGCAGGGGTGCGCACGCGCTGGGGTACGCATGGGGAAAACGCGCACGCATAGAGTGCGCATTGGTATGGATGCACACGCGCAGGGGTGCGCACCCCTCCCCATGTGCACCCTTCGCGATAGTTACGATCTATGATCTGATGATGACAAACCTTAAGAATTTTATTGCAAATAAACGCAGTCGTCAGTTAATTCAAGATGCTTTACGAAAAAAGTTTGTGGGATACAAAAAGGGAGATACTATATCTCAGCAAAAATTCAAATAGGTACATAAACAATTGATCGATCCCTTGCAAGTCACCATTTCCCAGTTACAAACAGTCACCGAAAAAATTCTCATACCTACAACAAAGGTTAAAGTTGAAGACATGGAAGCACCTATAAAGAAAATTAAGCAAATCGTTCCAAAAGAACCGTTTCATCTTTACTATGCGGAAGTGTTAGCTAGAGACGAAGACGAAAATACTGACAAATCAATTTATGGAGTAAAATATAACCCGGAAAATGGCGAATGGAGTTTGTGGAAAAGAGTGTTAGAAATTAATCCGGAAAACAATGTCAAAATTAAATAATATGGTAAACCCGGGTACGAGAGAGTTATACAATCTGCTAGCTTTTAAAGACATTATACCTGAAGATGACGATTTTAATTTGCATGAAGATTTACCGAACTACTTGGAAATTATTGAATCAGTATCGATTTTGAGAAGAAAGTTTAACCCACTTGCAGTGCACGATTTAAGCGGATTTCCAACAAACAACAAACAGTTTGACAAATATGTGCAGAAAAATCTTACCGAATTTCGGATGAATCCCAAAAGAAAACAGCCAAAGAGAAGAAAACAGACTAAAGGGGCAGGTTTAGGCTTTCCTAATCGGTTTTACAAAAGTGTAATTTCGATGCCTGTGCAATATGTGTACTGGAACAATGTACATGAACTTATGGATCGGTTGATACTGTTGAACGCATGCAACCGAGCTGGAAATACAAACAAGGAGAACATTAACGAGATGGTGGCCATAATAGAAGAGTTGAGAGAAGAAGGTATAATACAGTGAACTGAGTAAATAATTACAGTTGTAAAATGCCCATCGGCCGCTTCGGACGTTCAGAGCATAAAGATGCCGATATTCGGCGTGGTCCCTCAGGTTGAGGATTTTTGCAAACGTCGAATGGTGATGGATACGATATGTCACAAAGAAGGTTAGTGAATGCAGCCGATTCCAAATTCGACTTTGATCTGGTTACTCAAGGAAGCACTATAGTATTCAAGTCTGCAGAAGAAACAATTAGTTTTCGTAGAAGAAGGGTAGTTGATGTAATGGAGCCTAAAGACGATAGTGATTATGTAACTAAAAAGTTTGCTGTTAATCTTGTAAATCAAACCTTTTTATACTGCCTTAAAAGGTATGGAAGATGTTCAGCGTAAAGCTGTAGTATACAATGCAAGAAACCACCGTATCATACAGCTTAGTTCTCCGATTGAAAAATCAGACGCAGCAACTAGATAATATACAGACGAAAAATGTGATAAAATTGTATCCGATGTAAAAGCATTTGCTTAGTTTTTTATGAATTTGACGAAAAGTTGCTCGGTCTCGCATTATCATCGATTTACGAGGCAGCACCAGCAGCCATAAAAAACAAAAACTACAAACCAAAGCATCAGTTTATATCGAAGTTGCACATAGATAATGATAGCTCTATTAGTTTAGCATCAATGTTGAGCAAAAATAAGTAAAGAAGTAATCGCCTATGGAATTATTTAAGCCTACAAGAAAAATTTTCTGCGTCGTCTCACAAATCTGAAACATTTAAAACGCGATCTTATCCAGTCGGACTTGTGCGAATTCCAAGCTTACTCTCGTGTGAACAGTTGATGCAGATATATTCTAATAGCCGTGGATTGCTATACAAAATATGCATTGGCAGAACCATTAAAAACCAAGACTGGTTCGGAAGTTACAAAAGCAATAAGAAGAATGTTGGAAAACATGTTGCAAGCAGAAATTGACATAAAAATCAATCTTCAAACGGATTTTGGAAATGGTTGGTTAAAGCATATGTCTTGGGTGGCGCAAAAAGGTTTTATAGATGGAGTTACATATAGATGAGCAAAAATTTAGAGGTTTGGGCCCTTTAACAGGAGTAACTTTGTAAGGGGTTGTCCTATTTAAAAGATTCCTAGAAATTTGAATAGCAGAGGAAAATCTAATATTGATTGATACCGAACAAGGTACATTTATCTTAAAACAAACAAGAATTCATCTTTTATATGTTCGCTAGAGGGTATGTGTCTAAATGGGCAACGGTTGCCCCAATTTTAAATCTGGTTGCAGATTCAGATTTTGCGTTAAATAGCAAGCTGATTAAAAAACCAGTTGGTAAAAATTCTTAAAATAAGGTTAGTTCCCTGGGGGATAGTGCAATCTGAAAAATTCCCAGAAATTCGGATAGCTGAGAAAAATCTAATACTAATTGAAACCAAACAAGATATATTTATTTCGTAGGTAGAAATGTGGAGAAAGATATATCTCGTGGATGGAAATGTGGGATGGTAAAAATTCTTTAAATGAGGGTAGCTTTCTGGGTGGTGGTGCAATCTGAGAAATTTCTATAAATTCGGATAGCTGAGAAAAATCTAATATTAACTGATACCAAACAAGATAGCTGTATTTCGTAGGTGGAAATGTGGAGAAACATTTATCTCGTGTGTGGAAATGTGGGTTGGTAAATATTCTTAGAATGAGGATAGCTCCCTGGGAGTCGATGCAATATGAAAAATTTCTAGAAATTGGGACAGCTGAGAAAAATCTAATATTAATTGATACCAAACAAGATAGATTTATCTCGTGGGTGGAAATGTGGAGAAAGATTTATCTCGCGGTTGGAAATGTGGGAGGCTGGTGTAAATGTGGTCCTGGTTTCCCTGTATCTGCTCTACTACTGAGGATTTTGTATGCTCCAGCGGCATTATTCTAACACTGCAGCACACGGGTTGAGAGGCTTGACGCCGTGATTGTTCTATTCTCTTATAGAGTAGAGAAGGACATTTTACGACATTTCTTCTTCAGCGGCACCCATAATTTAGGGTAAAAAGGTTAAAGGGTTCTATTTGTAAGAAGGATGCGGCACGATATGTTACCATAAGCATAAAAAAATATGAAAGAAATAACATTTTACATTGAATGTACAGCTTGTAGAACCTTAATATAAGGTAAAATAATATTTAAAAACAGAGACTTGTAACGAAATCAATAATTTTATTCGAATTAAACTGAAAATCATAAATATAATCATTTTTGCAATTTTCAGTTTAATTCGAATAAAATAACGGATTTCATTGCAAGTTTTTGTTTTTAAACATAATTTTACACAACATTAAGATTTTGCAGGGTGCTTCCATAACAAGCGAATTCACTTAAGATTAAATATTATTTCCTTCATATTAATTTATACTAAACGTATCGCATCGCGTTACATTTTTCTCTCTAATTTAACGATAACGTAACGTATCACAACAGAACACGCTAACGGACCTTCTACTCGCACTGCCTTGGCCACCATCGCTGTCTTCGAATAAAATGTCAAAGCAAACATATAGGCGGGCAACACCTCTTAAATCCAAACTCGAAACCACTAAATAGCTCCTCTAGAGTTTTAAACTGAAGATGCGGTTAAGTCAGCCGAAAGTTAAAACTTTGCGCTCTCTACAGCTTTCTTCAACATTTTTGTGATATTTACAAATCTCACAGTCTTCGATCACACATTTGTTTTCAATTACTTAAACTAATAACAGCTGTTCCAATTCTTACATAATCGCTTTAACATAAGTACATATACGGAAATTACGCCAGAATAAACTTTATCCAACCTTATCTAAAGTAAACTGATAATTCAAATGCTTTTGTGGCAAAAGTAAACTTAAACAATATTCAAAAAGGTTTATTAATTCTAAACACACAGTTCATTAATTTAAAACTTCTTACGAAAAAATAAAATTCTTATAAGTAAACAAACTTACATTTTTATTTCATTAGGACTTTTAAAAGGCTTTAGATTTACAATATTTTGGATATTCATGACCAAACCTGATTGTTCGAGAAATCGAACCACTAAATAATGTATTTCAGTTAAAAGTAGGGTTCAATTAGTCAGCAGGCAATGTGTGACTTACATAGCAAAGGTTATTCAATCTGCTTTTAAATTACAATGGGTCATGTTACATATTTTAATCAATCATACACCAGTGTAGTTAAACCAGAAATGCACGAGGAATACCTTGCTGTCTGTTAAGAAAAGGATTTATAGAATTTTTAAGACAGGTAATGAGTTTATAGTGAATAGGACCAAGGTATATCATTTCTTAGTGTAATGAAAAAAGCTGGTTCATATTTCTACTTCTAGCTTGAAGGCGAGCCATATATATTAAATACATGTTGCCTAAAATCGTAATGTTTTTAAGCAACTGCTATATGAATTTCATTGGTTCTTAGAGAGTTAATTAATTAGTAAATATTAATAAAGGTAACACCAAGTGAACGATCTAGGGTGAAACGTTTCAGTACGTACTTGTGCTACTTAATTGAAATTGATTATTTCAGGACTGATGCTAAAATGAACCATGAGGTAAAGAGATTCTAAATAACGTTTCCAAAATCAAAAGGTTCCTAGTTCAATTCCATTAATAAAAAGTGAAGTGGGTTTCCAGTTCCGGTAAACGTGCAACCACTTAGTGCTGTAAGCGTTCAAAATTTTTTCAAGAATAAGAAGCATACTGCAGAGATTAAAAGTTAGATTACTTATTCATTAATTGCTATAAACAGATTGTTGTTCCTTCCTAATACCATATTTACGAAATTTGTTTAACGTATGCTTCTTGTTGCTCAAAAGCTTAAGCTAGGATTTAAAGTAGTGTAAGTATGCAACCCAAGTTGCACCTAATAATCTTCATAAGCGTCATAGAAACGCAAACGTAAACGCCCCTTAGTAATATACTTGCCTATCAACACACCTTAAAACCGAATGGACTCGCCCGGAATTTCCGATTATTAGAATACAAACATTAATTATAATAATCAAGAAGGCGAGCTTTCGTTTGTTTTTGGATATATATTGAAATGCAATAGCCAGGAGCAAGTAATAACTTCTGACCTTCTGAGTTTAACTTTATATCACGGTGCCCCAAAGCCTGGAGGTTAAATCAGAAGGTTGTGCTTTATGCACTAACGTGGATACTCCACGCCCTACCGGCAAGGTGCACCAAATACTACCACCAGGGCCTGGACTTCCACCAAAGAAAGTTACTTCACAAAACCATTTTGGTATCAGCATCTACTGCTGAACGCGGCCCACCGAGACGGGATGTGCGAGTTGTCCGTGACGTCCTTGACTTTGCCGCCTGAAGCGGACGTAGCGGTCTGGACGTGTGAAACCACACCCCTCACCAGTTTTGACGCCTATTACAAAGAATAAGGAAACCCGCACAACACACGGCACCTGCGTTGATTGACTTGCCACATTTAACACCGTATACAGACGTCGATTCAACGAAACTTCTACCTGCAGAGGCTAGACGATACCGTATCAGTGAGCATTTACTCCTGCGCTAATCCATTTTAGCGTATGTTTCTTTTGAGCACCGTTTCTTTACAGAAACGCGCATAAAAGTTCAAAGCAAATCCAGTGCACGTATTTCTTTTTTGTGTAGTGTATGTGTGTGTGTGTGTATGAACGGTGTGTGTGTATGTAGTGTGCGTGTATAAAGTGTGCGTGTGTGTATGTGTTGGACCGCTGTAGTCGCCTCTTACGACAGGCAGGTCGTACCGTGGGACTATTCTATTCCCGAACCCACCACACGGGTGAAGAAAAAGAAAAAAGAAGAAAAAACCTAGCCAAACAGGGAAGTAAATAAAAGAATCGTAAAGTCCAGATATCAAGTCCTAAAAGGAGCAAAGTTGGCATAAGAATCTGGGGCGCGAGGACTAGGTATTGAGCTTAAGACGTTTACACCGCCAGAAAGAAAACGAAACATGATCAAGGACATTAGAATTTCGTCGCCCAACGTCTTCAGGTTCTAAATCAGTATATACAAATTTTTGCCTCTTTTGGGCAGCTTTCTGCAAAATAGGGACAGCAGGGGTGTAGTAGTTGTAGCACTCGGTATAGAAGGTGGTAAGGGTAGTTTAGAAAACTCAAAACGCGTCACAGAAGAAAGTTGTTTGTTTTTAAAATTTGTTACGCTCCCTTCCTGTCAACGTACTTAAATTACATCGTTTCTTGGAGCGCCGTGTGTAGAAATTGACTACTTCAGAATAGTTTCCGATTTGTATGCAATTTAACGCAAATCTAGTTGCTTGAAACGTAAAGTTTATGCTATAATTATAGTCAGCACCTTGTTTTAGGCATCTGTTATCGTGTTATACCATACGATCGCGTATAATTGATTCTAGATTACTTCCATCTAAAGACTCTTTGAAATAATGAATCCTACTTCACCGATAAAGCTTGTTTCGAAGTTTTTATCACCTTCGTATGTTTGATATCAAGATATTGGTGTGGAAATTACGTGCTAATAAAATAGCAAGCGAGTACAACACTCTCGTTTTTCTGAATTTTTGTGTGGCGAACAACACTCGATGGTTACTTTCAATCTGTCCTGAAGAGCAAATACACGTGGTTTTGCTGATTTTCTGTACTTCCTGTGTATTTGGTAAGTGTGAAAACTATTTTCTGTTTGGTTACATAATTGTTACTTCTAGCTCTTTACCACCTGCGGCTTGTTCTTTTTTTTTACTGGTCTTATTTTATCTTATTGCTTATGGTAACTAGTTTTGGTGCTGATTGGATTACACTCTGCTTTGCTTATAAGACCGATGACCCGGTGAACGACTTCAGTGGATACGAAATTATACTTGGGATAAAGTCCGTTCTACTGTTACGATGAGTACAGGAACTTGGAACCCCGTGTGAGTTTTTGAAGCTCTAATACATCACTAATGCGGTAGCTCTCTTAAAGATTTTACGGAGGCTGCCTGTGAATATTCTATTAACCTACTAACAGTGGCTATTGATAAGTTAACCATTCCCTTCAGGAAGTATTGCTGTTACCATTGTCAAGTGCTTATCTGTGTCCTTAAAATTTACTACTGCAGGATACTACTAAAGCTTAGTGGCGAATATGCCGTCGTAATTAGTACTTTTGTAGTCCACGTATTATCATCTGTTTTATTTTTTTGTCCGAAGTTACTGCTTTTGGGCCTAACCAGAGCAGAAAATAGCTTTTACGACAACAATTTAGGTACCAATTGCCGGACGTATGGTGCACTAAATGAGAATTTGTAATCCCTTACTTTTAGAGATTTGCCGGTAGGGATAATTTTGTATTACGTGATCACGATAGGGAGCTCATAAACTTTAGTAATATTTAACATTAAGTCACTGATATTTCCGCTTGACTGTGAGTGTGCACTACAGTTTTAAGATCGTTTTCTTTCCTTTTTGTGACTTGTAAAACACTCAAAACATACTTAGGAGTTATTTTCTACCTGTTAATAATAAACCGAGCTTTAGTAATAATGCCGTGTTTTTTTGTTACCTATAGGTTGGTAGATAGAAATTTGAGCTGTCATGGTATACTATGGCCTATGGGATACAAATGGTTTCATGGTCAATTCTTGATTATATTAGTCCTACCCACCCCCCAATCTACGACTACTGCTAGCCGTCAGTTCCTTTTTTGTATTACGGGTACCATTTTTGTCCCCAACGTTTACTTTTCTTCTTAACCCATGGTTTTACCGTAGCATAAATTTGGACGCCTTGACGTGGGGCTCGATTTTTTTTGGTTTGCTTTTGATTTTTTTAAATTTTTTTATGACCTTGATTTTTTTTGCATTGACTTTTTTTTTGGTGTATCGGCTCGATTTTCTTTTCTGCCTATATTGGCTGGCTCTAATTTTTTTTTTGGTGTAGTCTTGAATTTTTTTCCCTCTTTCGCTATATAGAAATTCCTTGATTTTAATTTTTTTTTGTGAATTATCAGAGTTGTTTTCGCTGGTAATTCGGTTCTTGATAACACTGGCGCCCAAGTTTTCTTTACATCACTTACGTCATTTTCGCTACCTCACTTAAATATAATCCGGTAGTCGTTGCTGATATTTTCTGTCTGTTTATTTTGACACTCCTTCACATTTTGGTCTTGGATATACATACTAATAAGTGGTAAATTGTTTTGTGCTGAAGGCTTTCAGTATTCTTTATTTACTTTCCTGAACCTATTAAACTTTGGTTTCGGTTGTGTTTTTTATTAATTTTAAGTATTGCTGTTACTTGAAATTCTCAAATACTTAAAAATCTCATTTCATAATGGCTTATTGGCGTATGACGGTCAACCGGCTACGGAAGACTGAGCTTCAGTACGAATTATCTTCTCGGGGTTACACTCCTGAAGACAATGTGAACGAATTACGTAGATCCGTTCGAAGTGCTCTTAGCATCGAACGAGAGAAAAGGCTTCCCTCCATCCCTGTAAAAGCAGATTTGGATTCTGAATGTAGGGCCATCGAAGCCGCTATTCAAGAGTTAGAAACCTCACTTTCCCCCTTTGATGGTGATAAGTCCTCAGATACGTTTCGACTTATTAGTGCCTTGTGGATACATCTCGAGCGTCGTTGCGCAAATTTGTCCCCAAAAGACGATGAGCAGAAAATACAACGTCAATTACTTCTTACGGTAAATAATCTCCGCCGCGACTATGATAAAAAGATTAAAAAGTTTCGACACCCTACTGCCACCTCCGGTATTCCATTAGCTAACTCTAGTATTTTTCTTTCTCCTACTCCTCATGTAGACCCGAATGGATCCCCTATACTTACATCCGATTCCGAAGAGGAAGAGGAATCCGAATCCGTCCTTTCTAAGTCGTGTGGTGCTTTCTCCAAACGTAACAGAGTCTCGAAACTTGATCTAAAATTCTCAGGTGATTCTCAAACCCTAACGGTACATAGTTTCCTTGAAAGAGTGAAAGAGCTCCGAAAAGCCGGAAATATCCCGGAGAGTGAATTATTTGACTCCGCGGTTGAGTTGTTCGAATCCAAAGCGCTCTGTTGGTTCCGGGGTAATTGTCACCGCTGCTCCGATTGGACCTCACTATCTAGGCTGCTGATACGTCATTTTGCACCCCCAGATTACTATCATCGGTTATTCGACGACATCCGAGCAAGGACACAGGACCCGTCAGAAGGTATTGTTGAATATTTGTCGTGCATGAGCGCATTGTTCCGGCGCCATGGGAGTGTACCGGCCGATGTACAACTCGATATAGTTTCTCGTAACCTGTCCCCTTTCTATTTAGCCCGGCTGCCTACCGTACATTCTTGGGAAGAGTTGGAAAATGAGTGTCAAAATTAGAATTAACAAAATTTAGGGTCGACAATTACGTACCCCTAATAAAATACCCACTCGTATGTGGAACCTGATCTGGCCTATAAACCAAACCCTTCGTTACCTTCTTTGGTCCAACCTCGTGGGTCTAACTTTTCTAAACCACACCCAACTCCCGCGAATAGAAATAATCTTTCTTCTATTACTACTCCAGCTACCCCTACTACAAGTAAACAGGTCGTCTGTTGG
Source organism: Platerodrilus igneus (assembly GCA_036346225.1). Classification (NCBI taxonomy): domain Eukaryota; kingdom Metazoa; phylum Arthropoda; class Insecta; order Coleoptera; family Lycidae; genus Platerodrilus; species Platerodrilus igneus. The sequence continues at coordinate 1,002,682 of JARFIW010001273.1, forward strand.
AACTGTGATAAAACTGGACATGTTTCACCCCAGTGCTCTCACCCACAGATCCTACACTGTTACGGATGCGGTTATAAAGGCGTGACCAGACGCGATTGCCCGCGTCAATGTGGCCATTCTTTAAATCGTCGATAGGGTCCTTAAGCCGAGGCGAAGACCCTATTCTATCTCTGTCCTCGGATCTTCCCTTTCCTGGTCTGGTGGGCCAACCTCGTTCTATGTTAGATTCTATATGTACTGCCGTCCGTGGCGACGAACGTCCCTATCTTACTGTTCATATCTTTGGTATTTCCTTTATCGGTTTGTTAGATTCTGGAGCCACTCGGACAATCCTTCGTGGTCCTGGTTGGCGCCGCTTAAGTTCCTTAAACCTCTCCCTTCGTAATTATACTTCGTCCTTCTGTAGCCTGGCAGACAATTCAAAATGCGCCATATTAGGTTTCATTTCCCTCCCAATAGCTCTTCCAGACTCCGTTACTACCCTCGACATCCTTTTGATCCCCGACGTCTCTCACCAGCTCATTCTCGGCATTGATTTCTGGAAATCGGTGCAGTGTGTCCCCAGCTTTCGTGATAACCTTTGGATTTTTGCTCCTCCTTCTTCCTTGACCATCACTACTCCCGCTCCGATCCATATTATTTATGAACTTTCTTCAGACCAACAACTACTTTTAGATTCTTTAATTTCCTCCTCTTTCTCCAGACAACCTCCCGGTCTCGACTGTACCTCCTTAGTACAACACCATATCCGAACGTCCGCCGAGCCCATGAAACAACGATATTATCCTCTTTCCCTTCCTCTCCTCAAGGTTGCCCATTCAGAACTCGATGAGATGCTCCGCTTAGGCGTCGTCAAACCTTCTACTAGTCCATGGTCCAGCCCCATTGTCCTAGTTAAGAAGAAAGACGATTCCTATCGGTTCTGTATTGATTTCCGAAAGGTCAACCAAGTCACCCAAAGAGATGCCTATCCGCTTCCTTATATTGCCACCATCCTTGACCGTCTCCGCGATGCTCGCTACCTTTCATCCTTAGATATCCGTTCCGCTTACTGGCAAATCCCCTTGTCCTCCGAGTCCAAACCCATTACCGTCTTCACTGTACCTCATCGAGGTTTATTTCAATTTTGCAGAATGCCCTTCGGCCTTCATAATTCTCCTGCCACCTTCCAACGCCTTATCGATCAGGTCATCGGTTCTGACCTGGAACAGTTCTGTTTTGCATATCTCGATGACATTATTATAGCTACCTCTTCCTTCGATGAACACATCCGAGTCTTTGACTTATTTCTTTCACGTATTTTTACTGCTGGCCTTACCCTCCGTCAGGATAAGTGTCATTTCTGTCTTCCCGAACTCCGCTATCTCGGTTACGTCGTTAACCGCGATGGTCTCCTTGTCGATCCCGACAAAGTTTCTGCTATCCTAAACATCCCTCCTCCTACCTCCGTTTCTGAGGTCCGTCGCCTAATTGGCATGGCCAGTTGGTACCGACGTTTCATTCCCAATTTTGCTACCCTTACTTCTCCCCTTTCTAATCTTACTCGTAAGAATGTTCCCTTTTCTTGGACTCCTGACTGTCAATCTGCCTTCCTCTCCCTTAAACAACATTTAGTTTCCGCTCCTATACTTTCCTGCCCTAACTTTTCCTTACCCTTCACCATTCAAACAGATGCCTTCCACTTCGGTTTGGGTGCGATCCTTAGTCAAACCTCCCCCGAAGGCGAGAAGGTCGTCAGCTATATCAGTCGTTCACTGTCCAAGCCTGAGCGCAACTTTTCAGTTACTGAAAAGGAGTGCCTGGCAGTGCTGTGGGCAATTGAGAAGTTCCGCCCTTACGTCGAAGGCTCCCATTTCAATGTCATCACTGATCACCATTCCCTCCTCTGGCTCAATAAACTTCAAAGTCCTTCTGGTCGCTTAGCCCGTTGGTCTCTCCGTCTCCAACAATATGATTTCACTATTCTCCGCCGCAAAGGTCAAGATCATGTTGTTCCTGATACCCTTTCCCGTTCTGTCCCGGTCCTCGAACCTATTTCTATTTCGACCATTTCCTCTCTTGAAGTAACTCTAACCACTCTTGATCCCTGGTATAACGCCATGATTCAAAAAGTCTCTGAACACCCTAGCCGTTATCCTTGTTGGTCCGTTGTCAACAACATCCTTTTCCGTAAACGAAAGACTTCTATCGCTGCCGATTCTCAGGGCGATTGAAAAATCGTCGTTCCTACAGAGCAGCGTAAACATCTGATTGTCCTTCACCGCGATCCTCCCACTTCCGGTCACTGTGGTGTGACCAAAACCTCGGCCCGTATCCTACAAACCTATTTCTGGTCCAGTCTCCGAGCTGACGTCGCTCGCTATATCCGACGTTGTCCGGTTTGTGCTGCTCACAAAGTTGAACAGTTGCCTCCTCCTGGTCTCTTTGCTCCTAGAGCAAAACCCTCCTATCCCTGGCAGATTATCTCCTGCGACATTGTCGGTCCCCTTCCTCGTTCCACCAAAGGTTACTCCTATGTTTGTGTAGTGGCTGACTATTTTTAAATTTCCTCTTTTCTTTCCTTTACGCAAAGCCACTGCACCATCCCTCACCAAAATCCTAGAAGACCAAGTCTTCCTCCTTTTTGGCGCTCCTCAATACATTATCACTGATAACGGTGTACAATTCCGCAGCCATCAGCTTACCTCGTTATGTGCCCGTTATCACACCAAAATTCTTTACACCGCTCGCTACCATCCTCAAGCCAATCCTGCGGAACGAGTTAATCGTGTCCTTAAAACCATGCTTGCCTCCTATGTACTCGACAACCAACGTCATTGAGACGTGAACCTCCCGAAAATTTCTTGCGCAATCCGCACCTCCAAACATGACATCTTAGGCTGTACTCCGTTCTTTGCTTTATTTGGTTGTGAGCATATCCTTTCCGGCGATTATTTCGGGCAGTTGTCCGAAATAAATGACATGTACATTCCTGATCCCGAACATCCTTCCCCTGATCCTGAACACTTTAAACATATCCGTTCCCACATTTTCAAAAAACTTTCTGCTGGTTATAGAAAAATTCACAGCCGCTATAATCTCCGCCGCCGCACCGTCTCCTATCAACTAGGTGATTCCGTTTGGCGTCGTAATTTTGCTCTGTCCGATGCTTACCGTCATTTTAATGCCAAACTTGCTCCTAAATTCGTTGGTCCTTTTCCTATATCTAAAGTCGTTTCTCCCTGGACTTATAAACTTACCGATCCTTCCGGTCACAAATCTATATGGCATGTCAAAGACCTAAAACCTGCCCACCCTGATAATCCTAATGTCCCCGATCTAGATCTGTTGTCCTTTTGGCGACGCAAGCGCCGCAAATTTCGTCCGTAATCCACTCGTCCCCCTACGTTATACGATTCCTTCAACTCATTAGCTTTATCTTTTGATATTTGACATATTTCGTAGTATTGTGTGATGACTTTTATTTTTTTCTTCTACTCTTACCGGGTTTTCTTTAATTCCACATTTCTGTCCATTTTTTTTCCCTGACTGGTTTTCCTTGCGGTTAGTAGATGTACTGACTTCGATCACTCGTTGTATCTGCTCCTGTGGAAGTTGCTCTTTAGGCCTACTTTCTGTCCTTTAGGAAACACGACTTGGTCGACTTTTGGGTCTATTAGCAGATTACGTTTCTTATTTGGTTGTATTATACGACTTCTTTTCTTTTTGGTACCACAGTTTGAAGCCTTCCGTTACTTTTCCCAGTTTTCCGTTTGTCGTTCCCTAGCGTACTTGAGGCTTGACACTTGTGTCTTATGTTGGCTATTGCTGTTGGTTTTCTTCCTCGCTACTTTTCTTTTCTTTTGGTTTCTGCGCGCGAGAAATCAATTTCTTGAAGTTGGAAACTGTGCTGTTTCTTTTCTAAAGAGACATCCGTCCTTTGACGACTTTGGCAGTGTTTATGCCTTTACACCTTGGTCCTCTTCGATTGCTACTACTTACCTATCTTTCCCTGTGGATTTCTTTACTCTTAGTTTTGTCCGACATTTTGGTCCTTTGAGCCGGAAATTTTTTTGTGTGTTGGTTCTGATTGGATTGGTATAGTTTTTTTTGTTTTCATTGTCGAGTCCGTTTGTTGTTAACGTCGTTCGTCCTCTGCTCCTCGTTCTCTACCCCGACCTTTTAATTTTGCTGGGGGATTTGTTACGCCCCCTTCCTGTCAACGTACTTAAATTTCATCGTTCCTTGGAGCGCCGTGTGTAGAAATTGACTACTTCAGAATAGTTTCCGATTTGTATGCAATTTAACGCAAATCTAGTTGCTTGAAACGTAAAGTTTATGCTATAATTATAATCAGTACCTTGTTTTAGGCATCTGTTATCGGGTTATACCATACGACCGCGTATAATTGATTCTAGATTACTTCCATTCAAAGACTCTTTGAAATAATGAATCCTACTTCACCGATAAAGCTTGTTTCGAAGTGCTTATCACCTTTGTATGTTTGATATCAACATATTGGTGTGGAGATTACGTGCTAATAAAATAGCAAGCGAGTACAACACTCTCGTAGGGATAATTTTGTATTACGTGATCACGATAGGGAGCTCATAAACTTTAGTAATACTTAACATTAAGTCACTGATATTTCCGCTTGACTGTGAGTGTGCACTACAGTCTTAAGATCGTTTTCTTTCCTTTTGGTGACTTGTAAAACACTCAAAACATACTTAGAAGTTATTTTCTACCTGTTAGTAATAAACCGAGCTTTAGTAATACGCTGTGTTTTTTTGTTACCTATAGGTTGGTAGATAGAAATTCGTGCTGTTATGGTATACTATAGCCTGTGGGATACAAATGGTTTCATGGTCAATTCTTGATTATATTAGTCCTACCCACCCCCCAATCTACGACTACTGCTAGCCGTCGGTTCCTTTTTTGTATTACGGGTACCATTTTTGTCCCCAACGTTTACTTTTCTTCTTAACCCATGGTTTTACCGTAGCATAAATTTGGACGCCCTGACGTGGGGCTCGATTTTTTTTGGTTTGCTCTTGATTTTTTTAAATTTTTTTATGACCTTGATTTTTTTTGCATTGACTTTTTTTTTGGTGTATCGGCTCGATTTTCTTTTCTGCCTATATTGGCTGGCTCTAATTTTTTTTTTGGTGTAGTCTTGAATTTTTCCTCTCTCGCTATATAGAAATTCCTTGATTTTAATTTTTTTTTGTGAATTATCAGAGTTGTTTTCGCTGGTAATTCGGTTCTTGATAACACTGGCGCCCAAGTTTTCTTTACATCACTTACGTCATTTTCGCTACCCCACTTAAATATAATCCGGTAGTCGTTGCTGATATTTTCTGTCTGTTTATTTTGACACTCCTTCACATTTTGGTCTTGGATATACATACTAATAAGTGGTAAATTGTTTTGTGCTGAAGGCTTTCAGTATTCTTTATTTACTTTCCTGAACCTATTAAACTTTGGTTTCGGTTGTGTTTTTTATTAATTTTAAGTATTGCTGTTACTTGAAATTCTCAAATACTTAAAAATCTCATTTCATAATGGCTTATTGGCGTATGACGGTCAACCGGCTACGGAAGACTGAGCTTCAGTACGAATTAGCTTCTCGGGGTTACACTCCTGAAGACAATGTGAACGAATTACGTAGATCCGTTCGAAGTGCTCTTAGCATCGAACGAGAGAAAAGGCTTCCCTCCATCCCTGTAAAAGCAGATTTGGATTCTGAATGTAGGGCCATCGAAGCCGCTATTCAAGAGTTAGAAACCTCACTTTCCCCCTTTGATGGTGATAAGTCCTCAGATACGTTTCGACTTATTAGTGCCTTGTGGATACATCTCGAGCGTCGTTGCGCAAATTTGTCCCCAAAAGACGATGAGCAGAAAATACAACGTCAATTACTTCTTACGGTAAATAATCTCCGCCGCGACTATGATAAAAAGATTAAAAAGTTTCGACACCCTACTGCCACCTCCGGTATCCCATTAGCTAACTCTAGTATTTTTCTTTCTCCTACTCCTCATGTAGACCCGAATGGATCCCCTATACTTACATCCGATTCCGAAGAGGAAGAGGAATCCGAATCCGTCCTTTCTAAGTCGTGTGGTGCTTTCTCCAAACGTAACAGAGTCTCGAAACTTGATCTAAAATTCTCAGGTGATTCTCAAACCCTAACGGTACATAGTTTCCTTGAAAGAGTGAAAGAGCTCCGAAAAGCCGGAAATATCCCGGAGAGTGAATTATTTGACTCCGCGGTTGAGTTGTTCGAATCCAAAGCGCTCTGTTGGTTCCGGGGTAATTGTCACCGCTGCTCCGATTGGACCTCACTATCTAGGCTGCTGATACGTCATTTTGCACCCCCAGATTACTATCATCGGTTATTCGACGACATCCGAGCAAGGACACAGGACCCGTCAGAAGGTATTGTTGAATATTTGTCGTGCATGAGCGCATTGTTCCGGCGCCATGGGAGTGTACCGGCCGATGTACAACTCGATATAGTTTCTCGTAACCTGTCCCCTTTCTATTTAGCCCGGCTGCCTACCGTACATTCTTGGGAAGAGTTGGAAAATGAGTGTCAAAAATTAGAATTAACAAAATTTAGGGTCGACAATTACGTACCCCCTAATAGAAATACCCACTCGTATGTGGAACCTGATCTGGCCTATAAACCAAACCCTTCGTTACCTTCTTTGGTCCAACCTCGTGGGTCTAACTTTTCTAAACCACACCCAACCCCCGCGAATAGAAATAATCTTTCTTCTATTACTACTCCAGCTACCCCTACTACAAGTAAACAGGTCGTCTGTTGGAACTGTGATAAAACTGGACATGTTTCACCCCAGTGCTCTCACCCACAGACCCTACACTGTTACGGATGTGGTTATAAAGGCATGACCAGACGCGATTGCCCGCGTCAATGTGGTCATTCTTTAAATCGTCGATAGGGTCCTTAAGCCGAGGCGAAGACCCTATTCTATCTCTGTCTTCGGACCTCCCCTTTCCTGGTCTGGTGGGCCAACCCCGTTCTATGTTAGATTCTATATGTACTGCCGTCCGTGACGACGAACGTCCCTATCTTACTGTTCATATCTTTGGTATTTCCTTTATCGGTTTGTTAGATTCTGGAGCCACTCGGACAATCCTTCGTGGTCCTGGTTGGCGCCGCTTAAGTTCCTTAAACCTCTCCTTCGTAATTATACTTCGTCCTTCTGTAGCCTGGCAGACAATTCAAAATGCGCCATATTAGGTTTCATTTCCTCCCAATAGCTCTTCCAGACTCCGTTACTACCCTCGACATCCTTTTGATCCCCGACGTCTCTCACCAGCTCATTCTCGGCATTGATTTCTGGAAATCGGTGCAGTGTGTCCCCACTTTCGTGATAACCTTTGGATTTTTGCTCCTCCTTCTTCCTTGACCATCACTACTCCCGCTCCGATCCATATTATTTATGAACTTTCTTCAGACCAACAACTACTTTTAGATTCTTTAATTTCCTCCTCTTTCTCCAGACAACCTCCCGGTCTCGACTGTACCTCCTTAGTACAACACCATATCCGAACGTCCGCCGAGCCCATGAAACAACGATATTATCCTCTTTCCCTTCCTCTCCTCAAGGTTGCCCATTCAGAACTCGATGAGATGCTCCGCTTAGGCGTCGTCAAACCTTCTACTAGTCCATGGTCCAGCCCCATTGTCCTAGTTAAGAAGAAAGACGATTCCTATCGGTTCTGTATTGATTTCCGGAAGGTCAACCAAGTCACCCAAAGAGATGCCTATCCGCTTCCTTATATTGCCACCATTCTTGACCGTCTCCGCGATGCTCGTTACCTTTCATCCTTAGATATCCGTTCCGCTTACTGGCAAATCCCCTTGTCCTCCGAGTCCAAACCCATTACCGCCTTCACTGTCCCTCATCGAGGTTTATTTCAATTTTGCAGAATGCCCTTCGGCCTTCATAATTCTCCTGCCACCTTCCAACGACTTATCGATCAGGTCATCGGTTCTGACCTGGAACAGTTCTGTTTTGCCTATCTCGATGACATTATTATACCTACCTCTTTCTTTGATGAACACATCCGAGTCTTTGACTTATTTCTTTCCCGTATTTTTACTGCTGGCCTTACCCGCCGTCAGGATAAGTGTCATTTCTGTCTTCCCGAACTCCGCTATCTCGGTTACGTCGTTAACCACGATGGTCTTCTTGTCGATCGCGACAAACTTTCTGCTATCTTAAACATCCCTCCTCCTACCTCCGTTTCTGAGGTCCGTCGCCTAATTGGCATGGCCAGTTGGTACCGACGTTTCATTCCCAATTTTGCTACCTTTACTTCTCCCCTTTCTAATCTTACTCGTAAGAATGTTCCCTTTTCTTGGACTCCTGACTGTCAATCTGCCTTCCTCTCCCTTAAACAACATTTAGTTTCCGCTCCTATACTTTCCTGCCCTAACTTTTCCTTACCCTTCACCATTCAAACAGATGCCTTCCACTTCGGTTTGGGTGCGATCCTTAGTCAAACCTCCCCCGAAGGCGAGAAGGTCGTCAGCTATATCAGTCGTTCACTGTCCAAGCCTGAGCGCAACTTTTCAGTTACTGAAAAGGAGTGCCTGGCAGTGCTGTGGGCAATTGAGAAGTTCCGCCCTTACGTCGAAGGCTCCCATTTCACTGTCATCACTGATCACCATTCCCTCCTCTGGCTCAATAAACTTCAAAGTCCTTCTGGTCGCTTAGCCCGTTGGTCTCTCCGTCTCCAACAATATGATTTCACTATTCTCCGCCGCAAAGGTCAAGATCATGTTGTTCCTGATACCCTTTCCCGTTCTGTCCCGGTCCTCGAACCTATTTCTATTTCGACCATTTCCTCTCTTGAAGTAACTCTAACCACTCTTGATCCCTGGTATAACGCCATGATTCAAAAAGTCTCTGAACACCCTAGCCGTTATCCTTGTTGGTCCGTTGTCAACAACATCCTTTTCCGTAAACGAAAGACTTCTATCGCTGCCGATTCTCAGGGCGATTGAAAAATCGTCGTTCCTACAGAGCAGCGTAAACATCTGATTGTCCTTCACCGCGATCCTCCCACTTCCGGTCACTGTGGTGTGACCAAAACCTCGGCCCGTATCCTACAAACCTATTTCTGGTCCAGTCTCCGAGCTGACGTCGCTCGCTATATCCGACGTTGTCCGGTTTGTGCTGCTCACAAAGTTGAACAGTTGCCTCCTCCTGGTCTCTTTGCTCCTAGAGCAAAACCCTCCTATCCTTGGCAGATTATCTCCTGCGACATTGTCGGTCCCTTCCTCGTTCCACCAAAGGTTACTCCTATGTTTGTGTAGTGGCTGACTATTTTAAATTTCCTCTTTTCTTTCCTTTACGCAAAGCCACTGCACCATCCCTCACCAAAATCCTAGAAGACCAAGTCTTCCTCCTTTTGGCGCTCCTCAATACATTATCACTGATAACGGTGTACAATTCCGCAGCCATCAGCTTACCTCGTTATGTGCCCGTTATCACACCAAAATTCTTTACACCGCTCGCTACCATCCTCAAGCCAATCCTGCGGAACGAGTTAATCGTGTCCTTAAAACCATGCTTGCCTCCTATGTACTCGACAACCAACGTCATTGGGACGTGAACCTCCCGAAAATTTCTTGCGCAATCCGCACCTCCAAACATGACATCTTAGGCTGTACTCCGTTCTTTGCTTTATTTGGTTGTGAGCATATCCTTTCCGGCGATTATTTCGGGCAGTTGTCCGAAATAAATGACATGTACATTCCTGATCCCGAACATCCTTCCCCTGATCCTGAACACTTTAAACATATCCGTTCCCACATTTTCAAAAAACTTTCTGCTGGTTATAGAAAAATTCACAGCCGCTATAATCTCCGCCGCCGCACCGTCTCCTATCAACTAGGTGATTCCGTTTGGCGTCGTAATTTTGCTCTGTCCGATGCTTACCGTCATTTTAATGCCAAACTTGCTCCTAAATTCGTTGGTCCTTTTCCTATATCTAAAGTCGTTTCTCCTGGACTTATAAACTTACCGATCCTTCCGGTCACAAATCTATATGGCATGTCAAAGACCTAAAACCTGCCCACCCTGATAATCCTAATGTCCCCGATCTAGATCTGTTGTCCTTTTGGCGACGCAAGCGCCGCAAATTTCGTCCGTAATCCACTCGTCCCCCTACGTTATACGATTCCTTCAACTCATTAGCTTTATCTTTTGATATTTGACATATTTCGTAGTATTGTGTGATGACTTTTATTTTTTTCTTCTACTCTTACCGGGTTTTCTTTAATTCCACATTTCTGTCCATTTTTTTTCCCTGACTGGTTTTCCTTGCGGTTAGTAGATGTACTGACTTCGATCACTCGTTGTATCTGCTCCTGTGGAAGTTGCTCTTTAGGCCTACTTTCTGTCCTTTAGGAAACACGACTTGGTCGACTTTTGGGTCTATTAGCAGATTACGTTTCTTATTTGGTTGTATTATACGACTTTTTTTCTTTTTGGTACCACAGTTTGAAGCCTTCCGTTACTTTTCCCAGTTTTCCGTTTGTCGTTCCCTAGCGTACTTGAGGCTTGACACTTGTGTCTTATGTTGGCTATTGCTGTTGGTTTTTTTCCTCGCTACTTTTCTTTTCTTTTGGTTTCTGCGCGCGAGAAATCAATTTCTTGAAGTTGGAAACTGTGCTGTTTCTTTTCTAAAGAGACATCCGTCTTTGACGACTTTGGCAGTGTTTATGCCTTTACACCTTGGTCCTCTTCGATTGCTACTACTTACCTATCTTTCCCTGTGGATTTCTTTACTCTTAGTTTTGTCCGACATTTTGGTCCTTTGAGCCGGAAATTTTTTTTGTGTGTTGGTTCTGATTGGATTGGTATAGTTTTTTTTGTTTTCATTGTCGAGTCCGTTTGTTGTTAACGTCGTTCGTCCTCTGCTCCTCGTTCTCTACCCCGACCTTTTAATTTTGCTGGGGGGGGGGGATTTGTTACGCCCCCTTCCTGTCAACGTACTTAAATTTCATCGTTCCTTGGAGCGCCGTGTGTAGAAATTGACTACTTCAGAATAGTTTCCGATTTGTATGCAATTTAACGCAAATCTAGTTGCTTGAAACGTAAAGTTTATGCTATAATTATAATCAGTACCTTGTTTTAGGCATCTGTTATCGGGTTATACCATACGACCGCGTATAATTGATTCTAGATTACTTCCATTCAAAGACTCTTTGAAATAATGAATCCTACTTCACCGATAAAGCTTGTTTCGAAGTGCTTATCACCTTTGTATGTTTGATATCAACATATTGGTGTGAGATTACGTGCTAATAAAATAGCAAGCGAGTACAACACTCTCGTAGGGATAATTTTGTATTACGTGATCACGATAGGGAGCTCATAAACTTTAGTAATACTTAACATTAAGTCACTGATATTTCCGCTTGACTGTGAGTGTGCACTACAGTCTTAAGATCGTTTTCTTTCCTTTTGGTGACTTGTAAAACACTCAAAACATACTTAGAAGTTATTTTCTACCTGTTAGTAATAAACAGAGCTTTAGTAATACGCTGTGTTTTTTTGTTACCTATAGGTTGGTAGATAGAAATTCGTGCTGTTATGGTATACTATAGCCTGTGGGATACAAATGGTTTCATGGTCAATTCTTGATTATATTAGTCCTACCCACCCCCCAATCTACGACTACTGCTAGCCGTCGGTTCCTTTTTTGTATTACGGGTACCATTTTTGTCCCCAACGTTTACTTTTCTTCCTAACCCATGGTTTTACCGTAACAAATTGTCTGTAAGAAAGTCAACGATAGAAAAAGAAAAAGTATTGGATGTAAAAGAATCAACCTTACGATAAGAAACACAAACAGAGCACACTTCAGTTACGTGGAATAAAAGGGCAGAAATAGATACAATTTCAACGACATTAGATAAAGGACTGGAAGTATCACAGTTAGGAAAGAAAACAGCATTGGCTGTAGGAGTATCCACCTTATGAAAAGGATCAGAATCTGATAACACTTCAACCATATTACATAAAGGAACAGAATTAGGTAGAAGTTCATTAACGTTACAAGAACAACTAGCATCAGGAAGCACTTCATCCACAATAGATAAGGAAGCAGAAACAGGTTGACCTTCGTCAGCATTAGATAACAGGACCTCAGCTAAGATTTCACCAACCTTAGTTAAAAGAATAGAAGCAAGTAGCATTTTGTCAGCATTAGGAAAATGAGTAAGCGTAGGCAACGTTTCATCGACGTCCGATAAAGGAGTAGAATCAAGTAAGATTTCATCAATGTTAGACAACGGGCTAAGAACAGACAAAACTTTAGCCACAATAGGATCAGGTAAAACTATAGCGACAACAGCAACAGGCATCTCAGCTACGGGTTCACTAACTTCCACAGGACCTTCTCTACCCGTATTAGAAATCATCTTCACTTCAGCTACGGCTGATGTTGCCGGCCCGACAGAAATTTCTTGAGTCGAAGCATTTAAGAAAGCAAAAACGTAAAATTTTGACAGCAACAGCAACAGATATTAAACATACAGGTTCATGAACTTCAACACGACCTTCGCTGACTAAATTAGACGTTTTCGTCACTATAGCGACATTTTTTCTTGCAGACACGACAGGAATTTTGTAGGTAGAATCATTTAAGAAAGCGGGAACAAACTCTTAAGAAGCTAGCTGCAAGTCACTAATTCGAAGTATGGGTTGCACTGGTGTTGAAGGCACAGTTAGGGGATAGAGTGAATAAGTAGGGCAAGCAGAAGGAGGTGTAAAATAGAATGTAGAACTAGAAACGAAAGAAATTTTGTTCGAAGTTATATTTGCCGAAGAAGGGTATGTTTTGATAGTAGGAGCCGGATGACCTGGATGCAGGACAAAAGAGAACGTAAAGTGAGAAGCAGAAGAAGTTTGGCTCTTAGCTTAGAACAGAATTGGAAGTATGATTCGAAGACCTATTAGTAGTAAGATGACAGTGTGGATAGTTGCGGCGAGAAACTTCCTTATATCCGCAACGATGGCAATGGAGTACTTGAGGACGAGTACAGCGTGCCGAAATACGACAGGTTTGTCGCAATTAAAGCATATGACTTGACGAGTAGAAGTAGGACTAGGAGGAAGAATAGTAGAATGTACAGAAGAAGTATCTGATCTACCCGTAGGCGTAGGAAAAATCTTAACAATTCGGTCATATGAAGCAAAAGTATTTTTCCCAGCAGTAGCAAACTTATAAGCAAAATCAGGTGGTTCAAAATGTTGAATCAGTAAATTAGACAACGACTTTCAGTCCGAAAACCTATGCCGATTACCGCGATACCAAAGTAACGCTTTAGACTCGAACAAATCCACTTCAGACTCAAATAACTGCAATTCCGACACATGGTGAGTTCGTCGGAGTTCTTCGACCCGTCTCAAAAAATCATGTACGGAAAGAGTGTTTGGGTCACCAGAAAATTTTAAATTCCACCCTACACAGGAAGACCTTGGTATAATAAAGCCAAAAAAGCAGTAGCAACTGACTTAGGCACTGTAACAGGAGCTGATTTTGGTCCAGCAGTAACAGTATGTTGGTCGTGGCTAGGTGATACGGAATTATCGGCCAGAATCTTTGCCGGTTCTAACTTTAGACATTCGTCTTTTAACTCTTGTAAGGAGTGGACGGTAGGCAAATGGGTTCTATAAAATGGATCAAGATTACGAAGCAAAACGGATAATTAAACATCTTCACTAACAGAACCATAGTTCCAAAACAGACCCGTCCTACATGCGAAATAGTTAGTAATGCTTTCGAATGACTTCTGCCGTCTCCTGCAGATCGTATTAAACATCACCAACCTATAATCAGTCATTTTGAATAAAAATAAAAAAGAAATTGGGAGAAAGTAACTAAGTAAATGCTAACCGTAACTCGATAAAGCTCAAGAAAGAAATTATTGTTCATACAGGACAAGGATAAGGTTGTAGAATAAAAGAAAAATTGGTGAAAGGAACCAACTCTAGACTTGACGAGGAGAACAAAATATACAGAGAGGAAAAGAAAAAAAATTTTTGGGCGCCAGCGTTTTCAATGGACTAGAATTATTGGCAAAAACACAGGTTTAATAATCTGGAATTAGCCAACCAATAACATTGAGTGATAAAGGAAGAAACCACAACTAAAATTTAAGGAAATCCAACTCACACAAGAAATAAAAGAAAGGAATAAATACAAGTTCAAGCGTAAGGGAAGAAAACATACGTAGTATCAGACCAAGAATGAGGATAATGTAGTAACTTAGGCGGTAAACAAAAAACAATCAGGTCAGAAAGTAAGCAGAACCAAATCGGAACACAAATTACCGGAAGCCAAAATCGAAGCAAAAGAAAATTAACTACAACAAACTCGGAGCCAAAAATTAACTAAAACAAAATCGGAGCCCCACACCAAGGCGTCAAAATTTATGCTACGTACATTTACGTAGCCTAAGAGTCAAAGAAAAAAAAAGAAATTAACCGGGCTCATTCGGCGAGGGGGCGGGGTATTATACACACCAAAAGTAAATAAGAAGGCCTGAAATAAAAATACACGCACTCATTCACATTCATAACAAAACATACAAAAAAGAAACCTATAATTAAACAAAAAATGTACAAAACATAGTATTCCCAAACCCAAAAAAATTTAATAACCCCAATATACATATATCAAGAGAAACCCACAAAAAAATTACCCCTTAAACCGGCGAGCTGTAGTTTTTAGGTCCCTCTCCATCTGACCTATCCAGAGAAGAATTACCAAAGTAGAACGCTAAAAAACCACAGCTCTGAATCATCAATGTAAATACCTAATTTATTACATAAATGTGCCACAATAAATACAATATTATTAACAAAAACATCATCTCGCATAAAAGTAAGCATTTTAAATCAGTTATCCATTAAACATTTTAACCCAGTTACACCGTAATAATTAGTATATCCTTTTGTTTTGTAGTTAGTTAAAACAGATAGTAATACAGTCAGAACATGGCAAAGAGCTCCAAAAAAGTTTAAAATTTTCGTACAGGCGAAGTAATTTTGTGCATGCATGAGTTTAAACGGGGAAGTCCAAATATATAGCGGCTCAACGTAAGTAGGGACGAAACACTCACCAGCGTGTTGAAGGTGTTGGATCTCCCGTTTGCTCCGAGGGCCGAAGCGGGCCAGATGGACGTGTGATCACGCCACTGGTGCAGCCTTCTATGCCCCCAGGAGCGGCAATTGAAGGACTATCCTGCCCCCTCCCCCGCAGGAAGCTAGAATGATTACAAAAAATATTAATTTATTTATGCCGACAAGTACAGGTTTATAGAACCATCAATACACACCACGGTGTAAGGCGTGCGCAAAATTTTCATAAAGAAAACGGAACGAAGAGTCAAGCAATTCTGACGAGCACTTTTAACGTTTTCGAAAAGAAAGTGAACATAAATCCGTTTAATTAAACAACCAGAGCTCTAAGTAATGTTGCTATCAAGAAGCGATTAATCTGTTGGAGATAATTTCCAAGTGGGTCTGATGTTCTTCGTCAGATTAAAATGCTACCACTATGTCGTCTATGTAGGCGTTGCAGAATTCTAAACGACGTAAAACTTCGTCTATGAATCGCTGGGAAGTTTGTGCAGCATTTCTTAATCTAAAGAACATGTATGCGAACTGAAATAGGTCGAAGGATGTCGTGAAAGCTGTTTTTCTATGTCTTTTTCAGCTACTGGAATTTGGTAATAGGGCCTTGCAAGATCGAGTGTAGAAAAAAATTTTCTGCCTTGCAATTTTTGAAAAATCTTTGACAAATAGGATGGAATACCTATCTGGAATTGTGCGAGCGTTTAAGGCCCTGTAGTCGCCACAGGGTCGCCACTCTTTGTTCTGCCTAACCACTAAATGTAGGGGAGATGCTCCTGGTAATTTGGAATGCAAACTCGTAACTGAACCATTGTAGTAAAATCGTTTTAGGCAATTTTGAGTTTGTCAGGCACTAATCTGCATGGACGACAGTATACAGGTGTACTTGAGTTGTTAGGATGTGATGTTTGGTAAAGTGTTTTGCTAGTTTGGGAAGACCGTTCGGACGCGTGATGTCCGGGAATTTGGTAGGATTTGTTGGTATTGTGCAAGGAATCCATATCGATGATTGGTCTTTTAACTTCGGCAATGAGGAATTGCCACGTGAATGGTCGCCTAGGTTCCAAATCTAGTGTCAGTGGGATTGTACCGTATGCATTAATGACTGTGTCATTTGCAGCGAACAATTGATAGTTCGTCGGTTTGCGTATTCCACTAATCTTGGTTTTTGGGTATACAAAAAAATGCGCACTAGTGTCGATTAGGAATTTCACTGTGGTGGTGCGATCTTTTATGTACAAGCGGCGTGAAATAGATTGTAAGGAATTAGCCGCTTCTAGTGCCTGTTACATGCCGAAAATCGGCTATGTATCATATTTAGATTAAGTATAAATATGTGAGTGAATTCCCGCCACTATTTTAAAATAGACTTGTTCATTTCCGTCATTTCGGACAGTTTCGTTTGCGCAAAAGAATGCGCAGGCGCGGAGTGATAGGGACGTGCGCAGTTTGCGACACGACAGGACAGGAGGATTAGCCACGAGACGTCGAACGATGACGTTTGCCTGTGTCGTTCTTTTGTCTTTTCTCTCTTTAGCATGTAGGTTTCCTCCTTTTATCTTGCCTTGTCGTTCCTTACCTGGTTAATCCTACCGCACCGCTGCAAACAAACGAAGAGGAAAGACAAATCAATTTGGTTTCAACGATGGCATGACGCAACCCACACCCAAACAAGGGCCCTGAAATTGAACTGCAAGCCGCATTTTAAGTAAGTACTTCGCTTTATTTTCATTTAAAAGTGCCAATTGTATCATTGTAAACGTATTTGGTATGTGATACAATTTAACACGTAATCATGTCATAATATCATTATTGCGCAATATTGTAAACGTGGATCGTATCAGTGCTGCCACCTGTAGCTGTGGCGCTGAATACGGACGCCGGGGTTATAACATGCCGGCCGTCGGAGTTTTCTCGGTGCAGCGAAATTACAGGGTTTTATGCATTTGCGTGCGTGGGTTCCAAATTTATTGTTGAACCAGCACAGTCTTTTATATGGGACTACTTTTGCGGGCTTTAGTTAAGCGGTCACGTTCTACAAGGGCTCCGGGGTGTTATTTATTTATAGCATTTTGTGTAAGCTAGAGCTTTGTTTTAAGCGTGTTGGCGCCATTAAGGTAATTTTATTAAAAGTAGAAATGCTAACATTTGTATATAGTTTATTTATCTAGTTGATAGCTCGCAGATGTTGAAAGTCAAGATACATATTTAGTTGCTATTCGGACTTTGCTTTGAAAGGTGTTGTTTCCAATATATAATATAAAACTTGTGTCGCCGTTCCAATATCAGCAGTCGTCTGTCGAATTCGTCCGCCGCCACCAATAGCTATATTGATGAAGGGTGCCCTTTTTGAATCTAGTAGAAGAGTGGTTTCCTGTTGATCTTCTGCAGTCGATGCTGAATTGGTAAGTACTTTTGTCTTGCACTTGCTTTATTTATGTATTTGGAACTTCCGCTAAAATTATTTATTAAAATCAGTTTGTACTACCGCTTCACGCTCACCAAAGCGCCTCCACTTCCTTTGTTAGCTTTGTAAGGAGGTTATCGCGCTTGTCTCCAACTGCATTAGCATCGTGCGTTGATTGTGTATCATGTATAATCTAATCGTGCAGCATCCTCCAAGGAAGTTTGCTGTTGTGTGGTTGGAATCTTGCATTTGCGTTGGCAAACGCCCTAACCATATTGTTTTAAGTAGTGCATCTGGCACCACGGTCCCGCTTAATTGTTGTAAACTGCGAAGAAGTTGTGACGGGGTTCGTTGACTCAAAAGTGCGTGTTCAAGAAGCATACGCGTACGTAGTTCTTGTGTCGAACTTAATTGTCGGATTAATTCGGTTTTTAATTTTTGTTATATTAATTCGTATCCGGCGGATCGATTATGATATCGGGTATTTCTTCCGCGAATCGCACTTCTAAGTTAGCAATAATATAGACGTGTTTAGTTGCGTCTTGTGTAATATTACTAATTTCGAAGCGTCTTTCGACCTGTAAAAACCATGGTTCTGGATCATTAGGACAAAATAGAGGAATACATACGCCCACTTTGCTTACTTCTTTGGTCATTGTTAGGATTTAAATTGTTTTTTAAGCGCTTGAATTTAATCGGGCGCTAACTCCAATGCATTAACGTTTGAAAATCAAGTCGAGGTCACCAATTGTGGATGTTCAGTTCACACTTTCTGTGTTTTGTGGGGTCACCTTTTGTTTCGTTAATGCATAGAGACAACAAATATGTACAATTTATTTACACGAAACAAGAAATACATAGAATGACATGAAATTGAAAATAACAATTACATAAGATTTTACATGCATATGCAATATACAAATGTTCTTGAATTTATGCATGAGAATAGAGTTTTAATGTGAACAAATTTTATTAACGCTAGAAATGCTAATGTCCTTTAGTGTTAGAAAATTTATAGCGCGACTTTGAATTAATGTAATGTTTGTACAGCAAAAAATGAAATTTGCTCAGCCTACGCTAAAATGGATTAACGCAGGAGTAGGTACTCACAGATACGGTGTCGCCTGGGATCTGAAGGTAGAAGTTTTGTTGGATCGACGTCTGTATACGGTGCTGGATGTGGCAGGTCAATCAATGCAGATGCTACGTATTATGCGGGTTCTCATATTCTTCGTAATAGCCTTCGTAACTAGTGAGGGTGTGGTATTCACACGTCCAGGCCGCTATGTCTGCTTTAGTAATGTTGGGCGGCGAAGACAAGGGCGTTACGAAGCCACTCGGACATCCCCTCTCGGTGAGCCGCGTTCAGCAGTAGATGCTGATACCAAAATGGTTCTACAAAGTAACTTACTTTGGTGAAAATTCGGACTCTGGTGGTAAGATTTGGTGCACCTGGCCGGCAGGGCCTAAAGCTTCCACGTTAATGCATAAAGCACAACCTTCTGGTTTAACCTCCAGACTTTGGTGTACCGTGATAAAATTTTTAATTTAATAGGTCAGAAGTTATTGCTTGCTCCTGGCTATCGCATATCAATATATATCCAAAAACAAACAAAGGCTCGCCTCCTTGATCATTATAATTATTGTTTGTATTCTAATAATCGGAAATTCCGGGCGAGTCTATTCGATTTTAAGGTGTGCTAATAGGCGAGTCTATTATTATGGCGTGTTTACACTTGCGTTTCTATGACGCTTATGAAGTTTGTTAGGTGCAACTTGGGTTGCATACCTACAATACGAAAGCGATAAATTTAAGTGTCGGTAATATCTGGTAATATGTAGAAAATTTAAAATTAGGTAAACATAGGACTTCAGTTGAACTATTACGACTACCATAAACTAAATTGTTATTCAAGCATTTAAAATAACTGCTCTTGATGTCTATACAAATTAAAGTAGAACAGTAAGTGCTTATGAAAATAAATTAACAGTGTACAGATAAATTAGCTAGTCGAATTTAGTAATACATATAAAGCAATCGTCGTGTTAAGAAGGGATTTAAAGTTAGTAAACATTGTAGTAGTTAATTTCAGTTGTCTCTGTCGCGACATCTCAGTATATTAACCTTTCTCTGTGAATGATTGTGAATAATCAGGCTTATATTGGACCGAATTAGGAACTGCAAATTGGTGTACGTTGAATATTAACTTCTAATAGCAAAATTGTATCTCTAATCATCCCCAAAAAATAGCGGTTTGAACATATGACTATCTTATCAGAAATGTATAGACAGGTCCCTCTTAAAAATACAAGAATTCATAGACTTGTGACCTCTAGAGCGTTCGCAAGCGCTTTTGTGTATATCTTCAGAGCGCCATCGGAATTGTTTATTGGATTTGTTGATATCAACTTAAAGAAACTAGTGCGTCTTACACAATGCACTTTAATTACTGTTATAAACCAATACCGCCAATTTAAATATAAAACTATAAGGTTCCGTAGCAATAAGATTTTAAGGAGTGTCTTTCACAGCTTCAAATTTAATATTTTTTATTTAAATATACTTCTATATATGTAAAGAGTGTCAGGTTATTATGTTGTAGAACAGCGTGTTTTATTAAAATATCCGTCTTTCAAAGAATGACAATGCGCAAAAGTCCTTCAGAAAAGCAATATGTACCATATTTTTTAAATTAAATTAGAAACTAATAAAATATGAAGTACTCAGTGTTCTGCATAAAACGAGGCATCGAATTGTATTTTAAAATATATTAAAATATTCATATCACCGTTATACGTAGCACAGGTTCAGTAAATAAAACTCTTTTCAATTTCTCACATGAAATCCTAAGTTCTCGTTTAATGCGATCCGTTGCTCTTAATATTTCGATAATATGTTTGAGCAGGTAGAAGAATGTGTACCAAGACAAATCAAATTGATAGAAAGAATTGTAAGGGATTAATACCGCCCTACTACACATACACTTGAAGAATAATAAGATAACAATTATTTACAACATTAACTCTATAATAGTCGTTTATCTATTCCGAATGGACCTGCACCTTAAAGAAGTTCTAGATTACTAGAACGGTGGAATGGCTTGCGCGTTCCAGTTATCTAAAGAGCCATTAACTATAGGTCCAACCAAAGTAGTAGGGTCTTTAGTGAGAAACCAGACTAAGACATGTCCACGAAAGAGGGCAGTAGATTTTTCGGTAGTTAGATTGGCAGCGATCAAAGGGGTCGGTATGGCATTCTAAGACACACCACTGCGATGTGGAAGGCAACGCGCAACCACCGTATTACCTCCCCAGTATACAGCGTACTTAAAATGTTACTAAAGATGATGGCATCTTTTGGGGTAAAAAATTTCGGAGTTAAAATAGTCCCCCATTCAGATCTTCGGAAGAGGACTACTTCGGGAGATGTAAATGGAAAGTATAAAAAAAGAGTCGTAAACATTATGGGAGTCGGGGCGCGGAATGTTAGAAGTATGAAGCAAGTAATTAAGCTAGAGAACTTGAAGATTGAAATGGACAGGTTAGTATTAGACGTAGTAGGGATCTGCAAAGTTCGGTGGCCAGAGGCGGAGGATTTTGGAGCGGAGAATTTAGGGTAATTCATACAGGATCAGAGGAAGGAAATTCGGGTATGAAAATAGTTATGCGAAAAAAGATAGCACAACCTCTACTACTTATAAAAGAATGAAAGAGTACTTATGGTTAGATTAGAATCTAAACCGGTATATACAGCAGTAATACAAGTATAAGTGCACACCTCTAGCTACAGTGACGAAGAGGTAGAAGCGATCTACAAAAATATCGAAAACATAGTAAGATGTGTAAAAGGACAAGAAAATTCAATAATAACGAGGGATTTTAATGCAGTCGTAGGTGAAGGTAGGGAAGAAGCGGTAGTAGGTTTATTTGGTTTAGACACGATAAATGACAAGAGAAATAGGCTGGTAGAATTTTGCGACAAGAACAATTTAACCATCACAAACATATTATTTCAACATCATGCTAGATGACGATACACGCGGAAGATGTTGTGAGATATAGGAAAATATTAAATAGATTACATTCTGACCACAGCATTGCAATTATGAAGGCCGTTCTTAAAATTAAAAATTTGAGAAAAAGAAACGGAAAAGAACACTTTGAGAAACAAAATGATAAAGATATTCACAAAAGCTTTGAAAAAAGTCAAATAAAATGCTGAAGGATATCGGGAAAATTTCAAATACTAAGGAAGTAGAAACAGAATGGAATAACATTTCAAGCTTAGACATGGCGGCCAGGGATATTCTGGGGTATATAGAAAAAGAAAATAAGAAACCGTGGATACCACAGAATATCTTGAATTTAATAGAAGAAAGACGAAAATACAAAAATAGATCAGACGAAACGGGATAACAGAGATACAAAACCATAAAATGGGAAATTATTCGCAAATGCAGGAAAGCTAAAGAACAATGGATTAGTGAAAATTGCAAAGAGGTACAAACTACGATGGAAATATGAAAGACAGATGAAGCATACAAACTAATTTGAATGAACTTTAGGGATATAAAACAATATAACAAAAATATAAGGTTCTCGGGGGGGAAACGTCATTATAGAAAATGTAGAGAAAGTGGTTAGATGGCAAGAATATATAGGAATTTATATCCAGGGGAGGAACTAACAGCATTAGAACAGGAATCAGACATTGAAAATGATGACTTGAGATATCCTATACTTAGAGATGAGTTTGAATTAGCATTAAAAGATCTGAAATATGGTAAGGTGCCGGGTACAGATTAGGTGCAAGCAGAAACTCTAAAAGTCGCTGGACAAGCAGTAACAGATCGTCTCTTCCAACTTGTAAACTATATGTATGAGACAGGCGAGATACTCAAAGATTTCAATTGTAATATTATAGTAACTATACCAAAAAAGAGAGGCGCGGAGGAGAGGTGTGAAAATTTTCGAACAATAGGTTTGCAAGCACACATGTCAAAAATATTAACTAGAATTGTACAAAGACAAATGTAAAAACGAGCTTAAGAAATACTAGGAGAAGATCAATTTAGGTTTAGGCAAAACAGGGAAACACGGGAGGCTATTTTTGCTCTAAGGGTAATAATGGAGAAAACAGTGGAAAGGGGAAAGCGTGTATATGGGGTTTGTAGATCT
Organism: Platerodrilus igneus; assembly: GCA_036346225.1. Lineage (NCBI taxonomy): Eukaryota > Metazoa > Arthropoda > Insecta > Coleoptera > Lycidae > Platerodrilus > Platerodrilus igneus. Next base: position 1,025,434 of record JARFIW010001273.1, read on the forward strand.
GGAAAAAGCATTCGACAATGTAAAATGGATAAAAGTATTCGAAATACTTAAAAAAATTGGAATGAGTTTTAGGAACAGACCGATGTTACACAGCTTATACAAAGAGTAAACATCGGTAATAGAATTAGAGTCGGAACGTAGAAAAGTAAGTATTAGGAAAGGGGCGAGACTAGAATGTACCCTAACCCCATCAATTTTTAACTGTTTAAAATGGCGAGCTGCGGTGTTTAGGTCACTACAAATCTTAATTACCAAAAAGAATTACCACTCTAAAAACAACAGCTCTAAATTATCATCGTAAACATAAAGACACATATATAACATTGCCACTACGATGTCTTGCCTAACAAAAATTTACAACTAAAAAAAAGCAAAACCTACAGTTCTAAATCATCCTCGTATACATACAATTAAATATATAGGATGGTCACGATAAATACAATATTAATAATAAACATCATCTCACATAACGACGATCATTTTAAAACTACTAATTTTAATCATCACGTGGAGTATGATAAATATACGGTTTCGACCAATTTCACAAACCCATACAAGAAAATAGTGCATAAACACTCACCCGAGTATCCACGGTGTAGGTTTGGTCACACCCTCCTTTAAGAACAGGGTGGAACAGATAGGCTTGGGTTCACGCAATGTGCGTGTCCTCCCATAGCAAAAGGAGCGGCAATTCAATGGGCCGTCAGGCCCACCTGAGGAAGCTATAATAAGTACGAAAAGTAAATTTTTTTTAACACTTCAAGTACTTACCACACAGTGTGCGCACGAAAATTTTTCAAAGAACGAAAACAACAATTGCTCTTGATAGTATGCCTTCCGGAATGTTGTGCTTCCGATGTATAAAAATGATAGGATGGATAGACAAGGTTAATAACAAATAGGTTATAAAAATGGTAGAGAAAAAAGAATCTGTGGAAAACAAAAAAAAATAGGAGAAATAGAAGGGTAGGAAACGTTCTAAAGCATTTTTGGGGAATAGTACGGGATATATTACAAGCAAGATAGGAAAAAGGGAAGTAGAGGTAGACCGAGATCAGACTTTTGCACGTAGATAGTGATAAATGTAGACTGTAAAAATTTCAGGGAAATGTGAAGGTTAGTTCAGACTAGGAAACAATGAGTGATGATAAGTCGTTTATATTCTGGTTAATAATTAAGTTACGAACTGAATCGTGCTGCCCCGTAATTACGAATATTAAATTAATTAAAAAGGACAATTACGTCTTACAATATCTTTTTCTTCATTTATATGCTAAAATGAAAAACAAAATGACATATCCATTCCGGGGATTTAAATTTTTACTTAAACCTATTTTCAAATATTTTTCAGAGAACTGAAAAAATATACTTTAAAGCATTCTTGATATTTTAATTAAAAATTTCAAATTATAATTACAATTCAACATGATGTCAGATAATGATTTTATGTATAACGAATCATAATGGGCAAGATAGAAATTATTAAATAGATTCGCCGAAATGTCTTTATAAACAATTACTTTGGAAACTATCTTGACTATCTACTGATACATTTTAGTGATTTTGTATGAAACGGCTACGTCCATTTGGATCTGCAGGAGTCTCAATAAGTTATTGGCTACTTAAGCAATTCCAACTGATATCCCTCATATCAAAATATTCAAATGAAAACAATCTCTATGGCGATACTTAAATACTTGTATTTTAAATTGCATTTCTGTTTTTCACATTAAAGAATATATATATATATATATATATATATATATATATATATTGCTATGTATAAACAAGAATTGTAATTATCGTTCTCCGACGTTGGGCTGTCTTATTAATATTGCTATAAATTCCCTCCAGAAACTTAACTGGATTTTATCTTGAACCAACCTTGTCTACTAATAACAAAATTTGATACGTTACCGCCTTACTCGTTATCAATTTCGTATTCAACTTATAGTTCCTCTTTGAACTGTTTAAATTATCAAATCACTTCCATTAACTTTATCTTATGACCTCGACTAGCATTTATTTGGAATTATAAAATTCAGTTAGTTCGATTCTATATAATGAAACTAATATTATGTACAGTTTTTGTAAATTATTTTGAATACACTTTTCAATTAATTAATGTTGTAAATCTTATTTATTAAAATCATATACTTTTTACTCAAAACCCAAAGTCACCAAAAAAACCTATTATTTTTATAAAAGAAGAAGTGTGGAACGTTCAAAACCTCTTATCATATCACGCCTTTTATACGTATGAAAGTCCTTTTACTTTTGTTGACTTTTGCACATTCGTTTATATTAAGCAAATTCAATATTCAAATAAAAAAAATAGAAAAGAAAATGTCTTATAACTAAAAATCTAACCTGGTCTATTTTCTTCGCATTGACGCATTCATAATCAGCTAATATTTCCCATACATTAAGCCATCCATTTGAATAATATTTATTTTTCGCCAATTCAGGATTATTACATGCCCATTCGAAATATTGTCTATCCACACGCTTGAACCATTGCATTTAAATTATTGCCATCACCCTCTGGACTACCATTATTAATTTATACTTATGCACCCCAATTTATTGTCATCTCATTCAGACTTATTACTTCATATCAATTTACCCAAACTTAGAATTGTATTATCATCATTTATTTTCCCTTGACTTAGAAATTATATTATTCTCCCCCAGGATTTGGAATTGTATTTTTTTCTCCCCGGCTTCAAAAATTGTATTATTCTCCCCCAGGACTCGGAAGCCCTATTATTATTGTTTTAGTTTAAAATAAATTCACCAAAATCTACTTACGTTTAATCGGCAATCGTAATTTTCATTTTAGAACTTATACAATTTTTCACTTTGAATTATTATTACGTATCACTTTATTTCATAGTGGTGCACCTCGGCCTTTGTTGAGTTGAAAACTGACCTCGATATCACTGTACCTGTTAATATATCATTGCTCTCCCACTCTGTCAGTGGGTATGGTCTACAAACTCGTCGCTCATTTTAACCAATTAAATCCTTGCATTTAAAGTAGTTTCTGATGTAATTTTCTATGCTTTCCAATAATTGTGGCCTGCTCGCAGCTGTCTTCGTTATCAAACATGCGGTGTTTTGATGAATCTAATTGCTTTTCCATAAACAACTGATGCAATTCGACTTTTAATTTTCATATCTGCCTGTTATTTCCGCAATTTTTAATCACCTCTCTTTATCAAAGTTTTTAACTACTTGTACGCATTTGCATTATGCTTCTCGAAGCTCTATTTCTTATCTCCGTATTAACGTAATTGTTTAAAACTCTTTTGAATGCGTGTCTAATTACACTTTATTATGTTTACTTATAAATACGCGTGCTTCCACTCAAAAATATCATTATTTGCATTGCCTAAATTAACTAAAACTCTATCTACAGGGTATTAAATATTTACTACTTACCTAATGCATGTGTTCCTGGTTTCTACGCTAACTATGCCTCTTTCTGTGTGTATTTGCGTCGCTTAAAACTACTTATACTTTATATACAGGGTGTTGACTGCTTACTGTTTACAAACTATCTCCATTTCTCAATTCTTTACTGAATAAATGCAGTTTTCTGCTGCCTATGGTAATTTCTCATTTCTAAGCGACCTTTACTATAAAGTACACCCTTAAACAACCCCTTATCACAGCATAATATATATATATATATATATATGAAAATTATGCAGTCTCCGATGGTTTTCTATAATAAAACGAACAACATTACTATCTCTTGTTTTTAAGTCTGATGTGCGCTATAAGATAAATGAACACAAGATTCTAACGACAAAAGTCATTTCAGAGATTGCATGCCTCGATTCTTTCGGGAGGCATTTTCACTGTAATATTTCAGCTATCATTCCTTTCCTCTCTCAAGTAAACCTAAACACGTTATCAAATGCATTATTTTTGAAAAACAAGGTTATTGCAGGTAGACCAAATGTTTAACACGTTGGCTGCTATTCCAGACATATATGTCCCGTATCAAACTTTATTAAAGTGCGGCATTAATATGTAATCGTTTTCGCAGGTGCAGAAATTATGTCTATGTTATTTCTTAACTACAATTGATGTGACAGCTACCAATCGGTGCATATTTACTACCGGAGCAGAAACGTATGGGACACATATGACCTCAATCGCATCCAGATAAAAGCAAACTGATTACAGAACACCGATGCAGCTGAAACTTGCATATTTTCGCCAGTCTATTTGCAGTGTGATGCTGTGTACAACTTAGTCCATATCTATCATTAGTTTTAATATTTTAAATCAAGCGCATCAAATAAAAACGGAGCTTTTGAGTATAGAAAATCAATAATTTAAAGGCATATTTCATTTAACTAAACTAAACTTTCGTTATACAAACCCTAAGAAACTCTGAAACTCTGAATTATAATTCCAAACCGACAGTTTGCTTCAAAGAAACGCCTGATAGGTAAAATGTCATGTTCAAAAAACTTAAATGAACGCTGGCACAAAATTTCATAGAATTGTTTGTAACGGTCGATGCGAGAAGCTGCTAAAATAACAAATGCTTTGAAGACAAAGTGAAATGAAATATCCATAATGTAAAACAGACAGAAAACACGTATAATAAAACGTTGGTTAAAATACTTGTCTAAAGTACGCAGTAGATTTGGAGGCCAACCACAATATCGATTTTCTGTAGATTGAGTGGGATTCTAAAAGAGACAGTAAATATGAGTAAAACTTAGAAAGGTAGCTAGGGGTTGGATGTTAAAAACGGGGGAAAGCAATATAATTGGTCGAAGGCTAGAAGTTTTGAGAAGCTCTCGTCGGTTAGATGTTGTTAAGCGAATTTCAATGTAAAAGCACGGTAAACTTGGAAGTTTGTTACGTTTAAAATTTGGGAAATCGGTTTTGAAAAATAAGCTTTTCGATGGGAATAGAGTCCGTGAGGGGTGTACAAAAACATATAAATACACTGGGAGAGGTATTAAAGCTCTCTTACTTACTTGCTATTATGTGCTCTTACTTTGTATTGATTCTCGCTTATTTGTTGACTGATAATACAACATTCTATTTAAAAGTGTGTAAAACGCTGTTAGTAACGTACATTGATAATGTATTGAAAGTGTGATTTGCACAAGTGGGTGCTGGCTTATAGAATTTACTGTTACTACACGTTACGATCTAATGATAGGATGGTACTTGGGTAAGCGAGTCGAGAAGTTTGAAACCAGTATGTGTAAAGTGTAGTGGTTACGGAAGGTTAAGCTTGGTCCAGACAATCATCCGGGTAGAAATACAATAGGTGGTTGCAGAGATTTGGATAGCGAGTAGAAATGAGTTGGATCCAGGTATGATAACGAAGTGTATGGACACAACGACGAGAGTTTTGGAACACATCTTCAAAGATAACGATGGAAGCAGCTTACTACAGGTAAAGAAATCAATTTCTTGCTTTTGCTTAAACATTTGTGCTGGTATTTTGTGCTTGAGTGTTTTGACTTATTGGGGGTGTATTTTATTACTATAAAAACTCATTTTCAGGGGTATATGTAAAGGACAATTGATATAGATTATTTAAAAATGTTTATTAATGACATAAAAACGTTGTTGTAAGGAGTAAACGAATCTTTAGCTTTATTTTAAACAAAGATGCGATGTTTAAAAGCATTTAGAGTAACTGGATTATAGTGAGTTCAACATAGACCAGAATAAAAATCAATTTAGGGTTGCACGACGGGCCCATCTACTCGTTTAAAATAAAATTGTTAAAATATATAAAAATCATGCAATTTAAAAAGATTTATGGATTGAGATGGTAACATTTTATAAAACTGTATATACAAATGTGTAAATATTTTCTTGCTAATGGAAACTTGTTAATATGTGTAAATAAAAAGGTTGTATGTCTTGTTGCATTATTTGAGTGGTAATTTCATTTGACTGTATTTGTGAGAAAAGAATTAACTTAGGATGGTAGGTATCCAAGAAAAAACAGATTTTAGAGCTAGCCAGGGTGTGCACAAATAAGGAAGTATTTGTTTTTTTTATTATTAAACTTTCAGAAAATTTTTATGACGGCCCAACGACACTAGAGCTCGATTGGTTCTAAAAAGAATCCACTGCACTTTTATGGCGCCCGATCCGAGGGGCGAAAATTGGTTTAGAGAAAGCCATTGCAATATATATATATATATATATATATATATATATATATATTTGAGCCTTAAATAATGTAATGATTGTAGAACATACTTGTCATTCCCCGCACTCTTAGATTTCCATTTCTTACAAAATCTTTAATTTTATTAAAATGTAATTAATGGCAGAACTATGTGTCCTGCAACAACAGCTATGTAATGAAATTTATCGTATAAAAGAGAATAGTGGCAAAGAAGGTAGCCGAAAAACTTATGAATATGTACAAAAGCTAATCCATAAGTTAAGATATGCTTGGGAACAGTTTAAGGCAAATGAGTAGGTAAGTAAGGCCGGTCTGACTTCAAAACGGTGTACGCATATGTTTTTCCATACGCGTTCACCGTTTTGAAGCCAGACCGGCCTTATATACTATCAATGTAAAATACGTGTGGACACGTTTTGAAGTCAGACCGGCTTTATATTACTTTAAATGGAACATACGTGTGTGATTTTAAAACACACGTATGCTACGTTGAAAGTGCGTGCAGAGAAAATGTGGAGCTGTTTTGAATTCTGTTTTCTAGCGAAAAGTTATAAAGTAGGTCAGATGCAAAATATCGCATCTAAATCAATTGTATTTAATTAAAGTGGATTCTGATTTATGTTTTTTACTTTTGTTTAGAGGCTGCAAATACACAAACGTGTGCACACGTATGCTACATTGAAAAAATGTAGATGCATGCAAAAAATGTAGAGCTGAAGTTATAAAGTAGGTCAGATTCATAATATCACATCTAAGTCAATCGTATAAAGAATGCTGTATTTAATTAAATTGGATTCTGATTTATGTTTTTACTTTTGTTTAGAGGCTGCAAATACACATAGGCCGGTTTGAGTTCAAAACGTATCCACACGTATGCTACGTTGAAAAAAATGGCAAAAGGCAGACAGACTGATTGCATCAATTTCTCATTCTTGCTTTTAAAAAATAACAAGTCATAGTTATTAAATCGCAAACACAGTTATCTGCAAGAAATATATACTGATTTGTCAAAGACAGACAGACAGACAGACTGATTGCATCAATTTTTCATTTCCGCTTAGCGAGAAGTTATAAAGTAGGTCAGATTCAAAATATCACACACACGTATGCTACATTAAAAAAATGTAGGTGCGTGCTGAAAAATGTGGAGCTGTTTTGAATTCGGTTCTAGGCAGACAGACTAATTGCATCAATTTCTCATTCCCGCTTTGAAAAAATAACAAGTCGTAGTTATTAAATCGCGAACACAGCTATCTGCAAGAAATATGTATACTGATTTGTCAAAGACAGACAGACAGACAGACTAATTGCATCAATTTTTTATTTTTGCTTAGCGAGAAGTTATAAAGTAGGTCAGATTCAAAATATCACACACACGTATGCTACATTGAAAAAATGTAGGTGCGGTAGGTGCGTGCAGAAAAAATGTGGAGCTGTTTTGAATTCGGTTCTCTAGCGAGAAGTTATGAAGTAGGTCAGATGCAAAATATCGCATTCAAGTCAATTGTGTTTAATTAAAGTGGATTCTGATTTATGTTTTTTACTTTTGTTTAGAGGCTGCAAATACACAAACGTGTCCACACACACGTATGCTACATTAAAAAAATGTAGGTGCGTGCAGAAAAAATGTGGAGCTGTTTTGAATGCGGTTCTCTAGTGAGACGTTATAAAGTAGGTCAGATTCATAATATCACATCTAAGTCAATCGTATAAAGAATGCTGTATTTAATTAAATTGGATTCTGATTTATGTTTTTACTTTTGTTTAGAGGCTGCAAATACACATAGGCCGGTTTGAGTTCAAAACGTATCCACACGTATGCTACGTTGAAAAAAATGGCAAAAGGCAGACAGACTGATTGCATCAATTTCTCATTCTTGCTTTTAAAAAATAACAAGTCATAGTTATTAAATCGCAAACACAGTTATCTGCAAGAAATATATACTGATTTGTCAAAGACAGACAGACAGACAGACTGATTGCATCAATTTTTCATTTCCGCTTAGCGAGAAGTTATAAAGTAGGTCAGATTCAAAATATCACACACACGTATGCTACATTAAAAAAATGTAGGTGCGTGCTGAAAATGTGGAGCTGTTTTGAATTCGGTTCTAGGCAGACAGACTAATTGCATCAATTTCTCATTCCCGCTTTGAAAAATAACAAGTCGTAGTTATTAAATCGCGAACACAGCTATCTGCAAGAAATATGTATACTGATTTGTCAAAGACAGACAGACAGACAGACTAATTGCATCAATTTTTTAATTTTGCTTAGCGAGAAGTTATAAAGTAGGTCAGATTCAAAATATCACACACACGTATGCTACATTGAAAAAATGTAGGTGCGGTAGGTGCGTGCAGAAAAAATGTGGAGCTGTTTTGAATTCGGTTCTCTAGCGAGAAGTTATGAAGTAGGTCAGATGCAAAATATCGCATTCAAGTCAATTGTGTTTAATTAAAGTGGATTCTGATTTATGTTTTTTACTTTTGTTTAGAGGCTGCAAATACACAAACGTGTCCACACACACGTATGCTACATTAAAAAAATGTAGGTGCGTGCAGAAAAAATGTGGAGCTGTTTTGAATGCGGTTCTCTAGTGAGACGTTATAAAGTAGGTCAGATTCATAATATCACATCTAAGTCAATTGTATAAAGAATGCTGTATTTAATTAAAGTGGATTTTGATTTATGTTTTTACTTTTGTTTAGAGGTTGCAAATACACATAGACCGGTTTGACTTCAAAACGTGTCCACACGTATGCTACATTGAAAAAATGTAGATGCGTGCAGAAAATATGTGGAGCTGTTTTGAATTCTAGCGAAAAGTTATAAAGTAGGTCAGATGCAAAATATGCTAAGGCCGGTTTGAATTAAAGTGCGACTACTCTGCAAATACACATGGGCCTGTTTCAATTCAAAATGTGTTCACCCTTGTGATAGGTTGAAGAGTAGGTTTGCAGAGTACGCAGATGGTGGTAATCTTCTATATAAGGAGATTGCTCCTAATATTAATTTAATTAGTCAAAGTTTACTGCATATATTTACATACCTACATATACAAACATGTATATAATTGATATTCAGGGATTTAAATACAAGAACAACGAGTTTGTGTGCAAAGAAATTGCGGTTTTGGACTTATTGGAAGACGTTGTTTGGCATCAAATTTTTAAACTGCCAATGCAGTCTAGTTGATTGAGCCAAGATCATATAAAACATAACGACTGGGTGACAAGTAATATTTATGGTATTTCTTGGGATGAATCTTCAACGGCTGGAATGGCGTCATCATATATAGCGCTTTATTTGAAGCTAATTATCCGACGTGGTAAAGAAGTTTGTGTGAAGGGTCTAGAAAAGAAGAAATGGATGGAAACCTATCTAATGCAAAACGTTGTAACTGATATGCTTGCACTAGGTTGTCCTAAGCTATCGGAGTTAAAAATCAATAATCGTTTACTATGTAACATCCATTGTTATAGACACAGCAATAACAGTCTGCAATGTGCAAAACAAAATACATTGTTATTAAAAGAATGGTTTAATAATATTAATAAAAAACAATAAAAAGATTGTGTCTGTATTATTTATTTTAATTTAATTTTACAATGTTAGCCTTATTAACTATTATTATTATAACAACTTCTAGCAAACATTATTTTTATCGATCCAGCTATTGTGTACGTTAGAAAAGCCTAACCATTTTACAAAGACTTTATTTGCACTCTTTCTTAGGACTTTTCTACCAGGTAAATTCATGGATGTTTAATCTTTTACAACTCCATTTCATAAAATACACCTTTGATTTCGTTCTCATCTTGATCTTCTATTGTATATGTTGTCGGATTTGTTACGTTTACCTTTTTAATCTTAAAAATTTCATTTGACCAGGTTAGCGTGTAACCTTTCGTAAATGCTTCCTTGTGTTTACTAATCCTCACACTGTCTTTAATTAAATATTTTGGTTGCAAGTTTGATGTGGGTAAATGATGATTTAAGAATAGTTTCTACATTTGATTTATCAACTTTTACAGGTTTGACTCCGATAGTACTGTGAACTGTATTGTTGTATTGTTTCACAATATCGCTTAATTTTTTATCCAATTGTAAGAACCGTTCAGGTTAAACAAGCGCCACATTTTTCCCTTTAAAGTTCTAATTACACGTTTCACAATGCATGCTTTCTTTGTAGAAAAAACACTATAATGGTTAATGCATATGTCTGCATTAAGTATTGAAAGTGTTTGTTATAATATTCTTTACCAAAATCAGACTGCAAATTTTTTGGTGGATTTTTAAATTTATTTAAAATTGTTTTCATTGCAGCAGTAACATCAATACCAGTTTTACTTTTAAGTGGTACAGCCCATACGTATTTGGAGAAACAATCAATAACTACTAAAATGTATTTAATCCTTTGTTTGTTTGCGAATATGGTAGCATTTCAATCAAATCGGTCTGAAGAAAGTCATTTAAACCTTTTACTATCACTTTGCGTCTCTGAAATTTATTCTTGCTGGTTTATGAAGTTCATTTACTATATCCTCTTTCACTTTTGATTGAGCAACTAACATAATACTTTTTTCTAATCAGGATTTATTAAATACAATTAATAAATACTTTTATGTTTGAATGTCGTTGGCTCCACTTGCTTTGAAAGAACTTTTAATATAAAATCAAGAAACATTGTGGTATTGTTTATGATAGCACCGCTGTCATGAAAGCTGATTACATCCATACGTTTAAGCAAAAGTCCTTGTAACTGTGCAATTACATAACTTTTTTCGTTTATAAGAATTTCAATGTCTTGCGAGCATCCTTTAATATTCTCAATGACTGATTCCTCATAAGAAAATTCATAATTATGTTTAATGTTGAAAATAATGAATGTCTTGTCACCGTCGAGGAATGTACTAGAGTAAAACGTTGCTACTACCGTGTAATGTAGCATGTGTAACTTGTTCTCAATCAAGGTTTTAAATTTTCATTTTTGTTTTAATATTTCTGTTCACTTAGATCTATTTTACGGTTATTTAAGTACCTTCCAAATTTGTCAATTGTCATGTCATCTAATCACTTTCGCCTCGCGCAATTCTTCAATGATCAAATTTATTTCGTTGCCGTGACTTGTGTGTCCAGCAGTCTGAGATGAAACTAAAAGCTGTAATCTATCAACAAGTTTATTGGGATCATTCCAATATAAATAATCTATGGCGTTATTTGATACTTCCATTGTCATACCGTCTCCAAGGCGCTTTCTATAGGGTAATGTTCTAGGCCTACGAGGTGTTTGGGGAAGTATGTTCAATGTAGATATTATATTTTTGTATTTATATGAATTATTACCCTGAATTTGTTCTGTTTCAGAATAATATCTTCTATTAGCATTTGTTTTTTTCACAATATCAAGGTATGACTTTAGATCTTGAGGTCTGTACCCGACAGGATATTTTTTAAACAGTAGTTCGTATAATCCAGGAGTACCTTTATATTTCAAATCATTTATTAACATTTTCATCATCCAACGCAAAATTAGAATTGCCTATTGTACGGTGCGGTTAAATTTCTATAACCCAAAGGCGAGATTTAGAGTGGACTGTATTTTTTCGTAAGGCGTGTTTTAACAAGCAACACAATTAATTAATGTTCTTAAACAAGAGTAGTGGGGTAGGGCCGGTCCTAATTCAAAACGTGTTCAGACGTATTTTCTATATGTAAAATACACGTGCACCGTTTTGAATTAGGATCGGCCTTATATACTTTCAACGTAAAATAGTTGTGAAAACATTTCAATGTAAAATAGTTGTGAAAACATGAATTCTTATATACATTCAAATGTAAAATACTTGTGGGCACGTTTTGAATTAGGATCGGCTTTATATTACTTTCAATGGAACATACATATCTCAAAACACACGTATGTTGAAAAATGTAAGTGCAGAGAAAAATGTGTGTAGCTGTTTTGAATTCGGTTTTCTAGCGAGAAGTTACACGTGCACCGTTTTGAATTAGGATCGGCGTTATATACTTTTAATGTAAAATGTGAAAACCTGAATTCTTATATACTTTCAAATGTAAAATACTTGTGGGCACGTTTTGAATTAGGATCGGCTTTATATTACTTTCAATGGAACATACATACTTTAAAACACACGTATGTTGAAAAATGTAAGTGCAGAGAAAATGTGTGTAGATGTTTTGAATTTGGTTTTCTAGCGAGAAGTTATAAAGTATGACAGATGCAAAATATCGCATTCAAGTCAATTGTGTTTAATTAAAGTGGATTCTGATTTATGTTTTTTATTTATGTTTAGAGGCTGCAAATACACATGGGCCGGTTTCAATTCAAAATGTGTTCACTCTTGTGATTGGTTGAAAAGTGGGTTGGCAAAGTACGCAGATGGTGGTAATCTGCTATATAAGGAGATTGCTCCTAATATTAATTTAATTAGTCGAAGAAAAGCAATATGGATTTTAATACTCTTAATAAAACCACATATCGCAAACCTTATGTAAATTCAAAAGATCTTGTAGTGAATAAGAGGTTTGAAGTTTTAAAAGTAGAAACAATCAAGACAAAATATGGAGAAAGAGTATTAGTGGAAACAGAAGAGTTCAAGAGTATATTGCCATTGAGATATTTTGAATACCTTCAAGCACATGGAGTGAAACAATTAAATGAAAGTATTGGCTCGAGCAAACACGTATACATAACTAGTAAGGGATCGATCGGTCTAACTGTCAACATAGAATCTTCAGAATAATATGTCACTAATCTAAGAAATTAGTTTATTATTATAATAATATACAACTTGTTCTTTACTGTTTAAATTATTATAACACATCTAAGTCGATTGTATAAAGAATGATGTATTTAATTAAAGTGGGTTCTGATTTATGTGCGTTTTACTTTGAGTTTACTACCTTGTTTAGAAAGTCTTGTTTCAAAAGAAACTTTTATAAAATACTTTTTTATTTTACAAATTGTTGAATATTTTGATCTAACTATTTATAAATGAAAAAGTATTTATTAACTCCCGTTCTTGAAGTATCTGCTGCTTCCTCGCCGCTAGTTCCTCTCTTTTTTGCTTTATTATTTCTAGCTCCAAATCTATACGACGCAGTAGCTTCTCTCCACGCTTTTTAAATGCGTTAAGCAACTCTACTGTGTCATCTTTGTAGGATTTGTCATCTTCACAGCAAACAGTCTTATTAGATTCTGTACATAACTTTTTCATAGCCAACATGTTTTTGCCTGATCTGTGAGCATAACATAAAAGATTATTGTAGGTTCACCTTTTCTTTTGTATACTACCTGATGTTTCTGAGAGGATCAGAGTGTGTCAACGATCCGACGATAGCCTCAGAATTTTCAGAATGGTTTTTTGATCTAATGCAACTTATAAATTAGTAGTGTTTTAAAACACATGTATAAATGTGAAAAAGCACTTACCGTGATATATCTATTACGTCACTATCAAAAATAGCAGCAGTGTCGAGTTGAGGCGAATAAGAACCAAAAACTTCTTTAATCAAGTCTTCGTCAGAATGTAATAGAACTTGCTCTAGAACTTTTACGTTGGTACTATTACAATTTTTGAATGATGATAAGTTACTCATTTTTAAAAGTTGCTAGTAATAGTAACTAATAATTATACAAGAAATCTGATTGAATACTGTTGGTAAAATCTACGTGAAGTATTTGTATTAAATAATAAACTGACCTGTTAGAAAAAATTAAAAATTTGCATCGTTGTCTGAAAAAGTTCAGCTCTGTAATCTATTCTAATAAACAAAACAGTATGTAAGCGAATATAATTATACCTCAGCAGAAATAATGAATTAGATTCATTGTCTGAAAAATAAACTGCAATGAAGGCACATAATAAAAAACCTAAATTAGATTAATTTCGTTTTATATTACTGCTGGCATAATTTATTTTCCATAAAACTTAACAAAAATTGACTTTATATGCATATATAGGTATATAGTAATTTGTGTGTGTATATGTTTACGCGAATCATGCTGAATAAGAAATGTTTTAATTCTAACAAAGTACTGCAAAATGTTTTTCTTAATATTGGGTTTTTAAAAAAACCATGAGTGCGTGTAAATTATTATATTTTTCTTTAGATTAATTTCGTTTAAAATAATGCAATGCAAATGATCCTTAACTAGTAATATATATAGAATCAGTTTTAGATTACCGCTGACGCAATTTATATGCATATATAAGTAATTTGTGTGTTTATACAATTTATGTCGCATAAGAAATTCTTTAAAGGTACTGCTATATGATAAAACTGCAGAATGTTTTTTTAATACTGGGTTTTTTAAAAACCATGAGTGCGTGTAAATTATTAAACAAAGACGGTTTAATCTGAGGCATTTTTCAAATTTGCTTTGTTTTTATTAAAAGATTTCATATGTAACCATAAAAAATAGCGCTGTAATGATAGTGTATTTTCTGTACACACATCATAAATCAAAGGTCGTATAAAACATTTTTATTACTATACTGCAAACAAAAATTTTTTCGTGCAAACGCAGCTGAATGAAAAATGATGCTGTATGTTAATTCTTTTTACAGTTGTTTTGCTTACGTCAGATGATATTTTTGTATAAACAGTAAATAGAGCTATACGTATATTAAGTAGTGTATTTGATTTGTATAGAATCATGAATTCTGAAACCGTGGCCGAGATTAGTAGCGCTATTTTAAAGTTAACTGTAAAATGCGTGAATCTAATCAAATCAGTCAATGAAATAACGAAGCACATTTTAATTATCAAAGCAAATATTAGTATATTGAAGCTTGCTATTAGAAATAAGGTATACGAAAACAATCGACAAGAAAATCCTAGTAGGCTGGAATCTAATTTGGCACATCTTAAAAGCTACCTTGTACGATTGAGGCACTTGAAACGCTCTTTGGAATATCGAGGTAAAGGTGTTGATGCAACGCTTTCTAGAAGTCATACTCGAAAAAATTTGATTTGGCATGATGTACAATCATGTTTTGGAAGTCGAATAATTACGGGACTTATTACCAATTTAAGTTATAGAGATCCTCTAGTGTTCTTAGACAAGGCGTTCGCTAGTTTTAAACGCAAGATTGTTGCTTGCTTAAAAAAGTCAATGTTGAAAGTTAATGTAATATTTGCCGCTAACTTTGTTAAGCCTACAACTGGCGAAATAGATTTGAAAACGTTTCCTACTGCAAATCGTCACATCGATATAAATACCAATCTGAAGCGCCGGTATAAGGAGAACGTATTGGACAAGATTTCGAAGCGATTAGAAGAATTTAGCGAGAAGGATTCTGGTTGGGCAATCCAAGAAGTTTTACACTTGAAGGTAAATATAATCAATCATGATCCACCTAAATGAGGGTGTTCAACGTTTGTACCGGTTCCGGACTTTATAAAAAAAAAAGCTGTGGTAAATGTAACATATAACGACCAACATTGCATTCTTTGGACCTTGGTTTCCGCTTTGTATCCTGCTAAACAAAATAGTCAGAGAATATCTAGCTATTCACATTTTGATACAGTATTACGCTACAATTCAATTCAGTTTCCAATTGCGTTAAAGGACATAAAAAAAATTGAGAAGCTTAACAATCTCGCAATTAACCTATGTTGTATAGAAAATACTAAAATACTGCCATTTTGTTTAAGTAAAAATTTAAAAAAAATTGAACCTATTAATCTGTTAGTTTTAAATAATGATTCCTTACAATATTCTCGTCCGACAAATGCTAATGAGAATCACTTTCATTTTACTTGGATTAAGGATATGTCAAAATTATTTGCAAAACAGTTGTCTTCACATCACCATAGAAAATTTTTTTGTTATAGATGTTTAAATAATTTTAGTACAACAGCATTACTTAAGCGTCATTCGAATTATTGCGAAAAACAGAATACTTGCTCAATAAGATTAC
This sequence comes from Platerodrilus igneus, assembly GCA_036346225.1. Classification (NCBI taxonomy): domain Eukaryota; kingdom Metazoa; phylum Arthropoda; class Insecta; order Coleoptera; family Lycidae; genus Platerodrilus; species Platerodrilus igneus. The sequence continues at coordinate 1,041,568 of JARFIW010001273.1, forward strand.
CCGAAGAATCCGAAAAGTATCTAACATTTAAACATTTCCACTATCAAGAAAAAGTATCATTTGTAGTTTATGCAGATCTCGAATGTATATTAGAACCATGCAATGAGCCGGAGGTAATATTAAACACAGTCCGTTACCAAAGGCATATACCCTTTAGTGTAGCGTACTATTTGAAATGCTCGTATGATAATAAATATTCCAAATTTCAATTGTATCGCGGAAAGGATTGTATAGAATGGTTTGTTGCTCAATTGAAACTGATTTCAGAAACGACTAATAAAATTTTCTGTAACCCAAAACCTATGAATCCTTTAACGGAAGAACAAAAGTCAGCATTTAAATTTGCCCTTCACTGTCACATTTGCAATAAACCATTTAGTATAGATGATATTAGAGTTCGCGATTACTGCCACTTTACAGGTGAATTTCGAGAAGCGGCTCATCAAGATTGCAACATCAATTATCATAATTCTTATATGATACCGGTAGTTTTTCATAACTTATCAGACTACGACTTGCATTTCATTATTAAAAAAATCTCGTTAGAGTTTTCAGGATCGTTAAGCATTCTACCAATAAATAAGGAAAAATCTTTTACAAAATATGTAAAAGGTATGGAAGTTAGTTTTAGATTTATCGATTCAATCAGGTTTATGGCATCTAGCATCGAAAAATTAGCTTCCTACTTAGATGATAATAAAAAATCCATTACCAGGGAAAATTGTAACACTGATAATAAGTTTCAGTTACTTACGCGTAAAGGCATATTTCCCTATGATTACATTAACTCTTGGGATAGTCTCAATGAAACCGATTTACCCTGTAAAACAGCATTCTTTAATCGTTTGCGCAATGAAGAAATCTCAGATGAAGACTACAATCATGCTAAACACGTTTGGCAAACATTTAATATAAAAACACTAGGGGACTATTCAGACCTATATTTAAAAACAGATGTACTGCTCTTGACTGATATATTTGAAAACTTTAGAAAAACTTGTATGTTCACGTATAAGTTAGATCCACTTCACTACTTTACGGCTCCTGGTTTAGCTCTAGATGTAATGTTAAAAACGACGAACGTTAAACTCGAGTTGCTTACTGATATTGAAAAAATAATGTTTTTAGAACGGGGAATTCGTGGCGGTGTTTCTCAATGTTCGAATAGATATGCTAAAGCAAATAACAAATATATGAATGCAGATTATGATCCAAATTTCGATTCTAAATATTTAATGTATTTTGATGTTAATAATTGATATTTATATTCCCGATGATTCTGATGTAGGATATATTTTTGAATGCGATTTACACTACCCAGTATCTTTACATGAAATTCACAGTGACTTACCTTTGGCGCCTGAACATATGATACCACCATTACCTTCTAATAAATCAAACTTAAAGAAATTACTTACAACTTTATATCCAAAACTCAACTATATTATTCACTAAAAGAATTTAAAAATGTATTTAAGCTACTGTTTAGAACTGAAAAAGATTCATAAGGTTCTTCGGTTTAAACAAGCCCCTTGGTTAAAAGAATACATTGATTTGAATACGAAATTAAGACAACAGTCAAAAAACAGTTTCGATATATGATTTTATAAAAATATGATAAATTCGGTTTATGGAAAAATGATGGAAAACGTACGGAAAAGGAAAGATGTGAAATTAGTGACCGAATGGGAAGGACGGTTTGGAGCTCGTAGTTACATAGCGAAGCCTAAATTTCACAGTTGCACTGTGTTAGACAAAGATCTATTCTTAATAGGAATGAATAAATTAGAGGTTTATTTAAACAAACCCATTTATGTAGGTTTCTCTATTCTAGATATTTCAAAAACCTATTTATATGAATTTCACTATAGTTATATAAAATCGCAATTTGCTAACAAAGCAAATCTGCTGTACACGGATACGGATAGTTTGATATACGAGTTTAGCGTTGAAGATATTTACTCTTATATCAAACAAGATATTCATAGATTTGATACTTCCGATTACGACCCTCATAACAAATATCATATTCCAATATCAAATAGAAAGGTTCCTGGTATTATGAAAGATGAAAACAATGGTGATATCATGCTAGAGTTTGTAGGGCTTAGATCTAAAATGTACACTTACAGTGTTATAATCTTCCTTAGCAAGTATTAAGCAAATTTCTTTTGACGGTTATAAGAATGCTTTGTTTTATAAACAGACTGCACAGAAACAGCAATGTTTAATTAGATCAGCCAAACATGATGTCTTTACAATTAAACAAAACAAAATTGTTCTTAATCCAAGTGATGATAAAAAGAATTCTTAGTACCTCAACCACTGATACTAAACCTTGGGGGTATAACTATACACTCAGAAATGACTTGTAAAGCTTCATTTTATCTCGATTAACATATAATATTTTTTAGTTATAAAACTTCAGTGTTATGTTTATACCTGCACAAATACGGAGTTTTTCGTTTTGGATGTATCTAAAAATAGGATACCTTTCAATCTGCCCGAGTTTGAACTATATTAGTATAAATGTATTGTGGAGAAAAATAGTAGTAGTAACCGTTCTGTTTAAAAAAAATCCAGTTTGTTAATAACATACCAGTTAGTTTATTTGAGAAATGTATAACAAAACTTTTATTTAAAATTGTCAATGTTTATGGCTGTTTACTAAATCACTTAATAATTCAAACATGTAAAAGATATTGTAAAAACATGTAAAAATATTAATAAATAGACTGTGATTGCTAAATGATTTATTGTTTTTTCATAATTTGTAAAGGTACAGTAATAATAAAGTAATTATAATATTCTTATGCTGTTTGAGAGTGGATTGTATTTGACTATCTTATCATGAAGTATTAGGCAATGACAAGATGTATTTGGCAAAACGTTTCTGCTAGTTTCAAATTCTAATCTAATATCGACAGTACCAGATTTTAACGCTTCGTTTTGTCTAGAACAATCTATGACTACTAATGGTGCAATACTTCGTAAATCTTCAGGATTAAAAAGTGGTTCATTTTCCTTTTCGTAGTACGATTGCTGAAACTGAGCATACATCTCATATAACAACGCAGTCTGTTTATTCTCGAACTTCAAATTTAAGTTATCGTACGGGAAAATTTCTGAATTTAAATAGAGTTTCATGTTGGTTAAATAGCAATGATCAAAACGACTGTAGTTGCTCATGTATCTATTTTTTCGGTTGGTTTGGAAACCAACAATCACAAATCTTGGTTTTCTAATTGTGTTGTTGTTTTAATGTTCCATGTATGACGTTGCGTTTCTTGTAGAAGTTGATATTCATGCAACTCCCATCCTCTAAACGGAATATGTAAATCCTGATTTTGTGCAACGCATTCTATTAAATTAATTCGTTGAGTATCATCAACGGCTACATGCGGCATTTTCCATAAAACTTTGTTTAAAACAACTTTTATTTCTTCATCGGGTGTAGGATTAATTATAGCATTAGTATCAAAACTAGAACGTAGTAAAACTAACTCATGACGGAGGTTTCAAATAATTTTTTTAAAATCTTCGCGTAATCCGAGAACCATTGAAAGGTTTATTGCAACATTAAAATTCCCATTGGCATCAACTATTTGCGAATCATCCATAGGAAACCACCCAGCGTTTTGTAAATGTTTACTTTGATTGCTATTATATAAAACATATCCCTTCATTATAGACGTTAATCCAGGATTCCGAACACGATCTACAATGATACCACAAATCTCATATCTAATTTCATCAAAAAGCAGCAATATTCCATTATTAACAAACTTTGCTGTCTGAGACGGCGTGTTACAGGCGGAAAAGCTACTAAGTGTATCTTTTCCAGTCAAATTATAAAATGGGTGCGGCCTGTAAAACAAAAATTAAAGGGGGGTCACCGGCACTAGCTAGCGGGAGGTCGTGGATCATAAAGAGGGTTAAAATTTTGAAAAAAGGGGTTAAATTAATTTATAATATACTACAAAAATGTGGCACTTACCTTTCATAAAATATTGTGGCTTAATGACAATTGCCAAGGGCGCCAGACAAGTCGAGAATGTCCAAATGTTCGTACAAAACCTTGAGAGACTTGTCATCCCAAGGAGGACAATTGTTCCTTTTAATCAATTCCTCACTTTTTTACTACTTATATAAGAAAAATAAGAAAAACTATTGACTTAATCAACGGCAAACAAAACTATTTAATTCACAGAGCAATAAACGTGAACCTATTACATTCATTGATTTAGAAATTTAAGTGAATAGGTGACTATGGAATTTATGAAAATTTTGAGTACATAAGTAGTTATCAAACACTTGTATATGAAAGAAACTTATATTATAAATCGTACACTAATTTAATCCTACGGTTTATGGCCAAAACGTCCTAACAAATAAACTAACTAAAAATTGGTCATGCTACTTAACTATAAAAGCTTACTTACTAATAATTTGTCCATTGTTTGAGGGTTTGTTTTCCAACGTAGAGCAGTTCTTAATTTTGGGAAGAGAATCTCGCTTGTTGCTTCTGTTTATAATGTTTAGGAAAATTGACTGGCACACGAACTCGGCAGAATTTTGACAACATAACTTACTTGCTGCGTCACACGCCTACAAGCTTTTTAAATATTTATCTTGCATCACTATAAATCCGCGACATATGGGCATAACCCTCGCGAAACTGGAAGAGTAACACTTCTTTCCAATTTTTTACTAACGTGATACGAAGTGTAATATTCTATGTCATGCCAGAGAACCGTTACCCGCAAACTACGTTTCTCTCTACTTCTTGACCACCGTCGGCCCCATTGGAAGAACTCCTCGTCTTTGGCTAAAGCCTTCAAATATATAGACTAAATTTCCTACCCTAATAACGTACGTCATTTTCTGTTATCCGATGACTGAACTGAACCTCCCACAAAACAAGATTTCAGAAACCAAATCCAACCCCTTTTCAGATGAGAATCACGGAAGCAACTATTTTTCCCAAGAATTTAAATTATCTATTCCTTCTACGAATTACCTAATTATTGCAATGTGGGATCTACCTATGGCGGCCGTAGTCTGGCATTAACAAAGACCGGCAAACCTACTTGAGCCGAAATGGATTTTAAATACAATGAATGTCTCCAGACTACTTAAAATTACTTGTAATATTTGAACAAATCAATTGGAAATAGTTTCATCTATTTATAAAAGGTTTCGTCTTGTATAACCCGCCTGTCAATCACGAAAGGTTAAGCTTTTCAAACTGAAATTGGTTTTCTTTATTTACACTAAAAAGGTACTAAACTTTTAAGAAGTTTATTGTATTTGACTTACGGAGGTCTAGAGCATTTAAATGATGACCTGCCGCTGGAATTTAGTAGCCCGAAGCTATCGGTATATGTGCTTTTTATACAAGGGAGCCTGACTGAATGTAAAGTAATTTATTGTGGGAATTTTTGTCTATACTTTATTCAAGTTACTGAATTTCAATTAATTAATTTGTTTAATTGTTAACATTACAAAATAATGTTACAGGCGTTCCATCTGTTCTAATTAATTTGCCTTCTACGTACAGCATGCTCTTCGATGGTAAAGTGTATACATCTTGTTGTTGTATAGGTATTCAAATTTCATCTTTATTGTTTAAAGATGTGTTAGCATAAGGTTGATGAGTATGTTTTTCAATATTAACAATTGCATTGTCAAAGTAAACTTTTTCACGCACGTTCAGTATTTCACTATTCATTCTACTTTTTAATTAAATAAATGCAGCCCTAACGATTGTAGAAACTGTCGGTTTTGTGTTGTTAGCGGTCTTGGAACAATCAATCGAGTGTCGATTGCTTTGAAATTTCTAGCATTTATATCAATTCTTGACATGTTGCGTGCATTATACTTAATACCCATGGCTATTGCAGATTTTTTTTAAATGGAACCTTACAGTTAACAGTTCTCCTCTAAAATTAACTGAATTTCCATCTTGATCTAACATTTTAACTATTATTTCATTTATTATACGTGACCTGATTGGTAAATATATAATCGTAGGTGGGCACTCGACAATTTTAAAACCTGCAGGTACTTGAGGAAAAAATTCGTGTATTACATGGGCTGGTTTACTATTTAAATAGGATCCACTTGCAATATTACAATCGATTAAAACTGCATTTACTTTACAAATGTTGATCGCGTAGTCTGCTTGATGCGTGACATATGCTAGCAATTTTCGCGGATTGAAACCAAGTAGAGAACCAATTGAATCCTTTTTGGTAAAATCCACATCTAGACTACATTTAATACTACATTTAAGTGTATTATTTTCAGCTGTAATTTCTATATACACTGGCGTCTTTCTAGCGCTTCGTGATTGTTCCATATGACCACTCCATCTTTTATCACCTAAAGCTTGTTGAAGATATTTATTAATTTCTCTCATCTCATAACCACCTTCAGGTATAACTATGAATTCTCCGTTAGATCCATAATAAAATTTATTATTTATTCCTTTTTCTGTTTGGAATTGTGTTATAAGACTCAAAATTTGTTAATCCTAATACGTACTCCGAATCATTATCCAAGTTTATAGGCGGATTAAAATTGCTTGTTAAAACTGAAGTGTTTCCCGTTAGAGTAAAAGTGTACGACATGACAACTTCGTACGCAGTTCTATGTACTACTTAGAAATTGTAAGCATAAATGACCGCAAAACACAGTACCGTACGATTGTTCTTGGTTAATGTTATAAAGAATTTTACATTTACCTCCGCTATTCAAATAACTTATCAACTCTGTTGGCGGTCGCAGGTTTCCGTAGCTGTCATAGTAAATAGCGCTACTACCGTACTTTTTATAAGAGGTCCAATGCGTGCCTAAACCTTCTATTCCATCTAAATTAATTATACCACATTCTTTTATATTAACTTTCTTGGGAAGATTGTTTCTCATGAACACTCCACGGAAATATGGTACTTCTAATTGCTTAACAAACTCTATTAATTCTACATTGCTTAGTGCTCGATTAGGTAAAATCAAGTTGCGTTCCTTTGAGGTTTTGCAGGGCTAAAAAGACCAAAACCTTTTTATAAGGTTTGATGTACATGCCGTTTCCGACTGCAATGTCCTCCATTGCCTTGTTATGACTTTGTTTTTCCGCTAGTTGTTCCTTAGCTATTTTACTATCTGAAACTGCTTTTGCAACAGCAGCTGCACCTCCAGTAAGAGTACCAAGGGCGCTTAGCCCTGCTAAAATTGGTATTAGTGGTAGAAAACCTCCTGTTTTAGGAATTGATATAATACGAGCTGATTTAATATACTTCTTTTGTTTTGCTGTATTGGCGGCCTTAATTGATTGCTATGTTGATTGCATCCATAATATTAGATCCTTTAGCCTTTTTTAAAGCTGTACGTGCTTGTTTGATATTACTTTTAATACTTAGCGTTCTTCTTATTTTACGTTTCTTTATCAGTTTTCTTATTTTATTGATATTTTTGTTCTCAGTGATGCACAGGCACCCATACCAAGTTTTACTTTAGCTTTCATTGCGGTAGCTACTCCAAATGCTGCTACTTTTTCACCTAAAGACGAGTCACCAGAATTTAGTCTTTCTGTAGCTAACTGAGCTAACTTCGAATCTGCTTGATGGCGTTTAGATAGATCCTTTTCTTTGGAGTATGCAATATCGTGCTCCTTACAAGCCTCGTCTAACTTGTTTATTCCTTGTCTCCCCGAGCTAACCGTTCGATTAGTTTTGTACCCGGACCGCAAAATTTGTAACCCGGAATATGCGCTTCAAATGGTAAATTGTTAATTACAGTATTTAATAGTCCGTTCCCAGTAGTTTTAGAATTATTATATGTAATCATTAGCGGACAACTATCCTCTCAAGCTGTGCAGTAAATAAATAAAATATTGTGAATTAATGATTCTTTAAATACTCGCCGTTTCTTATATATATAATTCCACTTTTTTACAAATCGAATTTAGTACTTGCAAACATGCGTGTTGTGAAACAATCAACACCTTTAACCATAAACAATAATGACATTGGCGTGCAATGCTTAGCTAAAAAGAAAAAACATAGCGTTCTTCTGCCTTCATCTATTCGATGTCTAGTTGTTGGTCCATCAAATTGCGGTAAAACCAACGTTATGATTGGGTTGATAGAACATCATAATGGTTTAAAGTTTGAAAACGTATATGTTTATTCTAAATCACTTTATCAACCAAAGTATCAATACCTTGAAAGTCTACTGCGACCAATAAATGGGATCAAATATTATACATTTTCCATTTCTGATAATATTATATCACCATCTGATGCTCGAAATAATTTTATATTTGTTTTTGATGACGTAGCTTGTGATAAACAAGGCATCATTAGGGAATACTTTAGTATGGGGCGTCATAAACAAGTAGACAGTTTTACCTTTGTCAAAGTTTAACCGTATTTTTCTTACACCTAATAATTAATTTTAAAGTTTAAATTTAAACAAATTTATTTAAATTAAACAATAAAAAGATAGTAATATTCATAAATATAAATTGTAAATATTGCTGCTTGTTGGCAAGCTAGTTTCCTTAATTTAGACAAATGTTTCCACCGGAAGGAACCAATGGTTTTGTACTTAAAATTTAAACTTGGGACCAAAAACGAGTCAAGATAGAATTATTAGCATGAACAAAAATATTAAAATTTTAATTAAAAAAAAATTTAAAAAAATTCCTTTAAAATAATAATGGCCAATAACAATTTTCCCAATAAATTATTAAAAATTTTGCTAATAAATTTAGGGGAAAGTTGGTTTGAATTTAAAAAGGGAAGAAATGGTTTATTAATTAAAAAATTAAACCTTAAATTCAGAAAAACGTTGGAAAATAAACGCGGTAAGTCAGATTTACCGAATTTAAAATGATCCAAGGGAAGTGTTTGAAATTTGGAAAATTTGAAAGAATTAATAAATAAAGAACCAGGAATAATACAAAATTTAAATTATTTAAATTATTCAACACCTAAATTTTATTTGAGTTATTTTACAATATGTTTAAAGATTTTAAGAAGAATTTGTCATAAAAAATTAGGTTTAATGATTCTGGTTCCTATAAAGGCCAATTCTTATTTTTTTAATTTTGTTTAAAAATAATTTGAAAATTTTATCCTGATTATTCGGTTATTTTTACCCGGGTTAAATTTAAAGTTAAATTACCTTATTTTGAAAGAACAAATCTTGAAATTAAGGAAACGCAAATTAGGGTAAAAATAAAATCTTGTGATATGAACAAATAAATTATGATATGTTTGCTTAAACTAAAATTTTATAGAAATGATTAATTTATAAATATTTAATTAGAAGGTTAAACTTCACTAAAATTCTTTTTATAAAAAATTAATGACAAGATAGTAAGCATATATATTGCAGTCACATGTATATATATCCGATTTCTACATATGAATAGAATTCATTTTGTTTCATTTGAATGAAGTTTTATTATTCTACATTTAAATTAAGAAAAGAAAACTAGAGCAAACCCTCATTAAGTAAAAGACAGAATAATGAAAATGAATCCTTTAGTATTTCACAGATGTTTAAATTCATTTATTCTATTTTTGGCATATGCTTTTGAAGACACAAATAGTGTCCATGTGGTGTTTTGTTTGTTCACAGGTAAAGCTGAGACAACTGTTTGACATCTGGTGGTTGAGGTTTTGGTAAGTGTGTGATAAAGAGTGAAATTCAAATTTTATGGCTATGATAGTGGTGTTAAGATAAGGTTTCCGCATTTCCCTTATACAAACACAGTTAAATTTTGTTGGCACCTGTATTAAAAATACGGTGGCGCCTATAAAAATATTTTTGGTCGATTATCCACCCATGACCCATGCTCATGATCTACCCAGGGCTAACACTCTACTAGCCGTTTAACCCTAAGAGTTTTCTTTGTCTAAAGCCGTTTTCCATCTGACATTACCCTGGGCTTGGAGTCTAAAGAAGAAAATCTCGACCTAGTGACATCAGATTAAAAATAGAGAGTTTTAGTATATAGCTGATAGTCACGAGGATAAAGGGTAATAAACTTACAAAAGTTTTAATTACCCCCGTTTTTTAAAACTAAAACTATTATATTACACTTGCGCTCGCAACGTGGGGCTGGAAATTCATTTAGAGGCTGGAATTTCATTTAGAGACTCGAAATTCAGTTAGAGACTCGAATAATTTCACTTAGAGGCTGGAACATTTAGTAGTTATTTTCATCACACTTATATTCACCGACTGAGGTTTGCTTTGATATTAGTAACGTCTTCTTTTAGTTTCATTTTTGTTAAAGTTTGTTACAGTTTATAGTGGGTTCTTCTTTATATAGTTAGGACATTCGTTTGTTTGAGATTTCATCTTCAAAAATTTTATAATTGAGTTACGTTAGAGGTATTCAGATATTTAATTATGGCAGAAACTTATAGCATCGTACATTTACTTAAAATGAGTTAGAATATGAATTGAACATTAGAGGCATTGAAAATTCAAGACCAGTTTCAGATAAAAGGAAAATTTTAGCAAGGTTGTTGGCCAAAAAACAGATAAACCCGGTTGTTTGATAGATCCTTCTTACTATAAAGTAGATTTCAAAGTAGAGAAAGAAGAGATTGAGTCTAGTATAGAGTCAGTTAAAAATGTTTTGTTAGAATTTATGGATGATCCCGCTGAGTCAATTTTTAAAAGGATAAGGTCAAGATTAGTACATCTTACAGGTAGAATTCAACGGTTAAAGCTCCCTAAAGAAAATTTTGAGGAAATTGTGTTATTTAAAATGAAAGTTTGGCTACTATTCTTGTTGTGGAAGCAGATCTGCATGAGAAATTAAATAAGGGTACGAGTTCAAATCATAAAGATATTAATATAAATCCTATTGCTGCATCTAATGTGCCCATTCCAACGGTTACATATGTCACACAGTCAGTCCCTATTGGATCTTGGTCGATAAAATATTCAGGAAACCCATCTCTCTTATATCAATTTTAGAAAACATTAGTGACATTGCACAGTCTCGAAAGGTATCTGAAATGGAATTGTTTAATTCTGCAGTTGAATTGTTTACTGGTGATGCCTTAGTATGGTATCGTTGCGTTCGTAGTTCATTAACAGATTGGAGTTCGTTGGTTAGTAGACTAAAGGAAGATTTCTTGCCAGCACATCCTGAAGACGATATTTGGGAAAAATCAAAATAGATTACAGAGGAATGGTGAATCAGTTGTATTGTTCATTGCTAATATGGAAAATTTGTTTAACCGATTACCTATTATTCCTGCAGAACACACTAAAGTTAGAATAGTCAAGAAAAATTTATTGCCATATTTCATTCAGCATCTTGCTCTTACAGAGATAGAGGATATTAGTACGTTAGTTAAACTGTGTAAGAAGTTAGAAGAAGCTTCTTTAAGTAAACATAAGTCTGTTTCATGTTGCACCATATAGTCACAAGCAGCCTATTAATTATTTTAATCCACGTTTTAGAAACAAAACCCCTAGTTCATTTCAGAATGATTCAAGTCGTGTTTATACCCCTACATCTTCACATTCCCCAGTACAAGTTCTTAATTCTGCTACCCCAATGACAGAAAAGAGTGGAGTAGGTAACTCATTTATTAAGCATAAATTGGTATGTTGGAATTGTTCACGTTATGGACATACTTTCAGTGTCTGTAGATCTTTTAAGAGATTATTTTGTTATGGTTGTGGTCGTAAAGGAGTGACTAGTATCACTTGTCCGTCGTGTCCAACTCAACGAGTAAAGGAACAGAAGTTGATTAGCGAAATTCCTGTTTCTAGATAAAGTGTTAAAGTTATTTGATATGGATGTTACGAGTTTATTTGATTTTGGATGTATTACATCGATAGTAGGTTCATCTTTTAGTCTTATTAGTTATGTTTGTTGGTCGATTAATGGTACACTAGTTTTTACTGTTGAAATATAGTTTTGAAGATTGCTCTTGTGCATGAGCACGTTTTGGTTTAGTTTGATTGGTTTTGAGTAGCAATTTTTATGGTCGCGTTACAACGTAGTATGTTGAGTTAAGTTAGATCTGTGCGAGACTTGTTGTGGTTCATCGTGTAGCGTTATGTTAGTCTAGACGAAACTCCGGAAGGGTTGGTCGCTCAGCGTTATGTCAGTCTATGCGAGGGTCGTGGTAAGTTTGTCGCGTTAGCAGTTTTGGCATCGTCACTTGAGATTATTTGAAGTCGGTTATGATGTGATTCGTTTTGCTTATTTAGTTTGTCAGTCTAGATGAGACTCAGAGAAGAGTTTGTCATTCTAGCAATTTTGTTTATAAGTCTAGGTGAGGCTCATAGAGGAGCTTGTCATACTAGCAAATTTATGCGTTGTGAAGCACTTTAGTTTATATCGACAGTTTGATTATGGGTAGAGTAAGCGTGTACCAGAACATTTATTAATGGTTATCATGAAGTAAAGTAGAAAATAATTTCGTATTCAAATTCCCCCTTTTTCATTTATCCGTATCTTCAAATTTAAGTCTAAGAAAATGTTTAGTATCGATAATTCTGCGACAGATGAAGGTGAAAATGAAGATGTTAAGAATGTTTCTGATCCTTAAGTACTTCTAATTATAGTTGATGTCAGTAGTAATTCCTTTTGGTCCATGTTTTAAACTCTTAAGTAAGACAAGATTAAAGTTAGTGAAATTTTTTTGATTTGTTTAAAGTAATTTTTGTTTTAGTAGTAATAGAGCTTAATATGTTTGTTGATTTAGATGTTGCATGTGTTAAATGATAATTTTTGATGACGACAAGGATGTGTTAAATGATAATTTTTGATGACGACAAGGATATGTTTATGGATTTTGAATGATGATATATTTTTTGAGGTGTTTGAGAGTGCAGCATATGCTTAGAGATGTTGCAGGTATATAGAGAAGAATATGTATTTGGTGAAGAGGTGCGTATTCAGTTATGAGGTACATGATGGAGATTATAGAGAGTGTTTAGTAAAGTGTTGAGTATAGTTATATAGTTAGAGTGTGATAGAGTATTAAGCATTAAAGGAATGCTTGAGTTTTGGTTTAGTAGGTTGAGACTAGGCCTGATGTGCTTATTTTTATTGAGAGTGTACATGAGCTAAGAGAGTTCATGAAGAGTTTTTTTTGTGAGTTGCTGGTGGATGTCTCCCAGTAGGCTCAAAGTATGATTTATTAGTGGTTTTGGAGTTCTTTGGTGATGAATCACTGATGTTGTAGAATTTTTGAGAGATATAGTTGAGTCTGTAGCATAGTAGTCGTACAGATAATGTTGTGAGGTGCTCACTCAAAGATCAAAGGTATCTTGTTGATGAATAAGTATTGTTAATACTTTGTCTGTTTCTCGAGTGTTAGAGATTTGTTTCGTGAATGGACTTCGTAAATAACAGCTTTTGGTACTTATTAAATTCATCGATTAGTTTAAATGTAATTAGCACTTGGAAAGTTATGTACATAAACCCTTAAGACAGATATAGTAAATTAGAGAAAAGTATTCGTTGTACAGATTTTTGTTTAATAGTAATTTTGTTATACATTCGATTTTGTTTATTACAGTTCTAATTTATAGAAAAATATTTTTCGCTTCAGGTAAAATCTTTTTTTATTTTGATATGGTTGTTGCGTTTGTAACTATAGATGACATGCATCCACTGAGTGTTAGATTCCCCTAATTATTCTTAACTGATTGACGTAAATACTGATTATGACTTCCCGAATTTGTCCCTTTATAGGCGTGTAGTACGCGCAGTTACTAATCACTCAATCCCATGCATTAATATTCCCCCATATCAATTAGTGAATGATTCTGATTTTTTGTTAAACTCATCGTTAGTTATAGTTAAAGTTTGTGCTTTTTGTTGTGAGTTGTTAGAGGTTTATACAGTTAATGAGAGTAATTTTGAAGTTTCAGTCAAAAATTTTTTTAGAAAAAATTCTTCCATACCTCGAATTTTTTCTCTTGGGAAGAGGCTGTGTAACGTATTTTTTTTCTTGTTGCACCAAGCCTAATAGATTAATAATAAAACAGATAAATTTTAAAGCATTTAATTCGTAAATATTCAGCCAATAAAAAGTAAAGTATAATATTCCCAATAACACATAGAATCTAGGAGATTTATATTCTGTGGCTTGTTGCCAAGCGTAGTCCAGTTAATTATGAGCACTTTTGTTTCCAACGTCGAAGAATCAAGTCGCTTTTTGTAGACTAGAGATAAAAGTCAAGATGGCTCGACTAAAACACGAGGCGTCTAATAGAGTCAGAAAGAAGAACTTGAGTTGAGAACATGGAACAATAATATACATCATTTAAGACAGTTGGTATAGATTAATATTATAAATTAAACTAATATATTTCACTTTAGTGCAATATCTAATGGACATATCTACAACAACAATTTTCAATGTTAAATTATAATAAATTTTCGTCGCAGTAATTTAAAGCAGGCAGTTATGGTTTCGTTCTATCTATTTAATACGCCGTATAGAAATGGTTTATTATACAAAGAATCTTGGTACTTCAAACTTACAGATGATTAATACGCTGGAAAAATACAACAGCTGACGTCATGATTTTGCACCTGCAATTTATTTGGATACACGTGAGTGTTTGAAACTTTCCGTAACTTTGAAAGTATTATAAATTATTATGAGATTTCCTACGTTGATTATTAGAATAACACAAATTTAAAGTAGTTCTTTTTAAAGTTAATAACACACCGAATAAATATTTAGTTTGTCAGTTATTTGTACACGCATTCAATGTGTGTCAAGATATTTAGAATGACAACTTGTGTCAGATAAAAAAATAGTATAGATTCTGTTTCCTAATCTAGACGCCAGATGCAGTCTTGATTTAATTTTCACATTTTGCTTAAAAACAATTAAGGTCATGTAAAAGCTTTTTATTGGTGCTGATATTCGTGTATATTTTTGTGTAGACAACAGTTAAATTTGAATAGTTGCATTTTATGATCGTTATTTTTCTGATGATCAATCTTTGTTGTAAATGGTCAAGGAAGCGCTTCAATGATTATAGTAAAATAAAATCTTGTGATATGAACAAATAAATTATGATATGTTTGCTTAAACTAAAATTTTATAGAAATGATTAATTTATAAATATTTATTTAGAAGGTTAAACTTCACTAAAATTCTTTTTATAAAAAATTAATGACAAGATAGTAAGCATATATATTGCAGTCACATGTATATATATATCCGATTTCTACATATGAATAGAATTCATTTTGTTTCATTTGAATGAAGTTTTATTATTCTACATTTAAATTAAGAAAAAGAAAACTAGAGCAAACCCTCATTAAGTAAAAGACAGAATAATGAAAATGAATCCCTTTAGTATTTCACAGATGTTTAAATTCATTTATTCTATTTTTGGCATATGCTTTTGAAGACACAAATAGTGTCCATGTGGTGTTTTGTTTGTTCACAGGTAAAGCTGAGACAACTGTTTGACATCTGGTGGTTGAGGTTTTGGTAAGTGTGTGATAAAGAGTGAAATTCAAATTTTATGGCTATGATAGTGGTGTTAAGATAAGGTTTCCGCATTTCCCTTATACAAACACAGTTAAATTTTGTTGGCACCTGTATTAAAAAATACGGTGGCGCCTATAAAAAATATTTTTGGTCGATTATCCACCCATGACCCATGCTCATGATCTACCCAGAGCTAACACTCTACTAGCCGTTTAACTCCTAAGAGTTTTCTTTGTCTAAAGCCGTTTTCCATCTGACATTACCCTGGGCTTGGAGTCTAAAGAAGAAAATCTCGACCTAGTGACATCAGATTAAAAATAGAGAGTTTTAGTATATAGCTGATAGTCACGAGGATAAAGGGTAATAAACTTACAAAAGTTTTAATTACCTCCGTTTTTTATTTTAAAACTATTATTATTACAAAGTTATACTCGTATACCTAAGCACTTACTACGTGATAATGCTAATCTTTTAGTTTTATTTAAACAAGATGATTTAAACTTAAAACATATATATGACGATCACGTCAATACTGACATGAAGTATGATAAATTTCGTGAAATATGTGCTGCTTGTTGGCAAGACAAATACGATTTCTTAGTTGTAGACAAAGATAGTGATCCGGGTCCAGGGAGGTACCGAATAGGTTTTGATCACTTCATACATATTTAAACCTTGAGAGACCTAAGTATCGTTAGTAACGAAGAATTTTTTTATTACAATAAACTTTTTAATTAAGAAAAGAAACATTGTAAAAAACAAATTGCGCCAGTTAAAAGATAATGAAGTCGTCCAAATGGAATCAATCTTGCCCATAACATCGCGATTAGAAACTATTGCTAATAAACTGGATGGGGAAAGTGTGGTAAAGAAAGAAAAATTTAAAGAAGAAGAAGAAGAACTGCCTCATAGCAGTGTAAAAAAAATTAAACCTAAATTGCTAGAAAGGAACGTTGACTATATTGACTTGCCGGTTATAGCTCAGCATATACCGAATATAAAAAATGATGCCATAGAGGAAGTTGATGATGATGATGTTGAGAATGAATACGAAGCAGAAGTTAATCCAAATGCACAAGAAGCCCAGGAATATATACAAAGCTTTGCCGATTCACCTGGTATGACACATTATCTCGAACAGCTACATCCGCTACCTCGAGAATATATTTACAATATGTTTAAAGATGTTAAGGACGAATTTGATCATAAATATGGTATTAGGTTTAACCCTGACTCAAATGGTTCTATAATAGGCAATTCGTATTTCGCGTTGGATGATGAAAATGTTCTAATAAATGATTTGAAATATAAATGTACTCCTAGATTATACGAACTACTGTTTAAAAAATATCCTGTCGGGTATAGTCCGCAAGATCTAAAGTCGTACCTTGATATTGTGAAAAGAACAAATGCTAATAGAAGATATTATTCTGAAACAGAACAAATTCAGGGTAATAATTCATATAAATACAAAAATATAATATCTACATTAAACATACTTCCCCAAACACCCCGTAGACCTAAAACATTACCCTATAGAAAGCGTCTTGGAGACGGTATGACAATGGAAGTATCAAATAACGCTATAGATTATTTATATTGGAATGATCCCAATGAACTTGTTGATAGATTACGATTTTTAGTTTCATCTCAGACTGCTGGACACACAGGTCACGGCAACGAAATAAATTCGATTATTGAAGAATTGCGTGAGGCGAAAGTGATTAGATGATATGACAATTGACAAATTTGGAAGGCACTTACATAACCGTAAAATAGATATAAGTGAACAGGAATATGAAAACAAAAGTGAAGGTTTTGAAACCTTGATTGAGTTACAAGATACATATGCTACATTACACGTCAGTAGCAACGTTCTACTCTAGTACATTCCTCGACGGTGACAAGACATTCTTATTTTCAACATTAAACATAATTATGAATTTCCTTATGAGGAAGCAGTCATTGAGAATATTAAAGGATACCCGCAAGACATTGAAATTCTTATAAACGAAAAAAGTTATGTAATTGCACAGTTACAAGGATTTTTGCTTAAACGTATGGATGTAATCAGCTTTCGTGACAGCGGTGCTATCATAAACAATACCACGGTGTTTCTTGATTTTATATTAAAAGTTACTTTCAAAGCAAGTGGAGCCCACTTTGATATTGACATTGATCGCTTATTAAGCAAGAATCTCCCCATACGGTTTACCAACTCTCTAAGAGGTGAAATATTAGTACTCTGCTTTATGCAAAAAATTTATAATTTTCTTTATAGACTTTATCAATTCTAATTTCTAATTTGTAATCAATAATGTGGTTTAAAATCATTCCGTAACGGCAGATCAATAACAATTTGTTCCATCGTACCATATGGGTCAATCTCAGCATATGTAACCCGCACTGACGGCTTTACCTAAGGTGTGCAGGTTAGGGTAACCCCCACAGAATACAAAAAAGTATGAAAAACGTTATTATTGCTTCCCTACTGCAACTCTTATACGCTACTCAAAAAAACAAAGAATACTATTTAATTCCACTGTGCGTGTTCTGCACAAGAAAACCTACCGTCAGCATGCCTTACCGATGCGTCGACGCAGCAGTGTTAGTGGTACGTTCATCTCTTTAAATTTGATGGGTTTAAGTTTAATAAGAACGAATTCAGTTCAAAGTATAATAGTAGAGCCATTCAGTAGTCGATTGTCCAGCGATGAAGCTGAAATAATAAGACTTGGCAGGCCTACTCCGCGTGAAACTAAAATTACATCGTTTTGTTCCTTTACTTGTTATTTGAAAGAAAAGCTTTGTGGACAAAAATAATTTGTCTAATACACATTAGGCAATCGTGTTGAAATACACATCTTGTCTGCAAAACATATTAAAAACTCTTTGCAATGTTCTCTTTTTGGAAGCGTAATCATTGCGGCTCATTTGGACGGTGCATAAAGATGAGATATAGCACTGCACAATGAACACGTAAGACATAATTGATACATTTTTAATATTATAATCAATTGTGTACGTTTCTGAGAACCTTTTGAACTCGCTCTAAGAGGACTCGAATAATCCCCATCCTTCTGCAATCGTTGAGTTTTTCGCGGGCTAAGTGATTTTAGTCCTAAGTTGGACGGTGCTCTAAATCAGTATTTAAAAAAGCATCTATTTTTAAAGGTACGTCAAAAATTAGACAAAGTGAAATTTTACAAACTATATTTAGTATATGACAAGACGAAAATTCTAAAAAAATAAAAGGGATCAATTATTTGTCTGTAATAGCTGATTAAATTAATGACGTATGAAATATTTTTAAAATAGCAATTATTTTTAGATATATTGTAAAAGGAAAATCGTGAAACTTAAGTGTGACTTATAATTTTCTTTATTTAATTTAATTATGGAGTGGGTCAATTAGTGAACAAAACCTCGGTGGACCCACGAGCTTTACTATATTCGCGGCTTAGTCTGGGAATTACCCCAAGGGTGAGCAATGAGTTTGGGCGTGGATATAGAGTGGGCTCGACTACAAACGAGGATAAAAAAAAAGGAAATGGGCGCCACTGCATCTATATAGACAATAAATGAAACTAAAGTATCCTTCAGGAAGACGCAGAAACCTATAGGATATAATGATTATCAAAAAGCATACAAATTAAAATAAGCAATACCTCTGGAAACCTCTTGGACCTCTGCTCCAGCTTCTGCGATGTCGGACCTGCAAGAAAATGTCACACAAAAAAAATAAAATATAAGACACTGTTTGTGTCTTACGACAACAAAATATTTCAGTCTTTATAGATCGACTGTCTTGAATTCAAAATCTCAACAACAACACCTTACCTATGAAAATATTCTCTACTGAAAATTATTTACTCTGTTTCTATTATCTAATACTGTATCAACTTTTTTTCAAGTTCCACATTCAAAATTTTGTTTATCTAATTTGGATATTATTATTTTCAATTAGTGAAATAAAAAGACGAAAGATTTAAATCAAAGTATAATTTAAATGTAATTCTCTTTTGTTGCAAAAATTATTTATAAAAAAATTTGATAATCAATATAAAATAAGTTTCAAAAGTCTCTGAATTTGTTCCTCTACATAGAGAGATCTTAACATTTATAAATTATTTAATACAGTCGGTTCTTAAACATCCATAAAACAGATCTGTTCTGGCTTACAAAAATTCTCTAAAGAACTTATTACACAAAAAGTTCATATGGCTGAAACATTGTATAAAATTAAAGAAAGTCCGTTCAACATATGTTAGAAGCAGCATTGATATTCTACTAATCACATAGCATATTGTAAGTAAACATCTTTCAATCAGAAGTGAACTTTATACTTATTTTTCTCAATTAACATGTGCATTACTTACGTGCTTTGAATAACAACTTTTAAATTATCTAAAAGTTCAAAAATTCCTCTTATGAAAAAATTGAGTTCTGAACAAAAAAGGTATTTGACCTATTAGGTTTCTCGGATATAATTCTCAAACTGATTTTTATGTGGGATTTAAGCATAAACATATCTTGCAAAAAATTTAACATTAACATTCTTTAACAAAAGTTTCTTATAATTTGGAAAACGTTAAATCAAAGCTTTGACCGTAATTAATACGTAAAATTAATTCTCTCAATAACTAGTTTTATAAGTACCTGAATGGTTTTGTTTTAACTGCTCGACGGTGATGCTGGTAAATGCGCTAGACCAACCAAAACACATAATACTTCATCTTATTGAAGTTAAAAAGGTACGAAATTGGCATTTACTAGATGCAGCCCCTCGGACAGCTTCAAAACGAGTGATCCCACAAATACATAACCAAGTTCCAATAACATTACTTGGAATTCTTTTTGAAATGTAAACGATTTAAATTTTCAATTCTACCATACTCAAACGTGTTTCCTTAATATTCTATTCTTCAGACAAGCGTACTTAAATGTGTCTACCTAAATGTGCACTAACGGACTTCAACCATCACGTGTTGTTACTGTTGCTCTTGGTTGTCTGGGCGGCATCGCAAGAGCTCTTTTGCAATGCCTCCGCGCGGCAACCTTTACACTCTCTTCGATGATAGAGCAATTCTAAGCTCCCACTTGCAGCAAAAGTTCTGCATCTTCAAACGAAGCGTACCTCCTCGTAGTTGCTTGCAAGATGGCTGCGTTCGTTTCCTTGTCAACACCCTAGCTATCGCGTCACCTTACGCGCAGGCGTTGTGTCTAGCAATTGCACAAGTGGGCTTCAGAATGCCTGTAGCTTATGCAACTCAAGTTACGTTCAGGGTATTTGCAGATATCAAAAGCGTAGGAGTCACTATTAAATATTTTGTATACGTGAAGGTAATGTAAAAATGAAAAGAGATGTTCTTCCTTATAGCAAATTAAACTATTTAGCGATTTCACGCTAAATGACAATTTCGTAAAATAACAACGGCTAGAAATGTTTTTCTTTAGAGATTTTAATGTAACAAAAATTTTGTTACACTCGATTGAACGATATTGGAGTTTTCAAACCTTTCCAACTACAATGTTAAATCTGCGTTTTCGGCTCTTCCTGCTTAACTTGAAAAGCATGTTCATGATAATAAAAGCAAACGTATTACTCAGACATACGATGACGCAGCAGTGGTGAGCGGGTTGTCTAATGAGATTTAAACAATTGTTAAAAACTTATGGACATGCTGCTTACGTACACTGTTATGCGCATCAGTTGAATTTAGTGATGTTGAATGCTGTTTCGGGAAACAAAATTGTTCGCCTTTTTTTGCAAATTTACAAGGAATTTGAACATTTTTTAAACAGTTCTCAAAAAATTACAATATTGGACGAAGCTGTTAAGAAACGTTAAGAACGCTTGGCTCCGACAGGATGGATTTTTAATTCTAGAGTTGTTTTGCACCATATAGAGGTAATGTAAAAATTTTTTAACGGGATTGCAAACAATAATAGTACTAAAAATATCACTCTAATTACCAAAAGTTTCGTATTTTAGCTAAACTTCTTTTGCATGATTATACTCCAGGTTGAATTGTTATTTGGTAAATTTCAGGCAAGCTAAGCTGATACTGATATCGTCAAAAGGTACTTAGCCTCATTTAAAAATGAGTTAAAAGAAATCGGAAATAGTATTATCGAATTTTTGGATAAATGTCACTGGCACAGGGTCACTCACTTCAAAACGTCGCAAACCAACGAACACATGTGATTTGTTCGGGATGTAAAGAAAGTGCGTGTTATTATTATTTTATGTGCACTGGCTATTTAGTCGCAGAAAGTTCTTCTTTCAGAACGTTATTCACAGTATAGTACCAGCTTTTCTATAAAAAATTTGAAAATACAATTAAATTTTATTCATTTCTTGTTCATTAAGAAATTTCTTGTTCATTAAAAAAATGAATAAAATTTAATTGTATTTTCCAATTTTTTATAGGAAAGCTGGTACTACACTGTGAATAATGTTCTGAAAGAGGAACTTTCTGCGACTAAATAGTCAGTGCACATAAAATAATAATAACACACACTTTCTTTACTTCTTGAACAAATCACATGTGTTCCTTGGTTTGCGACGTTTTGAAGTGAGTGACCTTCTGCCAGTGACATATTCGAAAAGAGATGACCGTAATTTACGAAGCAGAAGAATTTAGATGCGTTTTGGGTCTTCTTCCACTTTATGACAGCTTTTCTCAAAATATCGAGCTACATGATACTTTCAGTAAAACTCTAAAACTCATAAAAATTTTAATTACTATTCCAATGGCTTCAGCTGAAGTAGAACGGTGTTTCAGACCCTCAAACGGATAAAAATTTTCTTAAGAGAACCATTGGCCAACAAAGACTTTCTGGTTCGGAAATGCATGCGCAAGAAAGGAACCTTATCGAAAGCATATCTGATTTTAATCAAAGGACCATTGATAAGCTTGCTGCTGCAAAAGATCGTCGTATGGATTTCCTTTTCAAATGAGATGGTTTGCGAATTCAATTTTTAATAACTTAGCAGTAAATATTTTTCACTAAGATTTTTTTGTTTTTTAATCCCTATTTTCCTTATATTATTCTTCCAATGGGTGCAACCCAAACAATTTTAAAGCACGAATCACCACTGGAAATCCGGCATCTTTATTTTTGCAAAAATGAACATAGGAATGAGTTTAATATTACACAAGAAAACTATTAAACACCCTTTTCCGATACGTAAAGTTTTATTAATTTGTTAAGAGGTCCCGACATCGAGTTTTAGGCATTAATTTATGTACCCCAATTTGGAGTTATTATTCTTGAAGAACCTCATTTTTTATAGAACTTAACGTTCAACTAGAAATGAGACCTCGTTTTCTTAACTTCTTTGATAAAAAGCAATTCAACATAGCACCCCTTATCTCCAAAACTAGAAAGATTCTCAACCAAAGTTTATTAAAAAAAATGACGTTGGGGTTAACCTAAGGCATTAGACTAAAAAGATATGGACTTCATACAAAGCGTTTATAGGAAATCTACTTACTCTATAGATGAGATAAGCAAATAATGGATTATTAAAATATTACGATGACTGTTAAAGTAATAGTTTACATTGAAATGCATGTGTAGAATTTCTATATAATACCTAGCTGAGTATTTCGAATTAGTGCCTCACCCAATGGTAATACTTATTTACTGTATTCAACAACGGCAAAAGAAAAACTTATTTGCTAAGTAACAGAATTGTTTGTGCAATAATAATCTATGAACATGGTTAGAACCACTACAGCTTTGGTGGTGGTTTTCCTTTGTTAGTTATAAAGTTTTCATCAACTAGATTTTTAGACATCGCCAATTTCAAATGCATAAATAAGAGTTTAAATTGTAGAATAATGTTTAAAGAAACTGTTACACATACAGTGTTTCTGAATAAAGCTAAATCGCTCACGTATATTACAAGGGTGTGCTCTTCGATTTCTTGCACGAACTTGTTATTGGATTCCTCGTTTACTACTTTATTCAATAAACGTTATATAAATAATGAACAAAACGTATTGGCGCAAGAGAAAGTTTTGGACGTTATTCCCATGAAACAAGATGTTTTAATGTATTTTGTTTTAGACTTGACTGTTTCAGTCGCTCTTGGGAGTTTGGGGCCTATAAAATATACTTGAGCAGTCACGATACGAAAAAGTATTGACCATGACAGAATTCTATTCAAGAACCGACAGTTTTATAATTGAAAATGGTGTCTCGTGAATATTACAATGGAAGAACTAAATTTATTTCAAACATAAGAAACCCGTATATATATATATATATATATATATATATATATATATAATATATTACACTCCCATCAAAAGCTTCAAGCGCCTTATAAAAGATATTAATTAATGCCGGCAGAGAAATGCGGCGGCTGGCTAATTGTTCCTACAATTTTTACTATTTCTATTAGGATTGAACTATTTTAAAAATTTTGAATACTCTTGGATTAAGCAAATAATTATCTTAACTGACTTCATCATATTTTTGAGGGTGTAGTAGAATTTATGGATTTAAATGTAGGCAGTGTGTTATAAGATAATAGAGTTCACTCGCGAATGACCTATGGACGGACATATAGTAAATTACAGCTTCAAGATTATTGGAGCTATTTACAGCCCGGCTAGAGCTTCAGCTAAAGAGAGAAAACGTATGTTGTGGCGACCAAATTTACTTTAGAACGCAAAAAGGTTTGAATGGCACCAGATGTTTATTCGCAAACCAGCAAATTAGAACTCTTTAATAACTGTTTCAGAATTCTTCAAGAAATTAAAAATCTAACTGAAAGATATAACGGCCGTGTCAAAGTAGTTTATATATATATATATATATATATATATATTGCTGTGATAACTAGGTCATTGAGTGCCAAATTTTGCAGGAAAACCACCCAAAAACAAAGAAAAGTAAAATTTTCTAATATTTAACTTTTACCCTGTATAAACAAAAGCGTATTCCCTTAGTCCATAAAAGTATTCCCATGTAAAATTTTAGATACTTATAGTGTTGTGAGAAACTATTTAAGAAGAAGCTCAACTTCAAGGTCCGTGTAGAAATATTCTCCTGAAAATATAAGTCTTATTGCATTTATAAATCATAAGAACGAAACCCAATTTTAAAATTAACATTCATTGATTGTGTTAATTCAAAATCCGTGTATTGATATTCTTTAAAACACGTTTTATTTTTCATAAAACAAGTTTTAGTGCATTTATTAAAAGATAAATAATCCAGAATTTTTTAGTTCATTTACTTTAACAACATAAAAAGCAAAGCATTATTTCTAGAAGTATTCCGAAAGCTGCTAAATCAGCAAATTAACTATCTTGTATGAATTAACGCCTCAATGCATTACCAAAGGATGCGAGGCGCTTTACGAGCGCTATAAGCTTCTAAAACTGACAGCTTGTTAAAGAATAAAAACAAAATCGGGGTAATTATTGTATCATGCGAATGTGTCATACTACGAGAACATAGTCGAATGATGACGTATTAAGATTTTTTTTTATATAAACAAAAGTTGTAATTAGGAGCGGTTATTCATTTATTAATTCGTTCTGTCGGGGTTTCACATATAACACAGAAATTTGAATATAATTTTGAGGCTCAATTTATGGTTTCAAAATAAATAATATTAGTGCAAAGTCGCACACTAATTTTAATCTATTTAATAAATGTACTTTGCAAACTAACTAATACTTCAAAATCTGAACATGTAAATTGGAAATGGAACCAAGAACTTTTGAATACAGTTAATTCCAATGGAAACAATATTTTAATTAGTAATTATAAGCAAACACAATTAGCCAAATGAAAAACTCAGGAATACAAGTTGCAAGTATAAATTTGTTTTGAAACCAAAAAGGAATATTCGAATATTATTAAGTTGGAATAAGTTTCTATTTCTATAAAAATTATTTGTCATTGGATAGTGTATTTTCAGCAACTTTAAGTCAGAGCCTGAAACGATATGACCCTTACAAAATCTTCTGCTTGAGGCCGTTGATCAACTACCCTGAGAGAAACGCAATAAAGCAAGTATATTTAAATTATTCAACAAAACTTAGAGCAAATTCTGGTACTTACTTATAAGATGCTTTGGGTGTCTGTAATTATTACCAAGGATTATGCAATGTTTATTTTAATACATAGGTAGTCATAAAGTAAATTCTTTGTCTGAACTTGATCTGTAGATAGCATTTATAAGCGTTATTTATACATGTGTATATAAGAAATTATTTAAATAATGTGTATAAAAGAAAGAAGTTTATAAATGTATAGAGGACTGTTTGTAAATGTTTCTTGAGATTTTGTGTTTTGTTCCATTTTAGTAAACCTCACAACAACGCATTTCTGCTTGAGCTAGCCAGGTAAAAAAAAGAGCACAATTAAGGTACAAATTCATATTTTTTATTGCATCCTTATATTGGAAACGTGGTAGCTGTACCCCTTAGATATGTGTAAATAGGCCAAGCATTTATGTATTTATAGGTACCCTGTATATAAACATTAATAATTTATTTAAAACGCTTTAATATTATTAGAGTGGGATAAAATTACATATTATAATATAGGTTTAATTTGCATACGAGAATTTAGCACAAGGACAACATTTAAGATCGATAACAAAGTCAAAAATTGTGTACAAAGGTTATTAGTATTAAAGCTTTTCAGTATAAAAATCTATAAATTAAGCAAGGTACATTTATTAAATACAGCATAATCTAAAGCAGTCGACGAGCGTTACAAGGTTTAATATTGTAAACACGTTGAAACAGTCAAGGATTTCATGGAACAAACTTGAGGTAAATAAACAGTTCTCGTAAAAGCTAGTGTACGTTGAGAATATAATTCGAGGTAAATTTTGTTAACGAACAAACGCAAGGCTAACAGCAACGGTCTACTAGTTCAAAACACATCAATAAAATTAGGCGACAGACAATATTTAATGCGTAACAGAGGCAGATGCAAGAAATAAGGTGGTTAAGGACTAAAGATTTTTAAGCGCGTGTCAAACGAGTAAACTTTAAAAACCAATAAGAAGGACGAAAACACAACATGTTTGAACACGCTATCGATTTTTCAAGACGCACATAAAAAAAGGGAGAAATAACTGTGAACAATATGGTAATAGCGGGGGCTACAACAAAGACAGAAACACGGGACAGAAAGAGATACCAAAAGGACAGAAATATCGTAAACACTTTAGGTAGGAAAGGAAGACAAAGCTGGGAAATGTTATTATAAGACGCACACAAGAGGCGTGATTGATTGTATTTGTGTGGGGCTAACAAAAGAGTGTAAATTTCAAGCAATATTGGGACGGTTGGCAAGTGGACACAGATTTTCGTGTTAATGAAGTGTTTATGTAGACGATTTCCGAGTTTTAAAAGACCGTTGTGTATACGTGCAGGGGTATTTTGTAGAATTGAGTACCCGTTGGCAACTTTACAACGAATGAGTAAAAAAAATACAGGCAACTTAAGTGGGGCTGTGATTATATAAGCGCTGCTGGAGGTGGCATTCGCTCTCTCTTATTTTCCAAGTCTACAAAAGAAATTGAATGAGGGTGCCTGTTGCACATTGAGTGGAAGAAGAGGTGTTGTTTGGATCTGGAGCAGCAGTCCAGAGGGATTGTTGTGGCTTTGGGTAAACAACGAGTTCGAGATGGAATTGCTTGTTCACACTGGAAGGCAGCGACATGGAGTGATCCAGGTACGTACAGTCATTTTTGAAGGCATCCACAGAGGCGTTGATCTGGAAAAAGAAGACTCTCCAGGTAACGAATTTTTTCTGTTGAAACTGTTGTGCTGGGGCTGATTTATTTAAACTACTAGTGATTTGAGTTTTATTTGGTGAAAATTTTTATGAACCGAAAATTAATTTTATTGACATATGTAAAAGATGTAGCGTGATCCCTTTTACCGCACGCCAATGATTAGTTTAGTGGAACACACTCCTAACCTCCTAATAAGTAGTATGTGTTATGCTATGTAGAGGAATGGTCGTACCCTTCCTCGGTTCATGTATTATGCATTGTTTTGATTGTTAAGTCCTTAATATACGTAAGTTTACTGTGTACCATTGCTTTATATTAAAACCCTGAGATTAAAATACAAATACATATATTGTGTACAACGAGTATTATTAGTAATTATAACAAAAACCGTCCCTCGTCCCGTTAAACTGGCTGCCCTACGTGGGGTTGCGATTAACGTTAGGTGTAACTTCGAATAATAATAATATCGTGCTTGATAGATACAATTAAAAAACCACCCGGTGGTAGTGATTAGTGATAGTAATAAAACCTAGTGTTTGGAAAGTTTAAGTTTTATGATTTTGTAGATGTGCTACTTTTGCAAGGCATTATTAAGGATTTTCCGTAAGCTTATCAGTGGTTCATTGCATTTATCGTCAAAACTGTAAGTAGAAATTTATTGTTTTGATCGCTGCTCTTGAAAAATCCAGCTGTTTATTATCACACAAACTTACGAACAAGTTTAGTTTGCCGTTTGTTTACGTTGCTCAGAAACGTATGGTTTTGTTCCGAAATATTAAAATCATTGTCGTATCATTGAAAGGGACAATAATTACATTTTGAACTTTTACTACGAATATATTATATTTTACGCATAAAATACTATATTGAATGCGTTGGACTTTTATTTTGTTTATATACAGTGCATAAAGAACATTACGGTTTAAAATATTTACATAGAACATTTGCGTGTTTCATTAATGCCTTTGACTAGAAGTCGTGCTACAACTAATTTAAGCACCATGGCTCAACAAGTAGTGTTTACTAATGAACAATTCGCCGCTTTATTAGATAAAATCGGTTCGGTTTCGGTTAATAACGACGACACTAATGTATCCAAACTTGAAACAACCACCTTTATATCTGCAAATAATCATGGTAACTTTTCACAATGTACAGCAAGATTCGACGGTTCTGATTCATCGGATGTCGACGCTTGTCTAGATGCAGTTTTAACTTATATAGATTGCTTAAACGTTTCGACTGAAAACGCGTACCGCGGATTACCTATGTTATTGGAAAGTATAGCAGCAAAATGGTGGCAGGGTGTAAAAAAAACAATTCTTGATTGGGATAGTGCCGTTAGTTCGTTAAAAGACGTATTTTCTAGGCGATTACCTGCTCATTTAATTTTTAGAAAATTCTTCAGTCATGAACAAAGCGCTAATGAAACCACAGAAATGTTTGTTTGTAATCAAAGAGCTTTGCTCTCACAATTACCATACGATGTGAATAAAACTATGGCTATTGGCATACGGTTTATTTCGACGCGATATTAGAGAAAAACTTCCTCGGTCTGAATGTTTGACTTTCAAGGAGTTATTGACTTGCGCCCGTAGCGTTGAGCAGTCTTTGCAAGAAGTTTTTGTCGACGTCCATCGTAACCATAATCCTGTTAAAAATGATAGTCAAGAAGTAGTTTTGAAACGTGTTTTGCGTTCTCGTTGTTCATATTGTAAAACATATGGTCATGTTAAAGAAGATTGTCTTAAATTGAAATCTAAGGAATCAAAAATACACTCTTTAACTACCGCTACATCTTCAATCATTAAATGTTTTGGATGTTGTGTGCCTGGCGTGTTACGCTCTAAATGTGCTAATTGTAATGAAAAAAACTCTACAGTTTTAGAGTCAAAGTTTGTTCAATTTTGTTCAACCACTACTGACGTTCTTAATAAACCTATTTTGGGCGTTAGTATACGGTCGATATGGCAATTGTACTTTGGATTCCGGTTCTACTGTAAGTTTAGCGAGTTATGGTCTTTACCAAATTCTTTTGAACGATGGCCAGAAATTTTCAAAGCGTTCCGTTAAAATTTGCTTTGCGGATGGCATAGTTCGTGATGAAGAGGTTTTAAGTACGGATGTACAGGTTACTCTTGAATATAAAACTGTCACTGTTACCGTCAACGTATTGCCGCATGCACAAACTAAATCTACGTTACTAGGTATTGATTTTATTACCAGTGTCGGTCTTGTTTTAGATATTTCGAGTAATCACTGGTATTTTAACGATGATCCTGTTAGAAAATTTAATTTTTATGGTAACTTTCAGGTGAATCGTGAAAATGTTAATTTCGTGTCTCTGCGCGAGGATGAAGGAGAATCCCTTTCCTCAGATCAGCGTATGATTATAGAGACGCTTTTGGAAGAACATTCCACTGTCTTTAAAATGGGAGGAGCCCCCACCGACTTTGCGGTTCATAAGATAAAGACTGTCGATCACGATCCGATATCAGTTCCACCTTATCTTCTTAGCAACCCGAAAAGACAATTTTTAAAGAAAGAAATAGATAGAATGCTCGCAGAAGATATAATTGAAGAATGTGAGTCACCTTGGGGATTCCCGGTCGTTCTTGTCCCGTAAAAAGGGTGGAAAGCTTCGCTTGTGTGTTGATTATAGGCGTTTGAATGCTATTACGGTCCCGGATTCCTTCCCCTTACCTCGCATAGAACAGCTTCTGCAGACTTCTAAACGGACTATGTACATAAGTACTATAGACCTACAGTCTGGATTTTTACAAGTTCCTATAGCTGAGGAAGACAGAGACAAAACTTGTTTTGTTACACCCTTCGGTACGTTTCGCTACCTTTAAATGGGTTTTGGTCTTCGAAACGCTCCGGCTACTTTTCAAAGATTAATGTCCAGATTTTGCAACGGTCTTGGTGACCGATCCGTTTATGCATATTTGGACGATATTTTAGTGATATCGGACAGTTTTAAACAGCATGTTGATGATTTACGTGCAGTTTTCAAAAGGCTTAAGTTATATAAATTACGTGCGCGTCGCGAAAAATGTTGCTTTGTACGGAAATCCGTCAAATACTTGGGTCACGTTCTGACTACTAATGGTATTGAAGTTGACAGAGAAAAGATTTCTGCAATTAAGAACATTAACGTTCCGTGTTGTGTTAAAGATGTTCTTAGTTTTGTTCAAACGTGTTCCTGGTATAGGAAATTTATTTCGCATTTTTCGTCCATAGCGCGTCCGCTAACTAACTTATTAAAGAAAAATAGTGTGTTTTGTTTGGGCGAACCTGAGCTACAAGCATTTAGTGCGCTCAAGGAAAAACTTATTTCAGCTCCGGTATTAATTCAAGCTGATCCGAACTTACCGTATTTTTTACAGACTGATTCTAGTGGTTTTGCACATGGAGCCGTTTTGTTGCAAGGTACTAGCAATGATTTGCTTCCTATTGAGTACGCAAGCAGACTTCTTACTCCAGCTGAGCAAAATTACTCCACTGTAGAACGGGAAGCTTTGCCTGTTATTTATGCTACGGAAAAATCCCGAACATATTTGGAAAGGGCAGAAGTAAATATAATTTCTGATTGCCAGCCATTGCAGTGGCTATTATCATTGAAAACACCTACGGGTCGTTTAGCCCGTTGGGCTTTAAAAATTCAGGGAATGAATATGAAAATTTCTTATACTCCCGGTAAAAGAAACGTTGTGGCTGATATGTTGTCCAGACCAGGTTGTAGGAACGAAAGTGATACCTGTGATGTCTGTTTTGTTAGTGTTGAAATGCCGAAAATTAATGCTACTGATCTTAGGGTCGCACAATTAGACGATCCAGATTTGTCATTGATTGTTAAAGCATTAGAAGGTGAAGACACTCTTGATATGATCCGATGGTTAGATCGTGGTTATATGTTAAACAATGGGATACTTTATCGTAACAATCCTCATGAGGATGTAGAGGATCCGCAATTAGTAGTTCCTGCGAGTTTGAGGCAAGACTTGCTAAATCATTATCATGACTCACCCACTGGTGGTCATTATGGTGTTGATAAAACTTATCAAAAGATGTTTGATAAATATTATTTTGTTGGCATGAGACGTTTTATTGCAGATTATGTAAAAGGTTGTATTGAATGTCAGCGTTATAAAGCTGGTAATACTAAACCTGCTGGTTTATTACAAACCCCAGCTCCTGCACAACGCTTTGAAATCATAGCCGTTGATTTATTTGGCCCTTTGTCAATAACTGAAAATAAAAACCGATGGATTTTAGTCTGTGAAGACACAGCTTCAAAATGGGTTGAGCTTTACCCATTAGAATCTGCTAATGCCGATGCATGTGCAAAAATGCTTATCGAGGAGATATTTTTACGTTTTGGCACTCCGAGAAAAATGGTATCTGACAACGGTGTACAGTTTATTTCAGATATTATGCAAAAGGTGACATATTGTTTTGACATAGATACTTGTTTTATTCCATTGTACCATCCGGAAAGTAACCTGGTTGAAAGGAAGAATCGAGACTTGAAGACTCAGCTTTCGATTTTAGTTCAAAATTGTCACACAAAATGGGATATTCATCTCCCAGCAATACGTTTTGCTATTAATTCAACCGTATGTGAGTTAACTGATCGTACCCCTGCTTTTCTTACTTTCGGTCGTGAATTACGTGCTCCTCACGATATCGTGTATGATTTAAGAACTGTGGTAAACGCTGAGAATTTTGTTCCTCTGATTACTCCGTATTTAAAGCGGTTATTACAAAAACTTTGTACGTCACAAGAAATTTTACAGCAAAAGCAAGACGTTCGTAAAGCACAAGTCGATAAGACAAGACGTGCTGAAAATTTTCAAGTTGGTGATCAAGTTCTGTTGAAAACTCGCCTACTTAGCAATGCCAGTAAAGGCATTACTTCTAAATTTGCACCTAAACGTGATGGATCTTATGTTATATCCAAGGTGGTTACTCCAACTACCTTTGAGCTTACTACAGCTACGAAACCCTATGAAAAGATCGGTAAATTTCATTCTGTTGATTTAACGAAATTTGTTCCGTTTAGTGCCGGTGTGCCCAGTGCTTGGTCGGTTATACCCGCGCCTGTGGTGCCTAAAAGAAAACGGGGACGCCCCCGTAAAGTGAAAAAGTGATTTCTAAACGCACGTCAGTAACTTCTGTACGTTTAGAGGGGGGAGTGTGTAGCGTCATCCCTTTTACCGCACGCCAATGATTAGTTTAGTGAAACACACTCCTAATAAGTAGTATGTGTTATGCCGTGTAGAGGAATGGTCGTACCCTTCCTCGCTCATGTATTATGCATTGTTTTGATTGTTAAGTCCTTAATATACGTAGTTTACTGTGTACCATTGCTTTATATTAAAACCCTGAGATTAAAATACAAATACATATATTGTGTACAACGAGTATTATTAGTAACTATAACAAAAACCGTCCCTCGTCCCGTTAAAAAGACAATTTTTTATTATAAATCTGAGGTGTAAATGCTAGTACAATACTTCACAGACGTAAGAGGTAAACGTGTCTTTTGTTTAATTTTTAAGTGCAAAAATTTATGCATACATATAAAAAGGTTTATACTGAGCACACTATAGGCCAGGGAATAGTAAATTAAGGTTCTGGGCTAGGATCATCTACTTTAAAGTAAAACAATGAAATGTAGAAGAGCATTAAATCGCGGGGATACAAGGTTGATGATTTTATTACCGAGTAGGGGTATGAAATGTTTAACTGGGACAAATATTGTAAATATTGAGATTGTGTGAAGGATATATTCTACGTATTACTATTGTACAAAACACTAGGGTAATTTTATAGGGCATTTTAATACGTATTTATTGAACTTGTTAAGCTTGAATAATTTGAGAATAACATAAGAAGGGTTTAGATTACAGTGTTTAGGAGACGCTTAATTAATGTAGATTTGGATGCAAAATTACTTCAATTCAAAAAGTTAACGTAACAAAACCTTTATCCCTAGCAAAATTAAAAGTTCGGGGTAGGAAGCAGAGGCAACGGAGCAGGCAGTACAGTAATAACAATAAGCAAAAAAGAATTCGTTTGAGAAAACTCAAGAAAAGCAAAAAACCTAAAAAATTAATTTATATCCGTCTTGAGAGGCCAATATAAACTAATAGGATGAACCAAAGAAAAATTTGCCTAAGAAACTACAAGAAATACTCAAAAATCAACCAAAAGATCTTTATTCGGCTCAAAAAACCAGTATACAGGACCAAATCAAGAAGTATAATGGACACAGGAAAAAGGAAAATAGAAGGTAGCAATCATCGAGGACAAAGGTGGAATGGCCTAACACTGCAAAAAAAGTCGTCAGAGGACGGATGTCTTTAGTAAAGAAATATTAAAGTTTTCAATCTCGAGAAAAGATATTGGTTTCTCGCAAAAAAACTAAAAAGTATGAAAAGGAACGAGGAGGAAAACTAACAGCAAAAGCCAAAACAAGACAGTGACTGTCAAGCCTTGACGTAAGCAAGAGAACTACGAGAAAACAGGATAGAAAAGGGTTGAAGTACTTGACGTCGTGGTAACAAAGAATCGTATTAAACTAACATCTGAGGAAAAGAGTAGCTAACTAAGCCGAAAGTTGTCTAAGTCGTGATTTGCGATGAGGAGAAGGAACAAGGTCACCTACCACAGGAAGTGAATTAAAAAGTTTCATAAAGTTTGTATGGGAACTAACAGTAAAAAAAAACAGCAGAGGGATAGGGAAAAGAAAGTGAATAAAAAGGAGCGGTGAATTAAAACTAAAACTGAAAACCATAAGAAAGCAACATCAAAACTGCAAGTTGAGGACAAAAGTAACAAACCAGAAACAAAAGAAAATGTGTGTGTGTGTGTGTGTGTGTGTGTGTGTGTGTGCGTGTTTGTGTTGGACCGCTGTAGTCGCCTTTTATAACAGGCAGGTCGTACCGTGTGACTATTCTAATCCAAATCTACACGGGGTCGAGTACAAAGAGAGAACGAAGGAAAAGAGAACCAAGCAGAAATGTGTGTGCGTATGAAGTGTGTGTATGTGTTGGACCGCTTTAGTGGCCTCTTACGATAGACATGTTTTATCGGGTGACTATTGTAATCCGGACCCACACGAAGTTGGAGTGAGTAGTGTGCGGGCGGAATGATAAGAAGCGAACAAGGTTCCATAAAGTGAAGAAAACCAATCAGAAAACGAAAATTATGTAGATAACCAGAAAGCATAAAATTCAATAATCAAGTCTTAAAGAAGAGCGTAGTCATCTTAGAAATATGGGGACGCAGGTGACTAGTAATAGAGCTTAAGACGTTTGTATCGCCAGAACGAAAACGAAGCAAAATCAAGGACATTAGGATTACGCCGAAATATATTTTCAGATTCTGAATCAACATAGAATATTTTCTGCCTCATTTCCTTTGTTAATTGGTTTTATAGGTTAAGTGACAGGAGCAAGGGGTAATATTGGTTGGGCGGTTTTCCGCAAAACAAGGCTCAGGGGGTTTTCTAGTTATTACACGCGGTTGAGGAGAAAATGGCGAGGGTGGAGGTAGGAGTGGTCCACAAAACTCATTACACGTTATTAAAGAAAGGCGTTGTTTTTAGTATTGGTTAAAAGACAGTCAAAGTTAGAAAAAAAACAGGCATTGAATGTAAAAGTATCAACCTTACACAAAGAAATAGAATCAGGCGACACTTCAGCTACGTCAGATAAAGGAGCAGAATCAATTAGAAAATCAACAACATTAGATAAAAGAGCAGAATCAAATAGAACTTCATCAAAAAGGGCAGAAACAAGTAGAAATTTAACAACATTAGATAAAAGAGCAGAATCAAGAGCAGAAGCTAGCAAAACTTCATCTATAATAGGAATTGCTTCCTCGACAACACCAGATACAGGAACAGGAGCAGATAAAATTTCGACAACAACAGCAACATGCATTGTAGCTACGGGTTCATTAACTTCAACATGACCTTTTCTATCAGTATCAGAAGTTATCGTCTCTTCAGCCACATCTGCTATTGCAGACACGACAGGAATTTCTTGAGTAGATCATTTAAGAAGGCAGAAACAAATTCTTGAGTTGCTACTTTACTTGTAAATTACTAATTTGGAGAATGGGGTCAAATTGTTGAGGAGGCACAAGTTGAGGTGGAAGTAAATACGTACGAACTTTTTGATCACCGTTCGAGTAGCTAAAGACAGAAGAAATGTGGCTCTTATTAGTAGGTGTTCGGTAAGTAGGGGTGTGATAGCCGTAGAAATCATTATTATAGTTCGAAGCATTATATGGCTGAAAAGAGTATGCTCTGATGGCAAAACGACAACCAGGCAGAAATACAGAGGAGGACATAGAACTAGAGATAGAAGAAATTTT
Organism: Platerodrilus igneus; assembly: GCA_036346225.1. Taxonomy (NCBI): domain Eukaryota; kingdom Metazoa; phylum Arthropoda; class Insecta; order Coleoptera; family Lycidae; genus Platerodrilus; species Platerodrilus igneus. The sequence continues at coordinate 1,077,244 of JARFIW010001273.1, forward strand.
GTTCGGAGTCATATTTGCCGGAGAAGGACGTGTCTTGGTAGTAGTAGTAGTATGACAAGGATGAGGTACAGATAAAAACATAGAACTATAAGCAGAAAAAATTTGGTTGTTTGTTATTTTCAAAACATAATAATTATTGTTCGCTGCTCCATCCCCTTTTAAATCGTTTCAGAAGTCGAATTTTTCGTGCAAATGCATACATTACAACAATACATTCATTAATCTTCCATTAAACTATACGTAGCGCTTTAAAATACTTAACGTATTACTTTATTTCATCCACAATATAGCTACGTTAAAACTTTATTCGAGACTGTTTTCTCCTAGACACTGATTGGCCCTTACAAAGCGAATTCCTTCTGGCGTAGCAGGAAAAATTGATAGGTTAGGTCAGCGCTGCGGCGCTGACCTAACCTATTAATTTTTCCTGTTATCTAACCTAAGTCCGCACAAGTCCAAATAACCTAACCTAACTCCAGACAACACTAGCTAACCTAACTCCTAACAAGTCAAACTAAGCTAACCTAACTTCAGATAACACCGACTAACCTAACTCCAAACAACGTAAACTAACCTAAACCCTCCTTCCTCCACCCTACTTGGTCTTTCACTTTTCTCTCGCATCCGTATGGCATACATCCGACATACATCCAAACTATATCTGACATACATCCGACATATGTCCAGTATACATTCTACGTATATTCGACATATCCGGACATATGTCGATGCGCACACCTGCCCAGTCCGACCTAGGTAGGATTAAATTCGACCTAGGTTGGATAGCAAAACTCTTCCTAAACAGGAGAATGTCTGCGATATGGCGGTGTACGATATATGTCCGACATATGTCCTGTCTTGTCATCATAACTGCATTTAATGTAGTATGTGAAGCTATAAGGGGTATGCTCCTGCACATTATTAGTGAATGAAGTTGAGAATGTCTGGAACAACAGAGCTGATGGGTTTAAGCACCGACGCGAAATTTGCATAAATCGCAAACGGTGTTCTCATCTGTTTATGAATGTTTTTAAATTCCACAATGTTGTTGAATGCATTCGGCATTTTTGTAACTACTTTAGGTTTTGAATATTTTGGAGCTTAGTAAAATTTTTAGTAGTTCGGACTTTTAACATAAAATTGGAAATTTTGTACCAAGGCCTCTAACTCGAAAATTGTTATAGATATCTAGATTTTGCAACAGGCGTTATTTACTAATTAGAGCGTGTTGTATCCAATATAATTATTTTCAAATTCCTTTCTAGTGCCTTTTTCACTTTTTTACTTATAACTCTTAAACCGTTATAGATATTAAAATTTTGTAAGGTGCAATGCTCCTGCTTTAGTTACAGTATTTATTTGAATGAGATTATCATAGTTATAATCAACTATCTTTGGTCTAGATAGCATAGTAAATTCCAAGAACTTATGCTAACATTGGCCAAGTGGAAAATATAATTTGTAATAGTTAACTATGTTCTTATCATTTTCATGATTTGTTTTTATTTTAGTTCACACGCTTAAATCCGATTTCAAGACAATTCTCTAGTTTTCATAGATTGAATATCTTCCACAAATTGATTAATCACCTACTACGTTGAGTATTCACAGTCAGATATGTATGTACGGATACTCTATTTTGAGTAAGCATGTTTTAACATATAATAGGAATAAAATGGGAGTATTATACTTATTATGCAACTGTGTAGGTTTGAAGGTTTGACGATGAACCGACCTAGTTGGGTTACTTTCTACGAAGTCGGATAACGAGTTGGTGGGTTAGTACGACGATTCGGTCAGACAGTCCCAACCTCATCTGCAGGGAGTAAGAGTTACACCAATTCACATCGATTTTGTCCTCGTCATCAACCTAATTGCAGTTTCCCGGTTCAACCAGATATAGTACCACTGTAATGATAAAACTTAGTCATAACATCCATATAAGTTTTAAAGACAGTTTATTTAAAGTTAGTTGTTGCGTAAACTTTTGTGATATTGCAATAACATTAAAATATTCATTTATTTGCATAATAAAATCTAGGTTTGGTTGTGGGTGCTTTAATGGTAAAGTTCCTTGAATTTATCTCTATCAGAATAGAGTGAAACACCCTATAGGGTGAAACTGCCTTATAGGGTGAAATTTCCTTATAGAATGAAATTGCCTTATAGAGTGAAATTGCCTTATAGGGGAAATTGCCCTATAGGGTAAAATTGCCTTATAGAGTGAAATTGCCTCATAAAGTGAAAGTATCTTCGACATAAAATCTTTGATTCCTTTGACTTATGTCAAACTTACGCTAGTACCTTAAAACATAAACTCGCAGATAGCACCAATGTATTCGCATTATGGAAACAGAGTGACACAAATCTTCGCCATATCTTTCTCGAACAGATAAGTGGTGACATGAGTTATGTATCCCCTAATTGATGTATATGTTATAAAATAGAATAATTAGGAAATTATTAAAAAGTGTTAAGAATACGAAAAGTGAAGTGCAACATTGTAACACAAGGACAATTTGTAAAGTTTATTAACGTTCATGAGAACGGAAGCGCTACTTTGTATCGCAGACGATAGTGACACAGCAGATGTCAGGTTACAGACGGCCAGGTACCGTGATTACTTAGAAATTAAGATTACAACAATGTAATTATGAATAGAGTTAAGAATAAGCAGACTTGAGATCTGCAAGTTCCCACAGTTATGTGAGGGGTAGGAATATTATAAAAAGCCCGGGAGCCCCAATTGACGACAGTCAGTCAAGTGATACGCTTTTACATTGCAGTTTACTTACTACTCAAATAGTACCTTCATCGATTAATTTTGATTTAAAGTAATGTATAATTGTAACTTGTCAAAATTCCATATTTAATTTCTATATAATAAAATAAACTTGTTAAGAAGTTTGGAACTGGTTTTTAAAAAGGCAGCTCCCAAGCCACGAACCTACCTACACTCATGACATACCTTAAATTTAAAGAAATGTGCTTGCAGTGGTGGGGTGGGGGTGACTCGAAACAGTTTTATTACTATTGTAAAAGATTTTGATTTAGATAGGGGGCGATATAGGAAAAAATTTTGATGAGTATATAAATATAGAAGAAGACGTTTAATAGTTAGCCCTAATACGAAGTTTCATGATGACGTACGTTAAAGACTTTATTGCAAATAAACGTAAGCTTCATCTTATGCACGAAAGAACGTATTTAGTAAAAATTGTCTGAGGCTTCTTCTTCCAAAGTTTTATCTGCATAAGGGATTATTCTATTCGGTATTAAAATTTAAAAAATGAAGTCGAAAATATATACAAGTCGGTTTATGGAGTAAAGTATAATTCCCTATCTGATACCTATAGTTGGGAAAACAGTGACACAACCTTAAATAATAACATTTATCTGGGCACTTGAGGTCTAACAAGGGTTATAATTATTTTTAAAGTCCTTAACATTTTCCGAAGAAAAGTAATAAATTAGTTCATAGGATAGATTCCCTACCTGTTGTTTCGTGCGTGAACACAAGTTGGGTACGGTCGGGGCATATCCGAACGAGAGTAGCTCATATAAAAAAACTGTTCGCGTAGAAGTTATAGTTTGTGGATTGTACAGTTTAAAGAGACGATTAAGCAAATATGTATAAAGACTTTGGGGAGGTTATCGAAGATTTCTCAATGCTCTACGAGTTAAAAAAGCAGAAAGTGGGCAACGGTTTTTTGATAAAAGGAGAAAAATGTCTTATGTGTTAGTCATACGATGAAGCAATACCGCACTGTACTGCTGTGTCAGTAATGTCCGAGGGCTTGGACGATTTTATGGAAATAGTCGAGGAGGTGGGGTTTATAAAACTGTTGGTAGATATTCAGATGGATTATATACTAAATTGTAAGTTTTAAAGTAAAAATTTAACTACCTCAACTACTATCATAAGAAATGAATGATGTAAATTTAGAAATAATTTTGAATATATTAGCTTATTAATGTTATAAAATATAAAGTATACATTGGTATTATTTAATTCAAATGTACACATAACTGAAATGGGCATCTAAGTTCTTATGAAAAGAATATAACAAAGATGTGTATTTATTAAAAGAGTGCTATAGGCGTTTTACAAAATTATTAATTAGAATCATTTTATTTAAAACTATAACATAATCTTATTTACAGCTATTAATATCGGTAGTTGGAATACAACCATTTAGAAAGGCATAAGAGATTAAACTGTAATATGCAGGATTATAGTGACAGAAATTTCTCTAAAATATGTGGTTTAAAATTTAAACATCGCTCGTAAATGTGTGGAATAAAAACCTGTTGTACCCTTCCATTTACTCAAATTGTCTACAAATACTGTTTTCAAACAATCTTCTAAAGGTTCTTATAAATTCGTATAGAATAACCCTAATAAGGTATAAATTTGAACAACTTGACCTTACCATCAAGAATGCGCATGGGCAGAGGTGCGCATGGATAGGGGTATGCATGGTTGCGTACCGAGATGCGTCAGAAGCAATGTAGGAAAGTTTTAATGGCAGCAATGGTGTGCCAAATCCCTAAACTAAGTAAAGCGTACTTCGTAAAAAACTAGATAAAAATTTCAAAATTTTCACATGCAATCCCATATAGTTTATTATAAAAATAACTACCAACGGCGCACGAAAATCAGTCTTCGGGGTGACAGTAACCCTTACACTAAAAAACATTAGAGCTCGTAAACGGCTCAATAAAATTTTTTTTTTCACATGCAATCGCATAATAGTCTCCTACAAAAATATTTTCAAGTAACTATGCGCTAAAACCAGCCCTAACGGAAACCGAAAGTCATAGACTGAAAATGTTTCTCGGTAAATAAACTTGTACTACAGTTATTTTAACATGCTTTTTCAGCATTTAATCTATTCTTCTTTACCATAGTTTGCTAATACGTTCAAACTATTAGCGGCGTTTTAGTAAAAAATAGCGATTAAAACAATTGCCCTAATAGATTAAATGATACTTTTAAGGCCTAGAGGTTAATAAAAAAACATATATATATATATATATATATATATATATAAATATACAAAATGTTTGTATATATATATATATATATATATATATAAATATAAAAATACATTATCCTGTAATTAGTAACTAATTGTAAATACATAAGGGCATAAATTAAGCTAGAGATTAAAGAAGCAACTTATTATAAAACCAAGTTAGACAGTTAGATAGTTAAGGTATTTTAAATACTTAATTTAGAGATTAGTCAACGCATAATAATATAGTGTTAATTTAATTTTAGTTATATTTGTTGAAGAATAACGTAGCATAAAATTTATTGTAAGACAGGGCGATAAAAATTAAGAATAATGAGGTAAAAATACCACTTTCATTTTTATTTAGGTATTATACGAAAACATAGAAGCTTTGCATGTTCCTTAAAATAGGATTATTATTTTCAAGGGTAAAACCAGAAACGTTTGAAAGCTCAGTAAAAGGGGGGGATATTTCAAGATAAACAAGCTTTAATATATGTTACAAGAAGGGAAAGACCGTTGGTAGTTAGCGTAGTCTATATACAACGAGGACAAAACAGAAAACACATAAGTAAGACGAAGAAGCAGTATATCTGTTAAGATATCGATTTTTAATTATAATTGAATCGATGAACAAACTTATTTTAGAGGGGGAAACAAAATCAAAAAATTCTAGGAATATTAGAAGCAGATGCGCATAGATTAAAAGCAAGGGAAAGGAATTGAGTGAGATGATCGGACGATGTAGGTATACGTGCGACAAGTTAGTATTAGGTAAGGAAATATTCAGCTGATGGAAACATATATGTGAAATATATATATATATATATATATATATATATATATATATATATATATATATATATATATTATATATATATTATATATATATATATATATATTTATATACATATATATATATATATATTACTGCCTGGTTAGCTCTCTAAAACGTGCCCCACAAACTGGGTTGTCTTAATTCTTGATATTTTTTAGCTCGAATCTTGCCCTCGGCTGCTCTTAATAATGCTTCTTACCTAATTTCCTAATAATATTGACACCTACCTGCTACATCCAAAAACTTCCTCGCAATATCCTCATACTGAAACCTAAATAGACATTCACACCAACCACACACTCAAAAATAACTCCATTGACCAAATATATCACACTTTATTTACATTAAATCTATAATACATTTTAAAACACCATTCCTTTAGGTACATCCATAAAGTTCAATAATTTTATAATAATAATTGGTAATCTTTTAAACACATATATTTTGATTTAAAGTAAGAAGGCGTTCTTCATACCTTACGTTACCCTTTTGGTTTTAGCATGAGCTCATAATGAAACTCTACAACTGTGCATATAAATTTCCTGCACTACCAAATATCAATAAGCTCTCTATACCTCTTTACAACATTTGGTTATCTGTAAATTCTTTATTTTCAAAAATCAATTTTCTTAAAGTCCCATAGATGTCTGTTCATAAAATATCAAATAATAATAAACACAGCAAATTTAAATCCAAATAAGCACAAACACCAAAAAAAATATTCACCACTCAATGTTCTATTCTATGGCCTACCTGGTTTTTATCTCCTTCGTGTGCTTCACCATCTAGCTCCTAGAAGATGCTGCCACCTAGTAGCTACCCAGTCCAGCAGCTAACTCCCTGGTCCAATTATCATATCCGCCATGCATACCGCTGTTTACAATTTCCACTCCAAAAATTCCAATTTCCAAGCTTAACTTTTATTGTTCAAACATCGCTTTTTTTTATCATCCAAACACTTTCAAACTTTAAAATTTTCGTGCATTCCAATACCAACTTAACAAGCTTTGTACTTACGTACCACTTTAACGTTTTACCACAAAGATGCTTTATTAGCTTCTACATAAAATTTTATTAACTTGCAAGAGGCCACTTGAAAGTAACTATTATCACCAATGCTGGATGAAATCAGAACGAAAAAGAAAAAGCAAAAGAGAGCGAGACTCTTCACTGCCAGTGACTATATAAGTCAAATTCGCCACCCCCCTGTTTTAAATTGGCACGTTCACTTGTATAACCATTCCTATAATTTTGGAAAATCTTTTCTAACCGCTTGTTGTTTCAGCAAAAACCTCTTAACGAATCTTGGATTCTTGTAAATTTTCATAACGAATATAGCAATACTCGGTAAATCGTTTCAAACTGTCACTCCGTTGTTCGAATTTAGCCTCTACATCTTTATTTGTCAACGCCTCCAACTTGAACAAAATTTTAAGAAGCCGCTTGGAAAATAAGCTTTTCAAATGAAACGGGTCCAATAGGGGGATTGGATTATAATATAAATACCCGCGCGAATATATTAAAGCTCTCTCTCTTTTCCTTCCATCGAGTTCTAAATACGGGTTCAGACCTACATAATAGTAAAACTTTCGGTTAGAATTTGTGTGTGTAGTAAGGTTACATGTAACATCTTATTTAAAATTATACAAACTGTAGTGGCGGACCTCAAGTTATTAAAGTGGGTGCACGAGTTAGTGCTTATTTAAATAAAAGATCTTGCTATTACGACAAAATTATTAAATGGATGCATGATATTTGGGGTAAGCAGAACTGGAAAACAATTTGTATGTGTGAAATATCTAGTATGGAATGTTACTGTGAGACGAAACGAATATCTTGCGAAAAAAAGCGTGGTAGCGGAGATATTAAATGGTAGAGATCTGTGGATCCTGAAATCAGCGTAGTAGATGGAAACAACGACGAGGAGTTTTTGGTAGCCATCTCCAGTGGTGATGAAGGGTGAAGGTGTCTCCAAGTAATAAATTTGAAATTTCTGTATTTATATAAACATGTGTGGATATTTTTGTGTCGAGTGGTTGACTTATTAGTGGCATATTTATTGTTTTAAAAACTTGTTTAAAATGATACATGTGCAGGACAATTTAATAATTTTGAGTATTGAAAAGGGGTTTACTTAGAATATGTAAAAATTTATTCAGGCTATAAATTGTGGTTGTAAGGAGTAAAGGAGTCTGTAAATTTGTTTAAATTAATGCAAGGTTTATAAAGCATTGACAAACAAAACTGGGTTATAATGAGCTCACAATACAACAGTATGAAGAAAAATTAGGGTTACATGTGGGGCCCATCTACTCATATCTACTCGAATTTGTTTAAAATCATTTTAAAATCAAGGATTATAAAACATTCAATAAGTTGAGCTGGTAATAATTATAACAAACTGTTTGTACACATGTGTAAATATATGTTATCTGTTAATATGTGTAATTAAAAGGTTGTATGATTGTCGTATTATTTTAGTAATTTCATTTGATAGTGTGTGAGTGTGAGAGAAATATGTATATAAAAATAGGTATTCAAGAAGAGGCCGATTGCTGAGCTAGCCAGGGAAGCAGAGAAATTCGAAGGCGTCTAGAATAAAAGGGTAAGAATTTTTTTTTTAAATTGTTTTTTGGAAAAATTTATGTTGTCCCAGGGAACACAGCAATATATATATATATATATATATATACTGTGATATATATGATATTTGAACCTTGACGCACTAAAGTACCACTCAGATATAGACTTCTAGTTCGAAAAATGATTGATGAAGGAGATGGTGAGGGCAGTTACTTGTCAAAGATATGTAAAAGAATATTTCGGAGAAAATGAAGTTTTAAGATTTCAAATTAGGTGTTGAGGATTTTGTAAAGTAAATTAGAAAAGTATGTTCCAATGAAGTGAACTGCTGTTGCTTGTATATCATAAAAGTTTGTTTCAATATTTAAAAGAAAACTTCACTGCCATGTGAATATGTATGTAAAGCTAAAATTTGAAGTCACTTAGTACGTTTTTATTAGATTTAAGTTAGGTATAAGATGTTAAACTTTTACTTTCATTTGAATATGTACTTAAAGCCTAAAAAATTTTAAAGTCAATTATTTATTTTTTATTAGATTTAAGTTAGTTATAAGATGTAGAAATTTTATTTACTTTTCAGTATATAGTTGTAAGTTCATTATGTCATTGAAATTCACTTCTTGCAACTTTGTAGACATCCAACTCACCTAAAAAGAAATTATTTAGCACGTGTTGTTAAGATTAAAGTATTAAAATAACAATCAAAATTTATAAATTTTCGGCCAATGACATTTGTGTATTAGTTTACTCCAAATTAGAATTTGACAAGAGCAATAAGATCTATTAATAAAAAGATGGATTATGGAATGTTAGGGAAAATAATTGTAAAGTGTAGTCACCTGGGTTACTGTTGTTTATTATTTTGTGAGTTCTGCTATTTCTACATTTTGATGCAATAAAAACATTTTTATATTACAATTTAATTGCACACATTTAAGCTAATCTTATTGTCAACGTAATGGTTGTTATGCCAATTCTGGTGAAGCTGCATAGGAACGGTTAGATTGGTTTGCACATTTGGAGAACTTCTTTGGTTGTATTGGCAATCTTAAAAAAGAAGACAAACTAAATCTACTGGTCAATTTAGTTGGTTTTTAGATACATCGAGGACTGTACTGGGTATAATGATGCTAAGAGAACACTGAAATCCATTTTTTTTTACAAAACCCAAAAATTAAAATGGTCACAAAGTATAAGTGTATCTAAAGATTTTTGGCGTGCCCTAAAACCTAAAACCTAAAAATAAAAAGCGTAAATTCTGTAATACACAATTTTAAAACGTATTTATCTACAGGTATTAAGAACTTGCATCTGGTTCGAGTTGTCGCGGTAGGCAGTGGAGCTTCATTGTTGAGCAGCAAGACGTTTTATTGGAATTCAGGTATTAGTGTCATATTTTGAATACTTAACCCGTTATGCTCGATTGAAATCTTAATTTATTAACCAATATAAACTATTTACTGTGCGCATTTTCAAGTAATTGTTTACACTGTCACATTTAGGAATAGCTTATGTAGAATTAACTAGAGGTCATTTGACTGGCACTGTCACGTACATCTGTATACAGTTCAGAACTCACGCTGTATGCAGATATTGATTTATTCATAAAATTAACCTGAGATAAGACTTTCATTGGTCGATGCGCAGATCAGTTAAAAATCTAATAGAGAAGCTAGTAATTTATTAATTAAAGAAAAATTTCACACATACTTTCTATTCATTATAAAATTTCATATATATTAAGCTAGAAAAGAAATTATAGGGGAATTTGGTGCAAAGCTAATTTGCTCATATATTATAATACATATATATATATATATATATATATATATATATATATATATATATAGTGTATAAGATGAAATAATAATTTAGACTTTTATGCAAAGCCCAAATGATCATTTCAAATCGAGCTAATAATTGAAAGATGATGGAAATTATAAGGTTTTGAACAGGACTTAAACCTGTATCCTGGTTTTGCCGGAACCATGAGTTTACCATTCCTAACTCTATCTTGTTGATTATTCCCCCAAAAGTGTCGTAGAAATTTCTGTTCGAACTGTTGAAGTGTTTCTATTTTGCTTTTAACTAAGTTTTACCACATTTCAGCTCCCCTTTTTAGCATCGAATTTATTAAGTTTAATTTATATTGCTCGTCTGTTGAGCCCTGTACTAAAATTTTAAAATTTTTTACAAATATTTTTGGATTTAATTTTCCGTCCCCGTAAAATTTAGTCGATTAAGAGGTTTGGTTGAATTAGCCTAATTGGTTCCCTACTATTGAAATTTGCTGAATTAGTTTTTAAAATACTTATTTCCCGATTTCTGGTTCTGAATTCCGTTTCACAGTTTTCATGGACTTTCCGTAATTTGATATTTAAATTTGTGATTTTATAGTTTGACTCGCATTCATATGATCCCATACGCAGTCAATTTCTTCCGTGTCCCTCACAATTTTCTCTTGCATTTGCGCCTTCATTTTAGCAATTGTTTGGTTGGTTTCTCTTAATCCATCACTAAGAATTTTAATTTCTTTACCCAATTTTTCGCTGTTCTCGTCCATTTTTGTAGTTATGGTTTTCATGGCTTCCTTATTTTTGTCCATTTTGCTATTCAGTGCCATTAAAATCTCCATCATTTTCGTTTCTTGCGAGGTTCTCCGTTCTTCGCTAGAACTCCTTTCAAATGTTATACTTTCTTGTGATCCTTTTTCCAATTTTGAAATTATTATATTTACACTAATTTTTAAATACTAAATAAATCTGTCTAAATTAATTAATGTACAAATTTTCTCTAAATTTTTGTTTCGTAATTTTTCGCAAATTATAAATTCTTTAATTTTAGTCTCAGTTTAATTTACTAATTTTATCTTAAATCCCACGGTCGTATTTTCAAATTTATTTTAATTTAATTCGTGCCCAAGGCTTGGGCAGCCATTGAAAAAAATACTATGTAGTGTTCGCCCCCACGTTGTTGCGTCATATAAGAAACTGATATGATAACGCCGTACTCGGTGTTATCACTTTTTTACTTAACGCCACCTCTCTGTGTTTTTACTTCAAATTTCACTAATTTTATTATTATACCACGGCTAGCCCTATTTAATCTACACAGAGTGCACAACGTTACGAAGATCAATTTTTCTCTTCTCTACCTCTTTATGATTACCTATTTGTTTGAACTGATAACACAAAGTCAATTAATTTCATATAATGAAAAGAATATTATTTACAATTTTTGAAATTCTTGAAATACACTTCTTAATCAATCAAGATCATATGTGTCATTTATCCCAAAATTTATATACTTTAAATTCAATCTAAAGTCACCAAAAACTACCTTTTTACCAAAGAAACCTGGAACGTTCTAGACCTCTTTATAATATATTACGTAAGTTTAACGTCTGCAATGTTTGTTGTTGACTTCATTACACGTTTTATATAAACTGAATAAATTTAGTATTGAAATTTAAATAGAAAAATATCTTAAAATTAAATGGATCTGACCTGCGATATGTTGTTCGGGTTGTGGATTAACACCCCTTTGTTGTCCTCATTTGTCTATTACTGCTCTGCTTAGTTAAACCAGTATTTAAGTACAGTTACCCCTTGTTTTCAAAATTACTTCTTGCTTGTTTATTTTATACGCCTTGAATCTCTTCCTTTAAATGCTTTCGACGCAAATCAAAATTGTACCAGAATTGTACCAAAATATAATTGTCGACGCTGATTTGAAATATTATATTGACTCAGATTTGAATTATTCTTCTTGTCGGCACATACATGAATTATTCAGCAATACACCACAAATTAGAAATATTATATCGACCCAAATTTGAATTAATATCATCAACGCATACTTGAAATATCCAGACTTGAAGTATTCAGACATACACCATACATTCGAAATGTTATATCGATCAAAATTTGAATTATTATCATCAACACATTCGAAGCCCTATTACTATAAATATTCAGTTTAAATAAATTACCCCAAATTCTACTCACGTTAAACGGCAAAGAAGTCTTTGTAATCGTTGCACTATTATCACTGTAACATACACTTGATATTTTATTATATTTAAATTACGCGTGACTTTCTGGTTAACAGTGACGCAGCTTCGCCCTGCATCAGTTGTAAACTGACCCGTCTTATCATTGCTCTGTGTTATATAGGCTCTTCCCACTTACATGTGGGCTAGGTTTTCAAGCAGTCTTGTAGATTATCTCAACCAACCAGGCCACGTCTTCAACATTCCCTGCATTTTGAAGTTGTTTCTGATGTAATTTCTTCGGTTTTCCGTATAAGGTTTATTTGCTATTGGTACATTTTTATCTTTGCAGGACGTTCAACTTTAAGTTTGTTGTTTTGTATAGATATCACCTTTTGGATAATTGAACAAAATAAATGATGTAACTTTAATTCTGTTTTCGTTTACTATCATTTCTTTTGAGTACGCGTTCTATTGTTCAAAGGTATTCTTACTGGCATTACTTAAAATTAATAACGGTCTATATAGAGAGTGTTAAATGCTTGCTTTTCACATAATGTATGAATTACCTATTTTTCTGCTAAATACGAGTTCTATTGTTGTAAGATATGCTTACTTGCATCGTTTAAAGCTAATTTCGGTCTATACACAGGGTGTTAAATGCTTGCTATTTACATAATATACGAATTACTTAATTTTCTGCTAAATAAATGCAGTTTTCTGATTCTTATTGCAATTTATGGTTACTACACGACCCTTGGTACTCAATACACCCCTAAACAACCCCTTATCACAGCAATATATACATATATACATATATATATATATATATATAACACACATATATATTGCTGTGTGGTTTTTGGTTAGTTGGCTCGAGCCCCAGCGTTAGACTGCATAAATGCTGTGTGGTTTATTGGTTGTTTCCAAAATTCGTGCCCTACACTTTGGGCGTCATAAATGTTGTGAGGTTTACCTGTAAACCGGCCCTCTAATTTGTGAACACTAATGTTAAGTTGACATAAATGCTGTGAGGTTTTCCTCCAGAATCGCCCTCGGCTGCTTTACACTTGTCTCCCACTAGCTAAAATTGTTTAAAATTTACACAGACACTTACCTGTTAAATCTAAAAACTCTTGCTCAATATCACCATGCTGAAACCTAAATAGAATTTCACACCCTACAATCTCACACTCAAAAATAACTCAATTCACAAAATATATCACACTCTATTAACGTAAAATCAATATTACATTTTCAAAAATGTCATTTCTTCATATACACTCGTATTTTCAACATTTTCATAATAATAAAAATAATTCAGATCGATGACACTTTTAAACACATATTATTCATTTAAGCAAGAGGGCATTTCTCATGCATTACGCTAACCCTTTTGTCTTATCATGAGCTCATAGTAAAACTCTATAAATGTGCATACAAATTTACTGTACTACCAAATTTTAAATAAGCCTTCTATACATCTTTACAACATCGCATGGTTATCTGTAAATTAATTAATTATTCTTGATTTTCAAAATTAAATTTCAATTTCATTTTAAAGTCTCTTAAACTTCAGTTCATAAAATGTATAACATTAGAAAACACATCAAAACACAAATCAAAATTATCACAAAAACCATGGAAAATATTCAACACTCAATGTTTAATATAAGGCCTACCTGATAACTATCTTCTGAATGTCTTCCACCAACTGGCCCCTTAGAGATGCTGCCGTCCAGTATGTCCTCAGACCTTCAAATAACTTCCCGGTCGAATCACCATGTTTGCTGCTACTCCAAACTATCTTTCCAAAAATAATATACTACCAAAAACATCCAATCTTCAAATTTTCCTCCTCTTATACCAAATTAAATTTAATACCCAAAAATCGCTGGTTTCCATCATCCAAATAATTTTAATCTTTGCTAATTTCGTGCATTTCAACAACACAATAACAATCTGTTTGTACTTGCATACAAGATTAACTTCCACTTAAATAGCTTTTAAATAACTTTTCATCAAACTGTACTAATTTACTTGAAAGTAACTAGATGTGTCGCGAATGACTGATGAAATTAAAAGAGAGCAAGGCCCCTCTTTGGAAATGGTTAAATAATAAAGAATTCACCCCCTGTTTCTAAATCGCACGTTCAACTCGTACCCGTTTCAACAATTCTTAAAATTATTTGTTAACCGCTTCGTATTCTAGCGAAAAAGCTCTAACGGATCTCGGTTTGGTGTGAATTTCGATAACAAAAACACACAAACACTTAGTAAAACGTTTGTAACTGTCAACTGCCACTTCGATTTCATGAAAATTAGCCTCCACCGTTCAGTTCATTCCCACTTCTTTCACATCTCCTTACTAGAACAAAACATGTTTTATCTCGATTGTACCTATAACTTCCTTTCACGTATATGCCTCCATCAGCTTAATATTTAACCTTCTCTATATAAACCTGTTGCACGTATATCTATATCCTCCCATCACCTTGCTTAGCTCCTTTCTCTCGCTTTTAACCAACGCGTGCCTGCTTCTAAAATTCCTTGAAATTATTGATTTTGTTCCCCGCTACAATAAATTTCTTCAAGTATCCTTACAATACTAGCTTCGTGATTAACTTTATGTATCTCTCTTGTATGCATACGTTTCTGTTCCATCTTTGTTCTTTTATGACAGTTGTCTTCACCTCCCTCCTACAGTAGCTCCAAAATTAAAATCGATATCTTAGCAAACATACTGCGTTTTTGTCAGATTTATGTGGTTTTCTTTGTCCCTGTTGCAAATTGAATACATTAATTCCAACGGTCTTTTGTATTCCTGTAAGTTATTAAAGCTTGTTTGTGTCACTGTTATCTAGAAATATATTTCCCCTTGTTATTTTGCTCGGCTTTTAACGTTTGGGTTTTACCAGGGAAAAATAGAACTGTTATTTTAACACATATTCAACGCTTTTACATTCTCTTATAATATTAAATATGCTATACTTTTACCCCATTATTATTAATTCTTATGCCCTATATTTAAAAAATACTATATTACTTTATTTCAAACTAACTATGGCTAAACTAAATTAACCTACGTTATTATATATTCTTTAAGCTTCTATTGTTTAAAATATCCTAATTACCTAAATGACTAATTTTATTTTCTATTTTCCAGCTTAACCTTTTGCTCTTATGTGTTCTTAATGAACCCTTAATTACACGATAATAAATATATATATATACATTGCTGTGATAAGGGGTTGTTTAGGAATGTATTGAGTAGTAAGGGTTGTGCGGTAACTGTAAAAAGCAATAGGAATAAGAAAACTGCATTTATTTAGCCGAAAAATAAGTAATTCGTACATTATGTAAATAGCAAGCATTTAACACCCTGTATATAGACTGTAATTGGCTTTAAACAATGCAAGTGAGCATGTTTGTCAACAATAGAACGCGTATTCAGCAGAGAAATATCGTACATGTAATTTAAACGACGTTGAGGAGTGTTTTACAAGTTTATAAGATAAAATACGCAAAAGATAAGGCAAAACCTAACAAATCTGCATGCAATTACGCTGGATCCATGAGCGCTTTAAAAAAAACGCACTTTTAACTAAATAAATACATAAACGAACACAGCTCTAGAGTTACATAATTTATTTTTGTACAATTATCCAAAAACATTATCTATACAAAACAACATACGTAAGTTGAAAGTCTGGCCACGATAACAAATAATAAAGTATCAAACAAAAGCAAATAACTAGCATAATTTCATCAGAAACAGCTTAAAACTACAGGGAATATTAAAGACAAAAGCTGGTTGGTTGAAACAATCTGCAAAACTGCTTGGAAACCCAACCCAGATGTAGTAGAAAAAGACTATTTGTTAACGCCCACCGGTAATATGACAAGTCAGTCCACACTTGATGCACGTAATATACACGGCATTTTTAACCAGAAATCTACGCGTCAAATAAATAAAGTTTAGAATATATCAAATTTATGTTTTAGTGAAAATAGTGCTACGTAAAAAAATTGTGTTAAGAATATATAAAAAGTTTTTGCCGTTTTTCTCAGAAAACGTGAGTAGAAATTGGGTAATTAATTTAAATTAAATATTTATAATCATATAGGGCTTCTAATAGGATTCTGGTACAGTTCGAATTGACTTCTAATCAAATTCTAATTAGCTTCTGGTACAATTCTGGTACAATTCTAACCTGCGTCGAAAAGCATTCTAATCTGCTTCGAAAATATTTAAGGTAGAGATTCAAAGCATATGCAGAGAAATGTAAAATAAAGAAACACGAGGTGATTTTTGGAAAACAAAAGGTAACTGTACTCAAATATACGATTAAAGACAACAGGGGGGTGTTGATTCACAACACGAAACAACATATCAGCAGATCACAGGTCAGATCTACTTAATTTTAATATATTCTTCAATTTAAATTTGAATACGGAGTTTATTTAATTTATCCAAAACTTGCAAAGAAATCAACAAGAAACATTACATACGTTCTTACGTAATAAATTATAAAGAGGTCTCGAACGTTCCATATTTTTTGTAAAGAGGTAGTTTTTGGTGACTTTATATTGCAACTAAAAAAATATAAATTTTGGAATAAATAATCCATATGATATTAATTGATTGAAGGGTATATTTAAAGAATTTCTAAAATTGTAAATATTATTTCCTTTCATTATATAAATGTTGATTGACTTCGTTTTATTTATTCAAACAGGTAATCATAAAGGGGTGAAAAAGGAAAATTGATCATCGTAGCGTTGTGCACTTTGTGTAGATTGAAATTGGCTAGCCGTGGCATAATACTAAAAGTAAAAGACTAAGTTTGAGAGAGAAACACAGAGCGGTGGCGTTAAGTAGAACGTTTATTACATCCGACTACAACAAGCAAACTTATAGACGAACCAACGTGGGGCTTTAGAAAAATACTACAGCAAAATTTATGTCGTAACAACGTGAGGCGGAAACTACAGCAATATATAAAAGTGAATAAGATGAAATAATAACTTACACTTTTATGCAAAGAGCAAATTATCATTTCAAATCGAGCTAGTAATTGAAAGATGGAAAATATAAGGTCTTGGACAAGACTTGAACCTGTATCTTGGTTTTGCCGGAACCATGCGTTTACCATTTACGCCACCGAGACCGATGACGACAATTGGGAAATTTACAAATTTAAATCGTGTACATAATTTATATATATAATTTTTTCGAACAAAAGCATCCCAAAACCAACACCGAGTTCTATTTATCGTTCGTAATAAAAACAATATATATATTATGCTGTGATAAGGGGTTGTTTAAGGGTGCACGTTATAGTAAAGGTTGTTCAGGAATGAGTAATTAGAATAGGCAGCAGAAAACTGCACGTATTTAAGGAAATAATTAAGAAATAGACATAGTTTGTAGATAGTAAGTAGTCAACACCCTGTATATAAAGTAGAAATAGTTTTTGGGCGACGCGGGTAAACATAGGAAGACGCATAGTCGGCGTACGAATAAGAAATACATGTATTAAGTAGATAGTAAATATTAAATACCCTGTAGATAAAGTTTAGTTAATCTTAGGTAAAGTAAGTAATGATATTTTTCAGCGGAAGCACGCGTATATTTATAAATAAGTGATAAAGAGTAATTAGACACGCATTAAGAAAAGAGTTCCAGACGATTAAATTAATACGGATATAGAAATAGAGTTTCAGGTAGTTAATATAAATGCGTACAAAGATCTAACCATTTTGATAAGAGAAATGATTAAAAATTGCGTAAATCGCATGTAAACATGAAAATTTAAAGTCGAGTTGCATCAGTTTGTTTATGGAAAAGCAAGTAATCTATCAAAATACAGCATGTTGATAATGAAAGACAGCTGCGGGCAGGTTGTGATTATGGGAGAGCGTGGAGCATTGCATCAGAAACTGCTCTAAAAGCAATTATTTGATTGGTCAGAAACAAGCGACGAGTTCTAGACCATACCCACTAATGGAGTGGGAATTTGAGATTGTATTAGCAAGCACCTTGATAAGAAAGTCAGTTTTGAACTCAATGAAGGCCGAAGTGCGTTGCCATTAAAACAAAGTAATACGTAATAATTATAAAAGTGAAATAAAAATGAGTGCGAATATGAAGATTATAATTACCGTTTAAACGTAAGTACGTTTTTAATGAATTTATTGTAAACTAAGACATGAAAATAATAGGGTTTCGAGGTCTGAGGGAAATAGACTATGATTTTGATGTTAAAGGAAAAATACAGTAATACAATTTAGATGTCCAGGGGAAAAGAAGAATAATACAATTTTGAAGTACAGGGATGAAACAAACTACAATTTTAAGTCTGGGGCAAGAATGATAAAAGTCTAAGTTTGAAGAATTGAGATAAATTGGGGTATATAATTTAATAATGGTGATCCATAGTGCAATGGCAATAATTTGAATGGAATCCAGAATTGGGGAAGATCATTTTTATTGGAAGCGTCGATGTGAAAAAGATAAAACCAGGTCAGATTTTTTTAGTTACAAGACATTCGTTTTTCTACATAAATTTTTATTTTATTTTTAATATTGAATTTGCTAAATATTATATGCTTGTGAAAAAGTCAACAAAAGAGGTTGCATATGTATAGAATGAGTAATTTGATAACAGGTTTAAAATATTCTACACTTTGTTGGTAAAGATAATAAGTTTTATTTGGTGACTTTGGGTTTTTGAGTAGATACTAGATGGTTGTTAATAAATGAAATTTATAAGGTTAACTGATTTAAAAATGTATTACAAATAATTTCAAAAGCTGTACAGAGCATATTGGTTTCATTATATAAAATCGAAATTTACTGAATTTTATAATTCCAAATAAATGCTAGCCGAGGTCATAAGGTTTAAATAGTACAAAGGCGGAGCCACAAGTTGAATAGGAAATTGATAACACGCAAGGCGGTAACGTATCGAATTTTGCCATTGGTAGATAAAGTTGTTTAAAGATAAAGTCCAGCTGGAGGAGGAGATAATTACAATTAATAGTGAATATTAAAATGGTGGTCCAATAGTTTAGAGTACGTAGAAAATTAATAAGGCGCACAACGAAGGGGATCAAGAATTCCAGTTCATAGTAATAAATATAACAGCCAGAAGTAAGGGGCGAGGAAATTACGCGAATAGTATAGCAATAAAAATAACAGCCCGAAGTAAAGAGGCGAGAAAATTACGCGAATAGCATAGCAAATAAAATATGATCGCCCAAAGTAGGGGCACGACAATTTAGACAATAGCATAGCAAATAAATATAACGGCCCAACGTAGGGGCATGATAATTCTTCTAAAATCATAGCAAATAAATATGGCTACCCAAGTTGGGGTTTGAATTAAACCACAATAAAATAACCTGAGATTAAGAGGAGCGAATTAAATTAAAATAAATTTTAAAATACGATTGCGAGATTTCAGATAAATTAATTAAACTAAACAGGGGATTTGAAAAGTTTCAATTAAAGGAAAAATAGAGAAATTTGTACAGTAATTAAAGTTGGGTAGATTTATTTAGTATTTAAAAGTTTAGAGTAAAAATAGTAATTTCAAAATGGAGATAGGATCCCAGGAGAGCGTGACAATTCAGGAAACCAGTTCCAGTGAAGAAAGGCGAATTTCACAAGAAACCAAAGTGTTGGATATCTTAATGGCATTAAATGATAAAATGGATAAGAGTGAAAAGCCATAAATACAGTTAAAACAAAATGGAGGAATACAGCGAAAATTGAGAGTGAAATTAAGATTCTTAGTAATGGGTTGCAAGAGACGAACCACACTGTCGCGGAGATTAAGGCACAAATGAATGTAAAAATTGGGAGAGTTTCTGAGGAAATAGAAGGTTTATGGGATCATATTTCTTTAATCAAAACGAAACGAGAAGAGTACGAAAGCTATGTCCAACAATAAAATTAAATTAAATTTATAATTGCAACTTAAAAATTGCGAAACGGAATTCAGAACAATAAATCAAGAAATAAATAATTTAAAAGGTAATCCAATAAATTTTAAAGACAATCAAATAGGTTAATTCAAACGAATCTTTCAATCGAACTATTTCGCAGACCTTGCGGAAACGGAAAATTAAATCCTTACGATATTTCAATAAAATTTTAAAATGTTGATACAGGGATCTACAGATGAATTATTGAAATTAAATTTAATTAGGGCAATATTAAGGAATGCTGAAAGATGGTACAATTTAGTTGAGAGTGAAATAGAAACGTTTGAACAGTTTGAAAGCAAATTTTCGTCAATTCTGGAATGACAATCAGCAAAATCGAATTCAAGTAACTTAATTATGGGAAGATACGATTCGGCGAAAGGGATAACGCGAGAATCATATGCGATTGAGAAATTTACTTTGCGAAGCAATTGGATCCTCCTTTGAAGATAAAATTATTATAAGGTATTTAGCAAGTCATTTTAACGCTGAATCAAACCTACAGAAGCGTACATTATAAGGATAGAGATACGTTTATTGATTATTTGCAGAGATATGATGATTTGGAAAATGATTATGAAATTGAAAATAATGTTAGGGATCGACACGAATTTTATAACAATACGGGATCGGAATATTATCATGTACAATTTATATTAACGTGGAAGAAATTAAGAAATTTTAATATCCGAAATTTAATTCTGTTAATAATGATTTTGGCAAAACAGGGATACTGGTCAGATACCAAGGCAACGAATTTAATAACGAATCATAAGGAAAATATCATTATTTGTTTTAATAGAAATTAATAAACTTTATCTACAGGGTATTTAATGTTTACTATTTACTTAATACATGTACTTCTCATTCCTACGCCAACCATGCGTCTTCCTATGTTTACCTGCGTCGCCCAAAAACTATTTCTACTTTATATACAGGGTGTTGACTACTTACTATCTACAAACTATGACTATTTATTAATTATTTCCTTAAATAAGTGTGGTTTTCTGCTGCCTATTCTAATTACTCATTCCCGAACGACCTATACTATAACGTGCACCCTTAAGCAACCCCTTATCACAGCAATATATATCATTTTTATAGATAATATTGAAATTAACTAATATTGAAATTAACTAATGCTAATAATACCTGAAAAAGAGCGTATAATGGCAAAGAAAATGTTAATCAAGGACAGGCGCATGAAGATTAAAGAATTAAACCTAACTGCCAGAAAAAAGCGTTAATAATATCAATACACCTGTTATTGCTCAACATACACCGGATATTACGTTCCCGTCGCTGAAGACTATGAAGATAATGAATATCATCGGCTAGATATTTAAAAATCACAAACAGCATGATATATATATATATATATATATATATATATATATACATATATGTATATAAATTACTGTGTAACCTTATAAGAATCGAGCCTCACGAATTGGGCGTCAAAATTATGCCGTGGAACTCGGGTAAGATCCTCACCAACAAACCATATTTTTCAAAAATTACATTAAATTTTCAAATTCGAAAATAAAAAAATTTCCAAAATTTTAAATAAGTCAAAAAAGATATTGCTTACCCGTTTTCCTCTCTTCCTCGGTTAAATGGCCTTCTTCAACTGCTTCCGGCTATCTCATGAGGACCTCCTTTTGGATAGCTATATTCATTCATAAATCCTATCATTCACGCACGCTCCCAATAAAACTACAAAATACAACAAACATACAATCTTTTATTTATTCCTATTTACAAATGCAATTCATTATTATTTTATTGTTCACGTTACACTTCAGTAAATTTTATTTTGTAATATCCGGCATTTAATTTTAAAATCATCAAACACATAAAATTTACGCGGAGTAAATGGACATTGAATAATACCTTCTCTAAAATTCCTTCATTATAATTTATTTATTTATTTTAATACTCTAAGTAAACTGTGGGATATGGTGAGCTCATAATTACCCAATTAATGTATGCCCTTGTACTTTGCATACTCTAAAACTAAAAATAAAAACAAAGCCATGTACTCTTCACAAAATTTCACGTTCTGATGGAACGTTTAGAAGCTTTCTAGACACCTTCAATTTCTAGTTGAATACCGTAATAAAGTTATTTACACAAATTCTGTTCAATACTCAAATAATTCACACTACCTTAAAAAACACTCTCATACGCCACCCCAATATTTACAGTTTATAGAAATCACAATGCTAAATCGTTACCTCGAATTTCTAGAAGATCTTTGCCCTGTAGATGATGCCTTGTAATTTTCTATCTGATCGGCAGGATGTTTCTCTCAATTACTAGACGACTTCTATTTCAGTTGATCCGCCAACGCCTCCTCGGTGTAACCAATTCCAAATTTCATTTCACAGTAATCTACGTTACTTAATGTCCCGACACGAGTTGATTAAAAATTATAGGTGATACCTCAATAAGATAATCTCGGCACATTAACCGCGTTTTAATTAATTTAGAGGCTATCACTAAGCAATACACTTTAAATTATTTGTTAATACTTACAACTCTTGCTTAACTTTCATATGTGCTTTCGGGACGATCGAAATAATAAGACCCGAAGTTAAAAGACAAGAGAGCGAGTCCTAGTTCTCTAGAGTATTTATGTCGTTCGACTGTAACCTCTCCAGGCTCCCAGTTATCCGAAATCCCCTGCACACAACACACATTCTCACAATTTTGCACTCAACACCAATTTCAAATCTGCGAATTTTCTTATCTCGTTATAAAATATCAAGAAAATCACGCTACACTATCCTTGCGTCTATGCCAAGTTGAACTAACATATCGACTAATCGTAGACTTAATGGCGTTTCTCAAATCCCTCCTCTACTATTGTGGTCGCATGCTTATACGTTTTGTACGTCTCAGTCTAACCTCGCTTGAGTGGTTGAAAAATTAATATTCTCGTTTGTTCACTGTTTACACACGTGGACTGTCTGCGTGCGTTAAATAACCCCCTTATTAGCATTTTCCGCGAATATAATCGACGGTTTATCCAACCTTCTCCGTAACCATTTGTTATCTACACAATTTTAAGCAGAACTTGACCTTTAGAAAAATACGCAGGTGTTCAATCGTAATATTTTAACTAACACTTCTACGATTTGGATTTTCCACGTACTTTAACCCTCTTGATATATTTGTACGTTAGCAAATGCGTCTCATTTTGTATTATTGGGTTTTTAAACGCTTTTATGCATATTATACATCAATACTCGTTCAATTAATTCAAATTAATTAATAAATTAATGGCATTGGCTTCTACCCTTTAATTTCTTTGCAAACCTACTTAAATTTCATTAATTATTTATAAAATTTTGTTAAAAAATAGAATCATCCAACACAAGTCGGACGTTAAAATAGGAAAAAGGTCTTGTGCACTATCTAACCACATACAATCAACTAAACACTCACCAAAATATTCAGAAACTATAATCCTTGATACAGAAGAAATATATTCCCAACGCATATTTTTAGAAGCATATCACATTCAAAAAGAAAAAAACAGCATGAATGAAAAATCCGATACTCAAAATCTAAGTACAATATATTCACTACTTTTTCACCGCTAATAACTTTAACGTTCTTTACATCAAACAGGTTTATACGTATGTATAGTAGTAATTTGTTATTGACACGTACTATGTAATAAAAAAAATGATAACATGCTCTCGCATGTATGTAAATATATACGTATATACTTTACACTTTTAATTTTTTTTACCATCTAACAACATTAAATTTTACAATTTTACAGTACAGTTTCACATAATTTAGTGGCACCAAATAATAAGAGATTTAGTGTAATAAATGAAATGGTAATTCTGAAATGTGAAGTGGGGGATAAAATATGGGATAATGAGTTTTGGTAGTACCTGGACTGAAGATAGATGTTGTATTTGGGATGAATATGATAGATAAGTTGGGGTTGAAGATAAATGCGGAATGCAAAGAAATTGAGTGTAATGGGAAATATATTAAATGGTATGAAGAGGGGAATATTGTAATAGAAGACGACTGCGTAAATATTAATCAGTTTAGTGAAGAGATAAATAATGGGGGTAATGAAAATGAAGATATTAAGTGTCCAGATGATTTAAGAAATAGGGTGAATATATTATTGAATAAGCATTCAGAATTAATGGGGTCGAAGTCGAGAATTGCCACGGGTTATGTGCATAAGTTGGAAATAGTAAATAAGGAACCGTTTAACAGTAAAATATATCCTATTCCAGTGGTATATGGAAATAGAGTGAAAAAAATTGAAGAAATGTTATGTGAAGGTATTATAGAGAGCTCCAGTACGAATTTGATGAATTTATTAGTAGTCGTCGTAAATAAAAGTGATAATAGTATTAAGTTGTGTATAGATCCAAGTGAAATTAATAAGCGAATGAAGCCGCAATATAATTGTCCACCAAAGATAGATAGAATATTAGAGAAAATAGGTAATAGGAAAATTTATAGCAGATTATATTTAAAAAGTTCATTGTGTTTGATTCCATTAGCGTGAGAATCAAGGAAGTATACGGGTTTTTCGGTAGAAGGAAAATTATACCAATTTAGGGTGGTCCCGGTTGGTTTGTCCTCGAGTACGGATGCATTAGAGAATGTAATGAAGAATATTTTGGGACCGTATGAGGAATTTTGTATCCACCATAGGGATGAAGTATAAATATTTAGTAATAGTGTAGAGAAACACTACGTGCATTTAGATAAAATTTTGTTAGAGCTGAATATAGCTATTTTGATTTTGAATTTAGGGAAGTGTGAATTTTTTCAAAGTAGGGTAAGATTTTTAAGTTAATTTAGGTAAAACAATAAGGATAGAATTAGGAAATACGAATTAAAAGGACCCCGATTTAAGAATATGATTAAGAAATATAAATTAAAAGGACCCAGATTTAAGAGTGATATGGGGGAAGTTAGAAATAAATAAATTTAATTGACCCATGCAAAGACAGATGAATAGATGAAGGAAATGTAAAATAAATTATGAATAGGTATACATAGGACAATAAGAATAGGATTTGAATATAAGAATAGGCATAGGTATGAATAGTGTAGGATAATAGGACATAGGTATGAGATAAATAAAATGTAAATATGGGTTTAATAAAGAAAAAGTTAGATTTCAAAATGGAAATAAAAATATAATAATTTAATACCAATGTGAGTTTAAGTTCACGTTGGGCGCCAAAAAGGACATTGATATAAAATTTTATATTTTAATTTGGGGGAATTATGCTGTGATAAGGGGTTGTTTAAGGGTGCACGTTATAGTAAAGGTTGTTCAGGAATGAGTAATTAGAATAGGCAGAAGAAAACTGCACGTATTTAAGGAAATAATTAAGAAATAGACATAGTTTGTAGATAGTAAGTAGTCAACACCCTGTATATAAAGTAGAAATAGTTTTTGGGCGACGCAGGTAAACATAGGAAGACGCATAGTCGTCGTAGGAATAAGAAATACATGTATTAAGTAGATAGTAAATATTAAATACCCTGTAGATAAAGTTTAGTTAATTTTAGGTTAAGTAAGTAATGATATTTTTCAGCGGAAGCACGCGTATATTTATAAATAAGTGATAAAGAGTAATTAGACACGCATTAAGAAAAGAGTTCCAGACGATTAAATTAATACGGATATAGAAATAGAGTTTCAGGTAGTTAATATAAATGCGTACAAAGATCTAACCATTTTGTAAGAATTAAATGCGTATGAGGTAAACATGAAAATTTAAAGTCGAGTTGCATCAGTTTGTTATGAAGCGTTAAATATCCCTAATAAGCATTTTACTGAATATAATCGGCGGTTTATTAGAACTCCGTAAGCATTTGTTATCTACACAATTTTAAGCATATTTGACTTTCAGAAACAACGCAGGTGTTCAATCGTAATATTTTAACTAACCACTTCATGATTTGGAATTTTCCACGTACTTTAACACCTCTTGATAAATATTTGTACGTATAGCAAATGCGTCTCATTTTAAAGTATTATTGGGTATTTAAACGCTTAATAAATATGCATATTATACATCAATACTCGTTCAATTAATTCTTTAAATTAATTAATAAATAAATAATGGCATTGGCTTCATACCCTTTAATTTCTTTAGCAAACCTACTTAAATTTCATTAATTATTTAATAAAATTTTGTTAAAAGATAGAATCATCCAACACAATTTAGTCGGACGTTAAAAGTAGTTGAAAAATGGTACTTGTGCACTATCTAACCAGTCATATCAATCAACTAATTACACTCACCAAAATATTCAGAAACTTTATTAATCCTTGATACAGAAGAAATATATTCCCAACGCATATTTTTTTAGAAGACATATTTCACATAATCATTAAAAGAAAAAACAGCATGAATGAAAATCCGATACTCAAAAGTCTAAGTACAATATATTCACTAACTGTTTCACCGCTAATAACTTTAAC
Organism: Platerodrilus igneus; assembly: GCA_036346225.1. Lineage (NCBI taxonomy): Eukaryota > Metazoa > Arthropoda > Insecta > Coleoptera > Lycidae > Platerodrilus > Platerodrilus igneus. Next base: position 1,104,153 of record JARFIW010001273.1, read on the forward strand.
GTTCTTTACATCAAACAGGTTTATACGTATGTATAGTAGTAATTTGTTATTGACACGTACTATGTTAATAAAAAATGATAACATGCTCTCGCATGTATGTAAATATATACGTATATACTTTACACTTTTAATTTTTTTTACCATCTAACAACATTAAATTTTACAATTTTACAGTACAGTTTCACATAATTCTGAAAAAAAAAATCTTATTTTTTGACTAACCAACCTATTCAAAGTATGCACATGTAAAGTTTTTTTAATTTTTGACATTTAATGTCAACGTCAAAGCTACAAGCTGTTAAATAGTTTTAGTTATTAGTTAATAATCTTTAAATTTATATAGAATCCACATTAATGTACGTATAACACATAATTGTAAAGTTATAGCTGTTTTAACTCTTTTTAGCACATGATTAAGGGCAGAAAAATACCCGAAACGTAGTGATAAATAAATGGATATATAGTATATAATTTTTCGAACAAAAGCATCCCAAAATCCAACACCGAGTTCTATTTATTAGTATCGTTCGTAATAAAAAAAATATATATATATATATATATATATATATATATATATATATATATATATATATTATGCTGTTTGTGATTTTTACATCTAGCCGATGATATTCATTATCTTCATAATCTTCAGCGACGGAAACGTAATATCCGGTGTATGTTGAGCAACAACAGGTGTATTGATATTATTAACGCTTTTTTCTGGCAGTTGGGTTTAATTCTTTAATCTTCATGCGCCTGTCCTTGATTAACATTTTCTTTGTCATTATACGTTCTTTTTCAGGTGTTATTAGCATTAGTTAATTTCAATATTATCGATAAAAATGATTTGGTTTTAAGCACTTTCTTCTAATACCAATTCGCATTTTAATTGAAACGTTTTTAGCTCCGGCGTCTTTTCATTCTTGACATAAAAAGTGTCACGAAACCTATGGAATTTGCTTTAACGAATACCCTCGATGTTAGGGATAATTGTAACACGGAGGGTTTAAATATCTATGAAATGATCAAAACTTAATTAGTATTATCTTTTATGTAAATCACTAGTCTTGTCAACAGCTAAGAATCCGTGGTTGTCTTTTCGACAAGTACTACATATTTCACGAAACTGACCAGATACCACATTGGTATTGACGTGATTAGCATTATGTGTTTTAAGGTTAAATCGTCGCGTTTAAATAAAGCGATCGAATTAGCATTAGTACATAGTAAATGTCTAAGAATACGAGTATTATTTTGACGAATTGAGAAACTCTACTGGTATATGACGCTCCATACTGATTTATTCCATAATAAAATCTTATTTAGCGCAAGCTACTCCACTAAACACAATTATAAAACCAATACGAACTTCTGATAATGACGCAATATTTTCAAAACAGGATAAAGTATGGTAATTGATTCGTTTTATACGATACAGTAGATTATGCTGGACGCTTTGTTTGTAAAGGCTGCACCGAGTATAATTAGCAGTGACGTTTGAAGTGCACTTGAACATCAAAAATATTACAAAATGCTGGACGGAAAATGTTAATCGAGTTAACATTTTAATTGTATAAAATCTGCCACTCGCTTTTATACAGCAAAATATGAAACTCCAGCATAAAGCAGACAAGTATAAAACGGGTTATTATTGTTATGTTTTCAGATATAAAATATTAGATACTGTTGATTTAAGTTAGGTTAAACGGCATTAATATATTTGAATAAATAAAAAATTATTTATTCAACTTTATTTTCAATATGACATATACTTTCAATATATGGTCAGTTAGAAGCTTTAAGAAAATTGCATTCCTACAATTTTCAAAGAAAAATGTTTGTCACGGTCCTTGCTGAAAGGTTTAGTAGAATGGTAAACGTTTATTCGTAGATATTTGTTGACAAATGACAAGGTAATTTCTTGAGGCCGCTATTAAGTCCACGTTATGATAGCTGCCTTTTTCTAAATTCGTATATTTGGTCTTCTCGACAAAGACAAATCTTTTTCAGGATTACCAGTTATAATTCTAGTCTCACGTGTTTGCATGTGGGCTGTGAATTCTAGACAGGTTTCACCCAGATAAAATAGCATTCAACATTGGAAAGCTTGTATAGAACGAAAATTGATGCCGACCCTAAAAATATAATTTTAAATGAAGTGCCTAAGATACCCGTCGATTCCGTTGTATGAGAAATTTTATTCAAGGATAAAGTAAAAAAATTGGGTTTTTGTTAATATTTCTGAAACTATGAGTGCTAACAAAAAACCGTTAAAAATATACAAAAATTACAAAAATTTTCAACGTTGTTCCGTTGTCCCATAAATATTGAAAAACATCTGTATATTTTACAAGAATAACAGGCGCTTCTTTCATTTATCGAAAATTTTTGCCTGAAATTGGAATCGTAGACAAAGAATGAAAACAAATTTATTCATGTGTTAGAGAAATGATAGGTATGTTAAATAGTTTAAAGCAGTGACGCAACTACACCCCAGCAATGAGAGGAAGTGGGCTGCGAACACGCCAAAACGAGAAGAAATTCAAATTAATTATCATAAACAATAAATCATAATTCATCTTCAAAATATAGAAATTTGGCAGGTTAGAATCATTGAATAAACCTGTAGGCTTTTATAGATAGATGATTCAGGAGTAAGATTGATGAGCAGCTTTTGATATTATTACTAAGAGCTGCTGAAAAACAACTACAAAGAATGAATAAAATAACAACGAACAACACCTGCACTTTCCATTTTTCTTCCTGCTTTATTTGCAAGGGTTGGTAAACAAGCCGATTAGAAAAGTATGTAACATTTATCAAAAGTGTTGATATTTTTCTTCATAGGCACTATAATTGCAAAATACGGAAAAACGTAGACCACTATTAAATCTTAAAGGGAGCCTAAACAAAAATTTCTGCGGCATTATACAAATAGTAGTTACGCTACTCCTTGAAACACGACTAATTTGGGACAATCCAAGTGCAATATCGGAAAATATTCACTTTATAGCGTAGAACAGCTTTAGTTAAACGACAGTGAGAGATGAAAAAGGGCCAGTTTATGTACGATTAGTCTACCTCGTACGAGTGTAATTAAACCAGTCGATTTTTGTTTTAAAAAATGTTGCTTATTTTTTATCAATAAAGGAAACAAACTGGGCTGAAAGAATTCTTGCCCTACTACATAAAGTTGCTATTATTTCATTTAAAGATTCTATTCTGAAAGTATCTCAAACTAGATCATATGACCTAGCAAAGACCGTTATTTTACGTTACTTTACCATATGATTTATTGTTGCTTTGACTGTGATGATATTCAACTTGTAGTATTCGACAGTGAAAATTGCCTCGTGCCCAGTCAAAAATTTGGAAATATTAATAGCAATTTTTCTAAATAACGGGGTGGTCCAATAGTTTGGAGTACGTAGAAAATTAATAAGGCGCACAACGAAGGGGATCAAGAATTCCAGTTCATAGTAATAAATATAACAGCCAGAAGTAAGGGGCGAGGAAATTACGCGAATAGTATAGCAATAAAAATAACAGCCCGAAGTAAAGGGGCGAGAAAATTACGCGAATAGCATAGCAAATAAAATATGGTCGCCCAAAGTAGGGGCACGACAATTTAGACAATAGCATAGCAAATAAATATATATATATATATATATATATATATATATATATATATATATATATATATATATATATTATATATATATATATATATATATATATATTTTATGCTGTTTGTGATTTTTACATCTAGCCGATGATATTCATTATCTTCATAATCTTCAGCGACGGAACGTAATATCCGGTGTATGTTGAGCAATAACAGGTGTATTGATATTATTAACGCTTTTTTCTGGCAGTTGGGTTTAATTCTTTAATCTTCATGCGCCTGTCCTTGATTAACATTTTCTTTGTCATTATACGTTCTTTTTCAGGTGTTATTAGCATTAGTTAATTTAAATATTATCGATAAAAATGATTTGGCTTTAAGCACTTTCTTCTAATACCAATTCGCATTTTAATTGAAACGTTTCTAGCTCCGGCGGGTTTTCATTCTTGACATAAAAAGTGTCACGAAACCTATGGAATTTGCTTTAACGAATACCCTCGATGTTAGGGATAATTGTAACTCGGAGGGTTTAAATATCTATGAAATGATCAAAACTTAATTAGTATTTTTTTTTATGTAAATCACTAGTCTTGTCAACAGCTAAGAATCCGTGGTTGTCTTTTCGACAAGTACTACATATTTCACGAAACTGACCAGATACCACATTGGTATTGACGTGATTAGCATTATGTGTTTTAAGGTTAAATCGTCGCGTTTAAATAAAGCGATCGAATTAGCATTAGTACATAGTAAATGTCTAAGAATACGAGTATTATTTTGACGAATTGAGAAACTCTACTGGTATATGACGCTCCATACTGATTTATTCCATAATAAAATCTTATTTAGCGCAAGCTACTCCACTAAACACGATTATAAAACCAATTACGAACTTCTGATAATGACGCAATATTTTCAGAACAGGATAAAGTATGGTAATTGATTCGTTTTATACGATACAGTAGATTATGCTGGACGCTTTGTTTGTAAAGGCTGCACCGAGTATAATTAGCAGTGACGTTTGAAGTGCACTTGAACATCACAAATATTACAAAATGCTGGACGGAAAATGTTAATCGAGTTAACATTTAATTGTATAAAATCTGCCACTCGCTTTTATACAGCAAAATATGAAACTCCAGCATAAAGCAGACAAGTATAAAACGGGTTATCATTGTTATGTTTTCAGATATAAAATATTAGATACTGTTGATTTAGGTTAGGTTAAACGGCATCAATATATTTGAATAAATAAAAAATTATTTATTCAAGTTTATTTTCAATATGACATATACTTTCAATATATGGTCAGTTAGAAGCTTTAAGAAAATTGCATTCCTACAATTTTCAAAGAAAAATGTTTGTCACGGTCTTTGCTGAAAGGTTTAGTAGAATGGTAAACTTTTATTCGTAGATATTTGTTGACAAATGACAAGGTAATTTCTTGAGGCCGCTATTAAGTCCACGTTATGATAGCTGCCTTTTTCTAAATTCGTATATTTGGTCTTCTCGACAAAGACAAATCTTTTTCAGGATTACCAGTTATAATTCTAGTCTTACGTGTTTGCATGTGGGCAGTGATTTCTAGACAGGTTACACCCAGATAAAATAGCATTCAACATTGGAAAGCTTGTATAGAACGAAAATTGATGCCGACCCTAAAAATATCATTTTAAATGAAGTGTCTAAGATACCCGTCGATTCCGTTGTATTAAAAATGCACCTTACTCTTTTTTCGATGTTATAAAAAGAGTAAGCGCACGACGAAGTATAAGAAATACTTCGGCACAGCTTGCATCGACCTTTATGGTTTCGGAGGCTGCGTGAGACTAGTGTAAACCCACCATAAGGTTACCTCAGAACAATGTTAAAATCTACCAAAGAGGTAGCCTAAATCATAATGATTTCCCCTTCAAAATAAATATAAAAAAACGACTACTTAAGCCTTTTAATAATGCAATTGCACGCTTCTTTAATAACCATCCTCTAAATTGTATAAATAGAAACATGTTAAAAAATGTTTTCCAATTCCCAAGTTATTGAATTTTACAATAAAATTAATCAGCTGATTTCACGTTAAGCGTATTGGCTACCTAAAAAGTCGGTCCCAGGCCGTAACACAAATTGAAGGCAATTATTCATTTAAACTTTAAAGATTTTTGCTTAATGTACTCAAACCAAATATTTCAAACATCAATAAATCAAAGTCACCTTCAATTTATGTCATAAATGTCAAACTTGAAGTTTTTATTATTTTGAAAACGATCCTAGGTTATGGATCGAAACGTTAATAAAGATAATTTTAAAAACTATGAGTGGTTTAATCCCCAAAGAAGATTAAGAAGAATACTAAACAAACCACAACAAACATACAGGGAGTATTTAGCAAGCAATCTCATAGATGTCTCGACTGCTACTTTTATTATTTATTCAACAACCACCTAACTTTTATACTTTACATACCTCTTGTAGCGTAATTTAGTAGTTCAACCCAGTAAGACTGAAAGGTTGTTGTGCACATTACATTTACAATATTATGAACCACAAAGCTACTTTAGTAACAGTTAGTGATTTGTAAGCATCATATAATTATGACATTTACCTACTCCAGGTTATACAATGAGAGAAATGTAGAACTAAAAAGGACAATCGAGTAATAGTATTGTAATGAATTGAAGAAAACTTGTGAGACACTAAACGTCCTTGTGTTAATTATTATCCGTAAATAATAAGTGTTATTAATTTTGATTTAACTAGCTTGGATCAAAGGTCACATAGCAATATAGTGAACTAGAAAAACCACATTACACTTTTCCTTAAACAAAACCTGTTGACCACAACGTGTGTCTTATTGTTTTCGATCAACATGTATAAGCAAAAGCGCTAGAAATCAGATCTGTTGCAACTGTAGTACTTCAGTTATCAAAAATTTTAGCATAAATAGTGCAAAAAAAAAGAGATGCGATCGTCTGATGATCTGCAAAAACAGTGAAACCGGTCACGGGCTTTTATTTTTGCACAATAACCAACAATTTGTATTGATTTTCGTTCCCTATGCTGGAATTACTTTTCCCATGCCAGGCAAAATTATTCATTAATATACAGTGTTACTAAAATTTTTCGGGATGCTTCAAAACAGAAATTTGTAAATACATTAATGTGATCAAACATAGGTGACGGAGTGCAAAGCATTGAACAGTTTGAGCATAATCTTAAAGTTTATAATATTTGAAGAAAATGTGTACGAACAATGATCTTGTTTAGCTTTCGACTGAATGAGAATGGAAAGGCGTTCATAGACGATTTAATAACTACTTTTGGTGATGGGGCACCATTAAAAACAACCATAATTTGGTATTGCTGAGGATCTAAATTTAGTTGTAGCAGCCTTCGTGATGAATTTTGTGAAGGTTAATCAAGTACATCAAAACATTGGGAAACTTTGTTGCTGCTTGTTAAACAATAACGATAGATCGGCATATAATATACAGTATGCGTCAAAATATACAGTAGTGTAGCATAATATGGAACAAATTTTTACCTATATGTTTTGAAAGTTGTAATATTTAGTGATTATTTAACAAAACAACATGGTAAATGTCACTCAAATTTTCAAGCACATCCTGAAAAATGGGTTGTTACAAATTCCTTGCAATGGTGGCGATTGTCTCACCTAATACGAGTTAAGTTTTGGGTGGATTTGTACCGCCAAACACTATCACCTTTAACATTTAATACAATACCTACAGCGTAACCAAAAGTATTTGGAATTTATGAGCAAATTTCAGAGTGTTGAATACACAAAAAGATATTCAGGAGAGAGGCGGGTATATAACCAAACAGATATTAAACCAATGCGGCTTTCAATATTCTTACCTGATGCTCAGTTAGAGCGGAGAAGATTGTTGAATCCAGAACACTTCTCCTATACGGGGGCTGACCTCCGAAACAGAAACTTATTGTTCAAGCGGTGACAATGGACTGGCGGCTCCGTGGCGTAGTGGTATGTGTGTGACTACTACGCCCAAGGTCCCGGGTTCGAATCCCGACACGGTCCGCTTGAAAAATGTTAAGCGAGCATTTTTCACAAAAATACACCCTCGTTCGGATGAGAGGTAAAATGGAGGTCCCGTGTGTGAGTGTTGTCACGCACGTTAAAGATCGCTACCTTGCTTGGAACAGCAAGGGTTCGGCAAAATTCCAAATTTTCCAGGTAAAAAAGAAACTCGCTTCCTGGCCAATGTAGTACTTTCGGGTGGAGCATTGGAAAATCACATGTAAGGTGACAATGGACTGTGCTAGGCCGCGCAGTCACCCAACATATATGGCAAACAAGATAGAACATTGAAGGTGAAAACGTGACCGGGTTTATTTAATTTAGATAAAAGAGCAGATATTACCATTAACAAAATAAACTTAAATTTTATAATAATAATATAAAGAAACTTAATAAATATATACAGGGTTGGACGGAACACAGAGTATTAGAATTCATGGCATAACTATGAAATATAAAAGTTAGTAACTTAAATCTAAAAAAGCGTAAAAAATTTACAACATAACCATGTTGAATATTGTGTATGCTATTTTTAAAGATTGAAAACAATGGGATTTCAAAGCAGTTTAAACGCCGTTGTAGATTGGTTTGGTTATAAGTGTATGCCGTTGGGAAGTTGAACTTTATATCCAACATGTATTCGAAGCACCTGATGGCTATTCCCCTGAAAGATTCGGTTTCAGCTGAATATTAAAAATTAAGGATCTTGACAGCTGCTTGGCTTTGAAAAAATTCTTGTTTGTTTAATTTTCACCAAATCTTTGTAAGTAAATTTTATATTACCCTGTACCAGATGTCTGATTTATTTTGCATCTGGTTAATAGTTGTCTAACGCTTGACGGTTGTTTTTGTCGTACCAAGCTTGGAATATTAAAAGTCACCAGATGAAATTTTCAGTTTAAAGTTCGTAACATACACAATAGAAATGTTAAGAGGATTGTATTTCCATCTTTTATAAGTACTTATATGTTTACTAAAATGACCATTACGTAAGTGATTCATATTTTGTCCATTTTGAGCTTCTAAGTTTATATTTTTATAAAATGAATAATCAAAAGATATTATGTAATGTAGATGGTACTATTTTAATGAAATCTATGAAAAATATTTACTTCATTGTGAATTTTGTTTGGTTTCTATTTTTTTATACACGATTTTCAACTCAAGTAGTAAATGCGGAAAATCAGCTGAATCCAAATATAGTTAATTGTATATATAATTTGAAGAACTAACTTTTTTAGCAATTATAAACGATTTTGCTAATATTTTTGAACCTACTTTAGAGATAACTTTGTGAGGCTTCAAAGGAAACTTTTTGAGTATTAGATGTTTAAATTTTGAGAAACTGAATTTTAAATAACAGAAGTTGGTTGATGGTGTAACATATTGAACGCTTATTAGAAGTTTCGTTCATACATAAAATAATGGTTTGATCTGATATTTAGTTCAAACCTCCCGTTGTTCTAAAATAAGTCTATTATTTAAATGACCACTGTAATAACTAGTTTTTGTGGTTGAATATTTAATTTCTAATTATATATTTAAACTGAATTTGAAGTTTCTGTTTGTAGACTATACGATTTATTTATCTAAGTTTAGCATAGGTAAAGTAAGAAACTTTAAAAGTGATACCAATATTTGTAGAAGTAGCTCTACCTTATACAGAGTTCTGTATAATTATTTTGAGTAAAAGTTAAGAAGTTTTATATAATAAGAATTTAATACCTTTCTCCAGTTCAGAGTATTCTACCTTTTGTCTTATTTTTGAATTTTGAGCCGCAATTAGCGGTCTCGTGTTGCGTTTCACTAAAATGTCTTTCTTTCTGGTATAATCCCAATGTCCATGATTATTGATTGTCACTATGATACGTGACCCTGGGGTTGCGTTACCATTCCTAGGTTAGGTATTTAGTTTAATATATTTGGGTGCGGTGGCCCTCAACTTTCTGTTATCATCTTTGTTCCTATGCTTTCCCTGACCACCCTGCTCAACACTTAAACGTTGAAGTGTAGTTTAGAGCTAATTGTAACACTTGTTCCATCGGTCGTCTACAGGCAATAATATTTCAAACTTTTTGTTTCACTGACAGTTTTTAATCTCAACACAGAGCAAAGATCTTAGAAAACATCAGAATTTTCAATACACGTATATTTGTCAGTAGCTTGTATACATTATAGTAACCTCGAATGTTACAGTTTCGATTACTTACCTATAGTTTACTAAGTAGCATGTATGTTCTAGTATGCAAAGGATTGGAAAATTTATAGCCTTACTATAGCATGGAAATCTCCTACCCTATTATGTAAAAAACTATATTTAGAAATCTACAAAAGAACGCTTAGCTATTCTTAAACAAACACTGAACCTACTATTTTGAAGATTATTTGAAATACAAAAAGAGTTTAATGATAGTCAAATACACGCACTTTAAATTTCTTGCCAATCTGTGCGAATCCTGTATATCAAACTACCTAATTGTGATTTAGCTGTGGTATTTTGGACATACCACTTTAATTCATTTGTTTTGATCATAACAAACACTTTTAATTTTGAACGGAATAGTTTAAGGTTTCTCCATGAAATAATTACTTTGTAGATGCCGTAGTACGTCAAACGTTAGTCTTGTAAGATTTAATTCACTAAATGCACTACACGACGTTCTAGCAAATAAAAATCACTGAAATGTATCCTCTGTCACAAAAGCTTCAATTTAGAAATCTTATAGTATAAAACCTTGAGAGTAACCTCTGTGAAAAACTAACTGAAAAGTAGCCATTAAATCCACAATAGTTAAGTGGGTTAAACTCTACAGATTTATTTTTCAATTAATTTGAAGTAACAGCAAAAACTACTTCACTTCTACCAAGCATTGGTAGATTGAACAGTGTTGAAAAGCTGAACACTTAAAAGTTTCTACAGAGAACTCTTCACATCGATGTTAATTAAAAGTTAGCAGCGTCGAATTTCTTAATTTCTTCTTGAAAATTGAAATATTTTAGACAGTTTCTATTGCACACGCTTTGATAAAGCTTGATAAGCGTTGTATTTTAAAATCATCTCGTTTCTCTATTTGGAAGCGAATGCATTCTTAAGTTCAGCTGAATTATAACATGATGTTGCTCATAGAGGGAATTCTTAAAGGCATGATATTGGCTTGGAAAAATGTAGAAACATCGTGCAGCGTTAATCCATTATTTTGTGATGCAAGGAATGATGTTTTTCGGATTTCCCTAGAAAACTTAATACCTTCCCTACCGCTACATTATGAAATATGCATTTGTATATCCAGACAAATCCTTTACACCTAGGAATTTGCAACTACATCTTTTAGTTTACGATGAAAAATATTTATTTATAGATGACAATGGAGAAACTGTACAAACGTGTATGGATAACCTGCAATTACGCTGCTATATTTGCTTTACGAATATACCCCAAACATTTGATTTTCCTACAAAACAGTGTAAAGAATATTACTTATGCAGCTTGATCTTACCGTTTTATAATTAGTTCCCAAGTATATTGATTTCTTTTTAAAAACGGCCACTAGAGCACTTAAAATGATAAAAATCTACTAAAATTTATGTTTCTTACCTTATAAACCAACAAATGCAAGCACAGATAATTTAAATATATTAGTTTTTTAACGTAGTGAACTGTTCAACCTGGGCGTGAATATGGTTGCCTATCAACCAAATAATACTTTAGTGGTCTTGACAAAGTTCTACTGAAACTTTTGACATACGCTGTTCTTTTTATAATATTGCTTTGAATGAATAACAAGATGTAGCCGTTAGCTCGCAATATTACTTTTATGAATTATTACTGTACGTATTGGATTTTACCAAACTACCATACCATGATAATTAGAGAAGAAGTTGCCTTAACATTGTAGCACTGAGTAGTATACCGTTTCTCAGAATAAATATAGGAATGTAACCGAGGAACGTGTACACAAAAGAAGATTGATTAGTCTCATCGACACCGTATCTTCCAGATGGTTGTGATTGACAGCTAAAAGAGTTTTGCATTTAAAAGTTATTTAAATTAAAAATGGCACAATCGAAATGTCACTTACATAAATTGCCGTTCTAAATATTGGAGTTTAGTTCTGATTGAAGCTTTGATTACAAGATATTCTAGTTTAAAGCTTTGAAAGATTTGATATAAATTACTGTTAATATAGATCTCCTTATTCGATATAAATTAACTATAGCGCTTAGTATATAAATTAATAATTAATGCCTTTGATAGTTAATTGTAGTGCTTACATATTAAGTTAATTAAGAAGATGGTATCGTAGTTTAAAACGTAGTAATTTATCTGTTAGCAACCAACTGAAAGTAAATTATTGCGAGAGCTTTTAGGATGCCACTGTGTCTACGATTTTTTGAAAATGTTTGTTTAATCACTTTTGAAATAAAGAACTGTTGTTTGTGCAAATAGAGTTTTCGTAACAATACAGGATTATTTTAAAAGTACAAATCCAAAATTACGACCGTTTTACCAATGAAGAGAGGAAGTTTGAAAGTTTTTTTAATACATTATAAATGTTCAGTGTATCCATCGTTTGCTGCACGACAAACATCTACGCGATAGGTAAACTAATTCCACACACGAGAAAGCGTATCTGCTGTTACTGAGTGCACGGCAGCAGTGATACGGTTCCACATACCAATGAAAAAATGAAAGCGGGTAGTTATGGTTCCAGAAGCGGCCGGTAGAATTTGCGCAGAAAGTGAGTCGCAAATTGTAGAGCAGCGGGCATTTCGTACCAAATTCGGTATTGAACCACCAACTAGAAACAGCATTAGCCGATGGTTTAAGCAATTTCGACAGACTGGAAGTGTGTGTAAAGGACAAAACACAGGCTGGCTGCGTGTGTCAGAGGATGATGTCAGACGGATTGAAGAAATTTTTGTTCACAGTCCTGTTACGGTTGAAATTTTCACGACGACTTTTGATTTTTAGCAGTGTATTAAATAGTTAATTCTTTCCGTATTAGATTGTACATACTTTAATATTGATAGCGCGTTATCAGGTACGAGTTTGCAGACCAGCTTTAGTGGTATCATCTTCACATAATTCTTCATTTGAATCGTACACTTTTAATTTATGCTTTGGGTTCGTATATATGCCCGCCTTCGTTGAAGGGATTTTAGCGAATTAATTTGAAAGGAAATTATTCTGAGGTAATGTAATATAATTTTCCTTATTGCCTAATTGGGATTACGGCGATTCAAAAAGTTGAGTCCTCGACTGCTATTTGGTAACCACCTGTTACACATTTTGTTTGTTTGCACATTGAACCCGATTGTGGATCGGTAAGTAAGCCGCGATTTTACTGACTGTAATTAGGGGATTATATTTTAGGGTTCAAATTCTAGTTCTTAATTCTAGTTCAACTTTTACTTCAGTTCCATTCAAGATTATGTTCCACGTTTTGTTCCACGTGCTACATTCTACGTTTTACGTGCTGCCATTCTATGTTCTAGTACCGTTGTAACCTGTATGTCGAATTTCGAGTTCTAGATGTGGCATCTGTAATGAAAAGGAGAAGATGTTTACAAGTACGGATCCAGTAGACCTATGTGAGATAATTGGTAGCGATATTCTACCTGCACGCGCCATTTGAGCTGGAACATCGTCATCCACATCAGCAGTTGGTGAGTCCGTTCCATATCTTATTTTTATCATCGCAACCGTTTGGTTGACTTTACATGCTGGTGAATTACATTGTAACATTATTGGGTTTACTATAATAGATAACGTTCCTTCAATTGCTTGTGGGTTTGAATTATTTAATACTTTTATCAAATACACTGTTATGTTAAATAAACACGTTGAATATCCACTTACAAATAAAAATCATTGAAGCAAATACACATTAATTTTATCAAAGCACGAGTTTAGTACTTGAAAGAGTTTGCAGCATTAAAACAAACTATTCAAATTTTTTCACTAACCAAAAAGCGTCATTGGTTTAACTAACCCATATGTTGAGCACAGTTAATAATTATTAAGCTAAGTGGCTAATAAGGATTGAAGTAATAACATTTTTGGTTTAATCCAACTTTTATTGTGTTTAATTGAAACATTTAGCTGTCAAGTCAATCATTTCCTTGCGTTTTACATTGTTTAGAAATAGAATTAGTTTAAACATTTAAGGTGGTTTGATTCAATATTCAGTTTGATAGATTCCGACTTAATGAAGTTATTTTAATCAATTTTTTTAATTCAGCTTGGCGATCAGCAGATGAGTTTGCTCATCCCTAACAGATTTTTTATAAAAATTGATTTAAAGTAACTTCATTTGGTCACATTATCAAGTTGGATATTGAATCAAAACACCTTGAATGTTACATTAACTCTAGTTCATCGTGCATAATTTTTAGTTTAGCATTCACTGATAAATAATGATCTTTTGCATAATGTTATTTTTATAATCTCATAAAACCTAAAATTAATAAAGTATAACTTTTACTTGAATTTTATAAAACTGGTTTATTCCTTGAGGTTGCGATGGTTCTTTAAAGTTAGACCTTCGCTTATATAGTTGAATGCTAAAAACAACGGCATTTAGTTATAGGCAATGAGACCAATTTTTAGGAAGGTACTTACGTGTTTTTAGACAAAAGATTTTGTTTGAACACAGCACAGCATAATAAATTTACCTTCTATGTATTTTTATACTTGGTTGAAATACTTTTATTGAAACTAACACAATAAACAATGTGAAGTAACGCTCGACGCCATGTTGACGAGTGGCAGTCGAAGGGTAGCAGTATATTAAAGATATAATGTGCGCGCGCTATACATCCAATACGCAGTTGCCCCAGAGCATCGGACACTTACTAAAAACGGCTGGATTCAACAAATAACCGCGACGTTTGATTTCGCTATCATAGTTTATTTAAATCAACAAGCTATGGTACGTTTGTTTGAATGTTAAATTTATTACAAAACGTGTTGATTTGACACTTATTCCACCATTCATTTAACTAAAATGGATTTTATTCAACAATAAAGTAGTATTGGACTAAAATATGAAATTTGTTGGCAATATTAGTTTGTATTAAATACGACTGATGTTTAATGAAATTCACTTTTGCATTCTTTTATTAACCAACTGTTATTATGCGTTCAAGCAAACAAATTGTAGTCAACTAATTTTTGTAGTTAGTTTAACAATCTACAAGCGGTTCAGTGAATATAGCTTCATTTAGAACGACTAAAAAATACTTTATCAAATGCTTTACTCTTCAAAACAACAAAGTTGGTTGTATCAACCAAATCACTTCTCTCAGTGCAGTACAAATGCCGTAATTTTATTATTATCAGCAGCACAAATTATGTCATCAACAATTTTAGAGAGTGCTGTAGTACAGCTATATCCCTGACAGTATCCCGATTGAGTCGCTGGTAATATGTTATACTTATTAATATATTCTCTAATTTGCGAAGTAATAATCCTTTCAGCAATTTTTGAAAATACAGGAAGGATACCTATTGGTCGTAAGCCCTTATATTCTGATGCCGAGAAAAACTTTAGGCTATGGACGTACAATAGCTTCCTTCCAACATGTAGAGAACACATTTTCAGATAAAATCTAATTTATTATATGGGGACGTAAGACAATAGGTGTGGTATACAATATCTTAGCATGTTTATGCTTATGCCATCAGAGCCTATTGATTGTGAATTTATATCTAATTTATATCTAAGTTACTAGAAATGGTAGAGCTACTTCAGAGTTCTAGTGATCTAAAGAGCCAAACTATCGGTTTAACTAAATTAGTGGAGTCTTTAGTGAGGAACCAGACTAAGACAGGTCCCCGAAAGATTGCAGGGGCTCTTTCGGTACTTAGACTGGTAGAGACGCTATGGGTCGGTATGGCATTCTAAGACATACTACTACGATGTGGAAGGCAACGGGAAACCACCACATTATTTCCCAAGTACACAACGTACTTAAATCGTCAATAAAGATGATGGCATCCTCTGGGGTAAACAATTCCGTAGTTAAAATAGTCTCCCATTCGGCTCTCCAGAAGGGGACTACTCCGGAGAATGTGATCAGAAAATTTATAAAAACAGTCTGGAACATTCTGCGAGCCGAAGCAGGGTATGTCAGAAGTAGGTAAGTTAGAAAACTTAAAAGTTGGAATGGATAGGTTAGCACTAGACATAGTAGGGATCAGCAAAGTCCGTTGGTCAGAGGCAGGGGATTTTTGGAGTGGAGACTTCAGGGTAATTCATACAGAAGCAAAGGAAGGAAATTCGGGTGTGTAGTTATGCGATAAAAGAAAGGACACTGTGTAGAAAATTACTTACAAAAGAACGAAAGAGTGCTCATGGTTAGACTAGAATCTAAACCAGTAAATACAGTAATAATACAAGTATACCTGTCTACCTCTAGCTAGAGTGACGAAGAGGTAGAAACGATCTACAAAGATATCGAAGACATACTGAGATACGTAAAGTGACATGCAAATTTAATAATTATAGGGGATTTTAATACAAGGGTAGGTTAGGGTATAGAAAGAGCGGTAATATGATTATTTGGTTTAGGCACGAAAAACGACAGGGAAAATAGGCTGGTAGAATTTCGCAACAAGAACAATTTAACCATCACAAGCACATTGTATTAATATCATGCTAGAAGACGATACACGTAAAAGATGCTGGGAGATAACCCAGAAGCAGATATAGATACTGACCACAACATCGTAATTATGAAGGCCATTCTTAAATTAAAAAATTTGAAAAAAGTAACGGCACTTTGATTTTGAGAAACTAATAGATAAAGATATCCACGAATCATTTGAAAAAAAGTCAAATGAATTGCTGAAAAATATCGGGAAAATTTCTGATACTAAGAAAGTAAAAACAGAATGGAACAAAATTAAATCCAGCTTAGATATGGCGGCCAGAGATATCCTGGAGTATACACATAAAGAAAATAAGAAACCATGGATAAAAAGGATATCCTGAATTTAATAAAAGAAAGACGAAAATACAAAGATAGATCAGATGAAACAGGAAAACAGAGATACAAAGACATAAATGGGAAATTATTCGCAAATGCAGGAAAGCTAAAGAACAATTGATTGATTAAAGGTGCAAAGCGGTACAAACTAAGATAAAAATAGGAAAGACAGACGATGCATACAAACTGATTAGAAAGAATTTTCGGAATATAAAACTGTATAGCAAAAATATAAGGGACGTGGAAAGAAACGTCACTATAGAAAATATAGAGAAAGTGGATGGATGGCAAGAATATATACAAAACTGGCATGCAAGAGAGGAACTAACAGCATTAGAACAGGTATCAGACATTGAAAATGATGACTTGGGATATCATGCACTTAAAGATGAGTTTGAATTAGCATTAAAGGGTCTGAAAAATGCTAAGGTGCTGGGTACAGATAAAGTGTAAGCAGAAACTCTAAAAACCGCTAGGCAAGCAGTACGACAACGTTTCTTCCAACTTGTAAGCTATATATATGGGCAGGCGAGATACCCAACGAATTCAAACGTATCATCATACCAACTATATCAAAAAAGGGAGGCGCTGATAGATTGAATTGAATTGAAACGTCTTTATTATTAAACTAAATATACATTGTAAGATATAAAGTTTTGATACAAACTCATCAACGCGATTAGGGCCATTAGGCCCTGTCTTACACCTAACTTGCATACAGCTGTACTCTTGAATAAGGTAAAAAAATAAATAAATAAATAATTAAAAAAATCACTACACACACGCACACACCTTCACACAAACGCACCCTACGCCCCACACATGCACACACAACACACACACACATGTACACACAACTCTCTCTCGCACATACAAACCTACGCACACACTCATCGAGCATCCGTTTAGGAAAATGCACTTGCTTCTACACCTGAAAGTTTAAAAGATATTCCTGCAAGAGTTTACGAAAACGTTGCACGGTCGGAGCCTGCCTAGTATCAAGAGGAATAGTATTCCACAAGAGGGAACCGGAAACAAGAAAAGACAAATCGAATGTATGGGTATGGTGTATGGGGATAGATAGCAAGTCATCTCGCCTAGTGTTATAGCGCCGATTTGACAGAAAAGAAAAATTTTGGCTTAGGTAGAACGGGTTGCGGTTAGAAATAAATTTATAGACAAGCACTGCCAAGTGAAGTTTTCGCCTATTGTTTAGTTTAAGCCACGACATTCTTGTGTAAAATGGGGTGACTCGTTCCCAATATTTTAGTTCGAAGATAAACCGTACACAACTATTTTGCGAGCGTTGTAGACGTAAACTTAAATTAGATGAAAGATTGGTATATAATGCATCGCAACAATCGAAATGTGGAAGAATTAATGATTGTACTAACTTTAACTTTAATTTAGTCGGTATAAACCGTTTTAGACGCTTAAGAGTATGCAGAGTAAATAGAACTTTTCTACACACGCTTGATACCTGATCTTTCCATCTAAGGTTTGGATCCAACAGGATACCTAGATTTTTAATTATAGGTGAAAAGTTTATGTTCGATTTTCCAAGCATTAACATGGGAAGATCCACGGATTGAACTGATTTAATTAAATTTTGTGTTCCCAGAAGCAAAGCCTGACATTTGGCCGGATTTATGGTTAATAAATTATTTTTATACCAATCGTCAACCCTTGATAAATCATCATTAACTGCCTGGAACGCTTCAATTATTTCTGTTGGAGAAAAATGGAAATAAATCTGCACGTAATCTGCATAGCAGTGGTAACGACAAAACTTCAATGCTGTGGAAAAGTCTTGAATGTACAAGCTAAACAAAAGGGGAACGAGTACACTGCCTTGAGGTACGCCTGTAACAAGGTCAACAGATTGTGAGATGTGACCATTTTCATCTTTAACTTGCTGCGTGCGTTGTGATAAGTATGATTCTACCCAAGAGATTGCTGACTCTGATAAATTATTTAGACATTTTAATTTAGTTAAAAGGATGTTAAAGTCAACACTGTTAAAGGCTGCACAGAAATCTAATAAAATCAGTAAAGTAAGTTTTTGACAATCCATGGCCTTTCTGACATCATCAGGTACCAGCAGAAGCGCAGTACATGTACTATAATTCGCACGGAAACCCGATTGGTATTTGTCTAGTAATGTGTACTGTTTTAAAAATAACAACATTTGATCAAGTGCTAGGTATTCGGCGGATTTTGAAAGCGCTGGTAAAATGCTAATCGGACGATAATCATCTGAACCTAAAGGGTTTGCTTTCTTTAGTAATGGCCTAACTATGGAGTGTTTCTATACTAATGGAAAACGAGCAGTGCTAAAAGATGTATTAATTATACTTGTTAAAGATTCTAGAGCAATTGGGCAGATTTGTGTAAGCATTGAGCTCGATATTTTATCAAAACCCAAAGCTTTTGATTTAATGCACAGAACAGACTTGTGGACATCATTGGTCGACACTTCAGTAAACACAAATTGTGGAAATGAAGGGGCGGTATACTGATTAAGCGTTTGATAGTATTCAGTTTAGCTGTATTGTCTTGCATCTTTAATCCAGAAAAATGTCGAATCAGGATATCTACATGTATGCTGTAGGGCATCTGCAATAATAGTTTTCTTATACCAGCTTTCTTTAAAGTAACCCAAGTCCTTCGGGAATCGGTATATGAAGCTATAGAATGATAATATTTTAATTTAGAGTTTCTGATCAACTGCTTGGTTCTATTACGTATACTTTTGTAACGGTCATAATTCAATGCAGTATTAACTTTCTTATAAAATGCAAGTGCACTGTCTCTCATTCGTCTCATTTCATTAATTTTAGGAGTTAACCACGGAGATTTTGGTCTAGTTACCCTAACTGTTTTAAATGGAGCATGAATATCAAAAATATTGTTAACAAGTGTATTGAACTTGATAATTTGCGAACAATAAGTTTGAAAGCACACGAGTCAAAATATTAACTATAACTGTACGATGACGAATGGAAAAACGAGCCGAAGAAATACTAGGAAAAGAGCAATTGGGGTTTAGGCGAAACTGGGGAGCACGGGAGGCTATTTTAGCTCTGAAGGTGATAATGGAGAAAACAATAGAAAAAGCGGATAGGGTGTATATAGGGTTTGTAGATCTAGAAAAAGCATTCGACAACGTAAAATGGAAAAAAGTGTTCTAAATACCCAAAAAGATTGGAATGAGCTTTAGGGATAGACGGATAGTACATAGTTCATACAAGGAGCAAACAGCGGTAATAGAATTAGAGCAGGAACGTGAAGAAGTAAATATTAGGTAAGGGGTGACACAGAGACGTACCCTATTCCCGTTAATTTTAAACTTGTACATTGAAGAGGCAATGAATACTGTCAAATGCAGGAAGACATTTGGAATTACTCTGCAGGGACAAAAGATTAATATGCTCAAATTTACAAATAATATAGCGGTATTAGCATCCAGCAAAGAAGAGTTAGAAGCTGTTCTTTATAAAATAGAAACAGATCTAAAAGATAAATACGGTATGAAAATTAACAAAAATAAAACTGAAATACTAGTATGCAAATGAGGGGAAAATAAATTAAAAACAAGGGTTCAAATAGGTAACGATAACTTACAAAAGGTTAAGTATTTCTGCTACTTAGAATGCCAAATAGCGCAAGATGGGAAAAGCACAAGAGATATAAAACATGGTTGTGCTACATTTAACAAGTAATAGAAAATACTGTGTTCAAAGATAAAAACATAGAAACAAAGAAAGGATTGCTTAAAACTTATGTGTCGAGCACAACACTATGCGGCTGCGAAGTCTGGACAGTAGGAGAAACGGACAGAAAAAATACGGAACATTGAAGTGTGGTGCTACAGACTTATGATGAAGATATCATGGACAGACAAAGTTAAGAACAAGAAAGTACTAAAAATGGTAGGGGAAGGAAGAAGTCTGGTAGAAAACAGTAAAAAATATGAGATAGGATGATAGGCCACATACTAAGGCATGATGGACTAGTGCTTAGTATATTAGCAGGAGAAGTAGAGATAGACCTAGGTTAGACTATTGCACACAAATAGTGAAAGATGTAGACTGTGGTAATTTCAGGGAAATGTGTAGGCTAGCTCAGAATAGAAATCAATGGAGGTACGCGTCCAGCCAGTCCCAAGATGGAAAAACTATTGACAAAAAAAATTACTTTACTTATACAGGATGATTACTATAAGCCACTACAGGTATTGGTTGTGTAACATTCTCCAATAATGTTAATTGTGCGAAAGGATTTACTGGAAAACTATTAATTCGTCAAATGTCTAAGTGTTGGGGTATCTTGGCAGCTACAGGCTGCTTAACCCCCTTCACATACCACTAAATCTCCGTGAAATAGGGCATATAATTAGAAAGGAATAGAAGGGGAACCGAGCTGTATATAGGGTGTTGTGGGAATTTCAGGGAACTGTGTAGGCTAGCTCAGAATATATAAAAGTAGAGATACGCGTCCAACCAGTTTCAAGACGGAAAATTTAATGCCGAAGAAATAAGTGCACTTAAATCTGATGATTATTACAAACAACTACAGGTTTTGGTTGAGAAATATTTTCAACTAATGTTGACTGTGCGAAAGGATATATTGGAAAAACAATTAATGCGGAAAATGTGCAAGTGCTAGATGAACTTGCCAGCCACAGGCTGCTTACCCCCATTCATATACTTTACATGTGACTTTCCAATGCTTCACCCGAAGGTACTACATTGGCCAGGAAGCGATTTTTTTTTACCCGAAAAATTTGAAATTTTTGCCGAACCCTTGCTATTCCAAGCAAGATAGGGATCTTTAACGTGTGTGACAAAACTTACACACGGACTTCTATTTTACCCCTCATCCGAACGACAAACATAGAAACAAGAAGAATATTGTTGAAAGCATATGTGTTGATCGCAGCGCAGTACGTCTAAGAAATAGGGGCAGTAGGAAAAGCAGACAGAAAAAAATACAAGCCTTCTGGAATGTTGTGCTTTAGATGTATGAGGATGATAGCATGAACAGACAAAGTTAATTTCAAATAGGTTATAGAAATAGTAGAGGAAAAAAGAGATATCTAATGAAAACAAAAAACAAATAGGAGAAATAGAAGGGCAGGGTACGTTCTAAATCATTTTTGGGGAATAGCACGGGGTATTTTACAAGCAGAGATAGGAAAAAGTATTAAACCTAGATCAGACTATCGCACGCAGATGGTGATAGATGCAGACTGTGCAAATTTCAGGTAAATGTGTAGGTTAGTTCAGAATAGGAAACAATGAGGGTACGCATCTAACCAGTTTTTTTTTTAATAACATGATGTTGTAACGCCGAGTGACAGTTCGGAAGCATGAATAGAGTCTGTAAAGTAGTCGTAGACCATATTAGCGTGAAAAACATTTAGAGATAACGCTTTATGTTTCCTTTTTTGGATATGTCTCCAAAATTTCTTTAATGTTACCATTAGGAATAGACACAAGAGAGTCAAAGTATTCTCATTTTTCTTTACGAATAGCAAAAGTAATGTAATTTCTTAAGGATTTATAGTAATCACAGTGCCTTCTGTACCTATTTTTCATAAACTTTAGCAGCCTTATCTCTAAGCGATATTAATATTCTCACATTATCAGTAAGCCAGTACGTTTTCTGCTTAGATATACATGATGTTACCTTTGCGTGCATATTAAAGAGTTTGATAATGTTTTCGTTAAAGAAAGATACTTTTGAATCAATACTATCTCTATACAATATTTGTTGCCAAGATACCCGCTTTAAATCCATCGGGAAACGATCCTTATCAAAATGTTTGAAATTACGATAGGGTTTATAAATAGTTGGATATGCTACTTTAGTTTTAAATTTACAGTAAATTAACGAATGATCTGCAGCATAAATATCTACAATGCCTATTTAACTACTAGATCTATCATATTTGGAAACATTAAGTCAATTAGTGTTGACTGTTACTAGCAGTGGCGTGCTGTGAGATTTTTTAGTGGGGAAGCGCTTCAAGTTGGCATTTATACTACTTAATTCTATCTCTCCTTGAATCTTAAATTTTTAATACTCTTGTTTTTTAACATAAGTAAATTCCGTTTTCTGCATTTTGAAGGATAACCGGTGTGGGTGTGCGTGTGCGCGTGTGTGTTGCGCGCGCGTGTGTGTGTATGACAAGCGTGCGTGTGTGGTGTGTGTGTGTGTGTCTATGTGTAACTTAAGAAGCTTGAGCTTTGTGTTTAGAAGCAAAAAAGTAGATATAAGAAAGTATGTGTTGTTTTGGAGGCGTAGTACACCATATTGCTCCATTTCTTTGGATTTGAAATAATTAGTTTTGCTGATTTATGTATTGTTAATGTTTGTATTATTTTGAATTTTCAAATTACCTAAAAAGTTATTCAAAACCTTTGATGCTAATAAACTTCCATTTACAATTGAACCAACCTTTTTAAAAAATATGCTAAAAATATAACCAATAAATTATTCCGCGAATTTTGCATTAAAAGTCGGCTGTTAAAATGTGAGAAAGACCACATTGTTTTTTATTTTTCTAATTTTAAGAATTGCACTCACATTAACAAAGAAAAATCTTTAAAACCTATTTATTATTCGAAGTAAAACTAAATCATCTTATTTTAGAAATATTAAAAATGCATTTTTGGTTAAAAAATAATAAACCTAAGGACGTAAAAATTCAAATTAATGTGACTGTATTTTTCAAATTACTTATCAGCTAGTAAAAATATTATTTATATCATCAGTCATTTGTGATGCACAATGCACAATACTTATAAAAAATTTAACTACCTGATATTTCTGCACAATTCGTATTTATAAACAATTTATGTAGTTAAATTTACTTTTGCTCTAAGCACTAAAGAAAACTAAGTATAAATAACTATAAACAATAAGACACACAAATATACACACACTTAAACATATGTACAGTGTTGACAACGCACTTTTTTCTTTGGCTCTTATTCAATATTTTATTTATAATGCAATTCTATTCTTCTATTAATCTGTGCACATCTGTCTATTACTTCATCATAAAATCTTGGATTCTATAACAAGTTACTAATACATTCTTTTTCTATAGACAACACAGCTAAATGGAATAGTCTTTCTTCACCAGTTGAATTTCTGATAAAGGTTTAAATGCGCTTTTAATGTAGAAAAACTGCGTTCAACCGAAGCACTTGTTGCCGGAATTGTTAAAACAAGTTGACATAATTTAAATTCTTCACTACGGGACTCTACCAAATCAATTTCTTTAAGAAAATGTACCATATTTAACAGTGTTCTTTGATTATTGACTTCTGGAGTGTTGTATAAAAAACTTAACTGTGCATTTAATGTCAACATGTCAAAAAAAATTGCATAATTAAGTTTTAAACTATTAAAGGCTTCTTCAGGAAAACGAGCTTCATTATAGTTGTTATAATTACATAATTCGAAGAATTTTAATTCAGTGAAGTTCTGAAATCTGCTTCTGAGTTGTTAAGAAATATTATAAAAATTTTTTAAATATAATCTACGATAGGAAGTAATCATATCACCTATATTGTCAATTCTATACGTCTGCTTTGTGGTTCTAAATACTGACAAGCTTTACTAAATTCGTATAGCATTAGAAAGTGGATTATACTTTACTAATCTATCATGTAATATGAGACAGAAACAAGATGTATTTGCAGCAACATTTTTATTTGTTTCAAATTACAACCTAATGTCAACAGTACCGGATTTGAGTGCTTCGTTTTATCTAGAACAATCTATCACAGCAAGTGGCGCTACATTTCTAAATTCTTCAGGGTTGAACAACGGTTCATTTTCCTTTTCGTAGTACGATTGCTTAAAATGTGCATACATTTCATATAAAGATGCAGTCTGATTAATCTCAAAATTTAAATTCAGATTATCATATGGATATATCTTCGAATTTAGATACAGTTTAATGTTTCTTAAGTTGCAGTGATCAAATCGACTATAATCACTTTGATTTTTATTTTTTCGGTTTGTTTGAAATCCAACAATAATAAGTGAGATTTTTCTAACTGTGTGACTTTTTTTATACTCCACGTATGACGTTGCGTTTGTTGCAGAAGCTAATTTTCCTGCAACTCTCAGCCTCTAAAGGGAATATGCAAATCCTGCTTTTGTACTACGCATTCAACTGGTTTTATCCTTTGAGCATCTTCGACAGATATATGTGGAATTTTCCAAAGAACTTTGTTTAAAACTATTTTTACCTCTTTGTCTGTTTTACTATTCATTATGGCATTTGTGTCAAAACTGGATCGAATTAGAACTAGTTCTTGACGCAAGTTTAATATAATCTTTTTAAAATCGTCACATAATCCCAAAATCATAGGCAAGTTTATAGCAACATTAAAATTTCCATTAGAATCAACTATTTGAGAATCCTCTAGCGGAAACCAACCAGTATTTTGAAGATGTTTGCTTTGGTTAGCATTATAAGAAACATACTCCTTCATAATGGACGTTAGCTCCAAATTTCGAATTCGATCTATTATAAAGCCTCTAATTTCATATCTAATTTCATCAAATAGTAGTAAAACACCATTATTTGCAAACTTTGCTGTTGGAGAAGGTGTTCCATCAATTTCAACTAAACTTTTCTTCCACATACAACAAGCTTTTAGATGGTAAAGTGTATACGTCTTGTTGTTGAATAGGAATCCTAATTTCATCATTGTTGTTTAGGGATGTTGCTGCATAAGATTGGTGGGTGTGCTTTTCAATATTGACAATAGCTTTGTCAAAGTAAGCATTTTTGAATTGAATAATGTTTAATCTAAGAGATTGAAGAAATTGACGGTTTCTTCGCGTTAACGGTTTCAGGTCAATAAGCTTGCTTGTGTTGATAATTATAGACAATTGAACAATTTCCCCCACTTTTTAAGTATCATATTAACTCTAATGGTGGTTTTAAGTTTCCATAGCTATCATAGTAAATGGCTTTGTTGTCATGTTTTTTATAAACAGTCCAGTGCGTTCCTACACTTTCCTTTCCATCCAAATTGATAATACCACATTCGGAGTCACGTACTCTATTAGTAAGTGCGTTTCTCATAAATACGCCGCGGAAATATGGTACTTTAAGTTGGGCTAGCTAATTTTACTAGTTTGATGTTAATTAATGCACGGTTTGGCAAACTTATGGAACATCTTTTTGAAACTTTGCTGGGGCTAAAAAAAACACAAGCCCTTTTTGTATGGTTTAATATACATTCCTTTTCCGATAGTAATGCTTTCCATTGCTTTATGGTGTCTTTTGTTTTCTGATAGTTGTTCTTTGGCAGCATTGGCATCTGATACAGCTTTTGAAATTCCAGATGCACCACCAGCAAGGGCACCATATGCACTTAATTCGGCAAATATAGGAATTAATAATAGAGATCCTTCTAGTTTTGGTATTAGTATTACACGAGCAGATTTGTTGAGCTTTCGAGGTTTTAATTTTTTGGCAGCTCGAATTGCAATATTAATTGCATTACTAGAATTGCCACCTTTAACATTTTTTAGAGCTCTTCGAACATTCTTGATGATACCGTTTAGACTTAAAGAACCACCAATTTTAAGTCGTTTTATTCTATTAGTGTTTGATTTCTTCTTTTCCTTTATTGACGTACTACAACCCATGCCCAGCTTAACTTTAGCCTTCATTGTTGCGGCCACTCCTAGTGCTGCTGCTTTTTCTCCTATTGACGTGTCACCTGATTGTAATCTTTCTGTAGCTATTGTAGCTAATTGAGTATCAGCGTTGTGACGTTTAGATCCTTTTCTTTAGAGTACGCAATGTCTTGTTGTTTACAAGCTTCGTCTAACTTATTGATTACTGGATCACCTCTGGCTAACCACTTGGTTAGTTTTGTTTCTGGCCACCAATATCTGTAGCCCGGAATATGAGCTTCAAATGGTAAATTGTTAATTATTGTGTTTAACAAACCCTTTCCAGTAGATTTTTTTATTTTTTTTGGTTTTAGATTTATGAGTAAGCATCTGTTTGTCTAATGCTACTGTAAGCCGTGTTACTTGAGACTACTTAAACTGAAATAAGTTTCAATGGTTTCAAAACTTCTCAGTTGAACGCAAGCATGCGTATTGTAAAGCAATCCACATCTATAACTATCAGTAACAATGACGCTAGTATTCAAAAACCAAGCAAACGACATGGCATTCTTTTACCTGCGTCCGTACGGTGTTTGATTGTTGGACCATAGAATTGCGGCAAAACTAATGTTATGATTGGTTTAATAGAGCACCCCAACGGGTTAAAATTTGAAAACATTTACATATATTCAAAATCGCTTCATCAGCCAAAGTGTCAATATCTGGAAAGATTGTTGCAATCTATAAAAAATGTAAACTTTTGCACATTTACAAACTATGTTGATATTGTGTCGCCGTCAGAAGCTAATCCTAATTCTATATTTATTTTTGATGATGTAGCTTGTGATAAACAAGATTTTATACGTAAATATTTTAGCATGGCTCGTCATAACTTTATAGATAGTTTTGATCTTTGTCAGACATATACTCGTATACCTAAACCTTTATTACGCGGTAATGCCAATTTATTAATTTTGTTTAAACAGGACGATTTAATTTTAAACCATATCTATGAAGATCATATTAATACTGACATAAAATTTGACAAATTCGACAGCGTTTGATAATTTATATATATATATATATATATATATATATATATATATATATATATTAATTATCAAACGCTGTCAAATAAATTAGTATTAAGCAATATACTTTAGGATAACGAGCCTTTTTACGAGCACTTTAATTGGCACTCAGTAAGCATAATTTGATCTGTTTTGAAATGAGCTATTAACAAATTCACCTTTGGTATTGAACACTTTTTTACATAACCATGAATAGAGATGAATTAATATTTAAAAGGGAAATAATTAAAAAACGAAACACAGTGATAGAGAAACTACGACAACTAAAAGAAAGAGAAATTATTCACGAGAAATCATTTTTACCTATTACAACAAAACTATCAACCATTACTAGCAAACTAGCTGGTGAAAACACGATAAAAGAGAAAAATATTTATAAAGACGACACATTTCCTAGTTCCTCAAATGAAGTTAAAATTGATCAACAAAAAGACAACTTACATTACATTGAACACCAGTTATTGCAGAGCATGTACCTGATTTTAATGAAGCTGACGATGAAATTACTGCCAATGTTGATTAAGATGTACAAGATGCTAAAGACTACATTCAGAGTTTTGCTGATTCATCTTATATGACACATTACCTCAATCAAATGGACCCTTTGCCTAGAGAATATATTTCTAATATGTTAAAAGATGTTAGCAATGAGTTTGATTATAAATATGGTGTTAGATATAATCCAGACGAAAGTGATCTCATGATTGGAAATGGTACTTTTGAATTGGACGGAAAAAATGTAGTGGTTAATGACCGAGTGTATGTTGGAACTCCAGGATTATTTGAATTGCTATTTAAAAAGCACCCTATAGGATACAATCCAAGTGATTTGAAAGTTTATTTAAACATAGTTAAAAGAACAAGTGCTCATAGTGTAGCCTTTTTCTCCAATTTAGTTTAACGAGAATTTCCGATAATTAAAAAGGAGCCCACGGCAATTTAAGATGGAAGGTGGCTCTAAGTTGAGGAAATCTCAAAGGCAAAGCGGCTAGTCGAACTTATATGCTCTGGGTAGAGAATGAGCTGTGGGTCGGGGTGTAATTGCAACCACTAATAATAAAAATAAGGCGCCACCGTATTTTTTTATACTGAGAAGACCTAATACAAGTCCCTTGTACAAGGCTAATGCGGAAACCTTTTTCCTATAACCGCTATATAATTTTTAAAGACCACCTAATCTTTAAAGTGTCTTACCTTATGGCTCGACCTTGACCTTAGCAATCCTG
Organism: Platerodrilus igneus; assembly: GCA_036346225.1. Classification (NCBI taxonomy): domain Eukaryota; kingdom Metazoa; phylum Arthropoda; class Insecta; order Coleoptera; family Lycidae; genus Platerodrilus; species Platerodrilus igneus. The sequence continues at coordinate 1,132,797 of JARFIW010001273.1, forward strand.
CACTGCACCTGTGAACAGATTAAACAAAGAAAAGCACTGTTTGTGCATTCAAACTCAAAAATAATTAAATACAATCAGAATCGATTTTCATTCCTCTTAAATAAAAATAGTCTTTAGTCCGAAAATAAGAATCTATTCAACTGGTATTCAATAATGTAATTTTCTACAAAAAATATGTCTTCCTTTATAAGTTAATTTAAATTAGGAAGAGTTAATTACAATGGTACTGAATATATCCGTACCAATTACTATTTAATGAAGTTTATATAACAGATTGACAAAGCATAAAATTGCTTATTTATAGAAAGAGTTAATTATGGTAAATTTACCTTAATTTCACAGTAAATAATTACAGATAATTTGTTCATAAAATATCAAATGTAGAGATTTAATTTCTAACAATTTAAGTTATTAAAGAATTTACTTTATTTAATTAGTAGTGACATCTTCTGATGTTTCATTGAGTTAATAAAAGAATTATGTAGGAACAAATTACAGATTCATATTGTATGACTACGTAAAATATAATTGAGGTCTGTCCTTGACCTGTTCAAAGTTAACACAAGTCGGTTAAAATATAATTTATCTCGTTACTACGTCGACAGTTCAAACAACATACGAACATAATTTTTTGTACATACCAGAACTCCAAATTGCACCTAAATACTTGCTTGAAAGCTGACGTATGTATTAACAACGGAAAATTCCATTCCAAACAAACAGCTGCGCTGCATACTGAAAAACTCGTCAATTGGCTTCCATTATCTGCGTTTCAATTTACAGATGTTCCATGAGTAATTCTCACCACGAGAAAACTAATGTTGTTTGTAATTAACTTGAATAAATTTATCTATGTGATTCCATATTATACAAGGATAGAATTGTTTTCATTTAATTTCGCATGAATACCATTCAGAAAAGTGCTTATTTATAATTTACGTTGCAATATATTTTAAAAATAAATTATTCCCAAAGTTACACTGAAAATTTTAATTAATATTGTTATAGAAACAAATTCACTTACTGTTCCTAATGGTCTTTTAACAAAAACTTCATCGTTCTTCACGACTGGTTTCAACAAAAAAATGGACCATCCAAAACAATTTATGAAGATAGCATACACGTGCAATCTTCCATCGTGCACGCTTCCAACAGCAAAAATCAATGACGGACATCGCTCCTAAGAACAATTTTCGACCTGCTTGAACCCCAGCTGTGTTAGAAGTACCAGCCGAGCTTGTCGCTGCTCAGTAACAAAGTTACCTTGCAGTTATTGAGTAGAGGGGGCTTTAAGAAGGATACCAAACAAAAGCTTTTATATTGTCACCGTAGAATTTAACTTTTAACATGAACTAAATACTAGTTCTTTATTGGACAATAGATATTATTAAATTAAGTGGATTGGATAACATTATAATGTATTATATTATTTAATATTTAATAAAAGGATTGATTATACAGATATATATATTAGGTGGAAAATAAAATTGCTACACTGCCTCTTTCTAAGAGAAAAAATTCTGGAATAAATACTAAGAATTTTTTTTTTTTTGTTACATATTCACAACTTATTATTATTAATTTTACAAAATAAAACAAAAATTACCACTTAAGATACAACATAATTGAAAATGAGTGACGAGTAACTACGCGTACTATACGCCACAAGGGGACAAATTCGGAAGTCTTAATCGGTAGGGTGTCATTATCGTTTAATCATATTCGGGGTTATTATATCACTCATTTATACTCGAAACTTAAACAACAAAATATATAATACTGCCGTATTATGATTCCTTAATGAAAATATCAAATTATCATGACAAACATATTTTTACTATATTAACCGTAATTTACATATTTACAAAAGAAGAAAAGGACTCTCACTACTTTTGAGATCCACGACAAACATAACTTCAAAACGGCAACCATGTCTTGAAATCACTAACGTTCAACAATCTACCGCATGTATATGCAACCAAAATGTAGAAATATCTCTTTCCCAGAAGAGACAAGTAAAACGCCACCACGTCTTACTTCTCACAAATCTCACTCACGCATGAATGAACAAAATAGAACATTGCTATCTCACACAATATTCATATTAAACATAGAACATTGCTATCTCACGCAATATTCATAATTAAACATAACTATCATAGTTACTAACAATATTGACCTCCAACCAATATTTAATATGGACTCAAACTACTTGATTCCCATTATAATTATCAAACACCTTAATCTTAAATCCGAAAGAAAATAATAACCAAATATATACAACTTTATTTATCAAACACTTTAATCATAAAAATACCTAAACATTCCCTTATAACCTTGAACTAGAGAATTATACGACAAATGAAATCATTTGACAAACGGAAACATGTAACTTTTATCTTGACTCAAATGAATAACTTGCAACTAACAATATCAGCACAGTCTAGTATCAACCTTACTGCACTACAAAAATTCTTTTTATACTTCTTATCCAACATCTAAAATTTTTAGACTACCAAACAGTATTCCAATACAATATTTAAATCCTTTACTAAAAGATAAGACAGAAATAATTCCTACTATCAACCATTAAATATATCAACAACACTAATTAATGTTCAGAAACGTTCTCATTTTCAATATCGCCATTGAACTCTGAATAAGGTTTTAAGTCCTTAACATGCCATCTGCCTGCCCTTGAACCATTTTCATTAATCAATTCATAAATTATATTCGAAACCTTTTTTCTAACAATGCTCAAAACATATTTTGGCGCTAGTTTAGCTGTAAACTTATCACTTGCTTTCGAAAGAACTTTATTTGACCTCCAAACCTTGTCACTTACTTCGAAAGAAATGTTACGTCTCCTTAAATTATACGAATTACTAGACTGCATGTAAGCTAAATGTAACCTTTTCTGTACGTCTATAAAAATATCAAATAGTCCTTTATGATCTGACACATACGAAGGTCTATCACTAGAAATAAAATCAATATCAACTGAGGGTTCCACATCAAGACCATAAAATTTTCCAGACACAGGAACATGTCTACCAAAAACTAAGAAATTTGGCGAATAACCAGTGGCATGATGTTTTGCAGAATTAATCGCATACTGAATTTGGGGTAACTCTATGTCCCAAGTATCATGTTCTTTAATATACGAACGTATTGCTGTTCCTACCGTTCTATTTATCCTCTCTACAAAATTACATTGGGGAGAGTAAACTGCATTAAACCAAATTTTTTGAACGTCATATTTTTTACATACTGCTTTGAAATTTCTACCACTAAATTGTGAGCCATTATCACAAATAATATATTTGGGAACACCATAAACTAAAAAAACTTTTTCCTCCAATACACGTTCTATTATATGCGCTTTTGCACTACGTAACGGAAACATTAACGTGAATTTTGAGAACCAATCACCTATAACTAATAACCATTTGTGTCCAACCTTGGACCGTGGAAATGGGCCCATGAGGTCTATAGCGATAATCTGAAAGGGAACTTCACTTCTTTTCCTTTCCCATTAAACCAAGGGGTCCTCTATTCGATGCCTTCTGTGCACCACACGTTAAACAATTTTACAAAATTTCAACACATCAATACGCATTTTGGCCAATAAAATTCTCTTGTATGCGTGCCAATGTTTTAAAAACCAAAATGACCGGCCACTGAAGGGTCATGATTTATCCGAATAACCTCTTCCTTCTGTGATCTAGGGACTAAATATTTCCATTCCCTTACATTCGACGAGAGTGGTAAATTTGATGAAAGAAATTTAAATACATAATTATCTTCTACCTTCCATTGTGGGTAATCATTTGGTGAAGCTAAAATTTTTTCGAAGAGACACATACCAAGGATCCACATTATCTAACTTGATCTCAACTAAATTATCAACATGATTTCAAACATTAAACGAATGAACTTCAAACTTTAAGAACACCTTCTTTTAAATTCGCAGACAATGACAATTTTAAACATAATAAATTTATAATTTAGATTACTCTCAACCTTCCATCTAGGATAACAATAAATCAATGTTCTAGTACACTCTTACACTACTCAAAATCAAACTGTCAAGATAGACAAAAGTACTTCACAACGCATAAACTTGCTAGGGTGACAAACTCCTCTGTGAGTCTCACCTAGACTTATAAACAAAAATTATAACCTCATCACCAATCTCAAAAATAGTGATGCCAAAATTGCTAGAGTGACAACTTACCTCGAGTCTCGTTTAGACTAATGTAATGCTGAGCGACCGACTTTTCCTAAGTCTCGTCTAGACTGACATACTGCTAATCCGACCAACCACGACGACAAGTTTCACTTAGACTTACAACCAATTAACATACTGCGTTGCAATGCGGATATAAATAAATCAAAATTGCTATCAAAATAAATTATATCAAAACAAAACGTGCCTATGCACAAGAGCAATCTTGAAACGGTTTACTGACAGTAAAACCAGTGTACCAAATTATAAACATCTATCATCTCTACTATAAAAATTTATCAAACAACTATTGTAGCTAATACAAATGGAAGAAAAACCTAAATACAAATCACTATTATCAACTACACTGTGAATTATTATTCACTAAAATACTACAAGCTGCGACTAAAAGAACAATAATATTCCTATCGAACAATTTTACCATGTAAGAAAGCTTCTTCTAATTTCTTACACAACTTTATTAATGTTGACATACTATCAATTTCCGTTAGAGCTAATTGACAAATAAAATCAGGTAATGTTGTTTCTTTGGCTAATAATCGGCCTAACATTTTCCTCTTATCCTGCATCGGTCTGCTGCTGACACTTCACGAATTCTCAATTCATAATCCATCTCATCTTTATGCAAATAAACTACTTGATACGTCTCAGCCATCATGGGATAGACTAACTAACTAATTACAAATTAAACTCAATTAAACAACAACATCAATAGACTAAACCAATCTGAGGGTAAATGAATTACAAACCACAAGTGTAAACAACCAAAGTCAATCGAAGCCTATACTTTATGTGCTTATACAATTGGTACAGCAATCGAGGCCTACACGCTGGGCGCTATTTGTAGCCTTTTAAATTCCGATTTAGTTTAACGAGAATTTCCGATAATTAAAAAGGAGCCCACGGCAATTTAAGATGGAAGGTGGCTCTAAGTTGAGGAAATCTCAAAGGCAAAGCGGCTAGTCGAACTTATATGCTCTGGGTAGAGAATGAGCTGTGGGTCGGGGTGTAATTGCAACCACTAATAATAAAAATAAGGCGCCACCGTATTTTTTTATACTGAGAAGACCTAATACAAGTCCCTTGTACAAGGCTAATGCGGAAACCTTTCTCCTATAACCGCTATATAATTTTAAAGACCACCTAATCTTTAAAGTGTCTTACCTTATGGCTCGACCTTGACCTTAGCAATCCTGCACTGCACCTGTGAACAGATTAAACAAAGAAAAGCACTGTTTGTGCATTCAAACTCAAAAATAATTAAATACAATCAGAATCGATTTTCATTCCTCTTAAATAAAAATAGTCTTTAGTCCGAAAATAAGAATCTATTCAACTGGTATTCAATAATGTAATTTTCTACAAAAAATATGTCTTCCTTTATAAGTTAATTTAAATTAGGAAGAGTTAATTACAATGGTACTGAATATATCCGTACCAATTACTATTTAATGAAGTTTATATAACAGATTGACAAAGCATAAAATTGCTTATTTATAGAAAGAGTTAATTATGGTAAATTTACCTTAATTTCACAGTAAATAATTACAGATAATTTGTTCATAAAATATCAAATGTAGAGATTTAATTTCTAACAATTTAAGTTATTAAAGAATTTACTTTATTTAATTAGTAGTGACATCTTCTGATGTTTCATTGAGTTAATAAAAGAATTATGTAGGAACAAATTACAGATTCATATTGTATGACTACGTAAAATATAATTGAGGTCTGTCCTTGACCTGTTCAAAGTTAACACAAGTCGGTTAAAATATAATTTATCTCGTTACTACGTCGACAGTTCAAACAACATACGAACACAATTTTTTGTACATACCAGAACTCCAAATTGCACCTAAATACTTGCTTGAAAGCTGACGTATGTATTAACAACGGAAAATTCCATTCCAAACAAACAGCTGCGCTGCATACTGAAAAACTCGTCACTTGGCTTCCATTATCTGCGTTTCAATTTACAGATGTTCCATGAGTAATTCTCACCACGAGAAAACTAATGTTGTTTGTAATTAACTTGAATAAATTTATCTATGTGATTCCATATTATACAAGGATAGAATTGTTTTCATTTAATTTCGCATGAATACCATTCAGAAAAGTGCTTATTTATAATTTACGTTGCAATATATTTTAAAAATAAATTATTCCCAAAGTTACACTGAAAATTTTAATTAATATTGTTATAGAAACAAATTCACTTACTGTTCCTAATGGTCTTTTAACAAAAACTTCATCGTTCTTCACGACTGGTTTCAACAAAAAAATGGACCATCCAAAACAATTTATGAAGATAGCATACACGTGCAATCTTCCATCGTGCACGCTTCCAACAGCAAAAATCAATGACGGACATCGCTCTTAAGAACAATTTTCGACCTGCTTGAACCCCAGCTGTGTTAGAAGTACCAGCCGAGCTTGTCGCTGCTCAGTAACAAAGTTACCTTGCAGTTATTGAGTAGAGGGGGCTTTAAGAAGGATACCAAACAAAAGCTTTTATATTGTCACCGTAGAATTTAACTTTTAACATGAACTAAATACTAGTTCTTTATTGGACAATAGATATTATTAAATTAAGTGGATTGAATAACATTATAATGTATTATATTATTTAATATTTAATAAATGGATTGATTATACAGATATATATATATATTAGGTGGAAAATAAAATTGCTACAATAGAAGGAATTATTCTGAATCAGAACAGATTCAAGGTAATGCGTCATATAAATCCAAACAAATAATTTTTGCGTTAAGTATACAACCCCTTACACCTAAAAGACCACGGACAATAAGCAGTATTTCTAAAAAAAAAAAGTTAGGGCTAGGTATACAGCTGGGGTTGACAAGTAATTCCGTAGATTATCAATATTGGAATGATCCCAATGAACTTGTTGAGCAATTAAGACCCATAGTATCTTCTCAAGCAGCTGGGCACACAAGTTACGCCAACGAAATAAACGCAATCATCGAAGAATTGCGCGAAGCAAAAATTGTACAATAATATGACAATATATAAATTTGGAAAGTACCTCACTCGTCACCGCGAAACCGACTATGCCGAACTACGCGAAACCGAAATGCACAAACTATTAGAAAGATTCTTAAACTACATCTTACATACCGTTTATTATGAAATAGGAATGACATTTTATTCAAGTACTTTCGTTGAAGGAAGCAGAACGTTTCTCATTTTCAACTTAAATCAAACATATGAATTTCCTTATGAAAAAGCGATAATTGTACATGTTAGAAAACATCCACAAGATGTTGAAATTAGTATAAATAGAAAAGTGTTTGCACTACCTGAAGTACAACGTTTGATGTTGAAACGAATGGATGCAATAGCTTTTTGTGACAAAAGTATCAACGGACAAAAGAGCACGTTACAATAAGATTTTGTGCTAAAGATTCCATTTAAAATTATAATCCAATACTTAAAAGAAATAAAATTTTAATTAATGCGGTAACGGCAACGAGTACAGTAAAAGTAGATATTGTAAATGAAATTCACAAACCTGCAAGAATCAATTTTAAAAGACGCAGGGTTATAGTAAGGGGACTAAACGATCTTTTTCCAACAGATTTAGTAGAAATGATACCATACTCGCGAGAAAACGGAGTATACAAATCAATTTTAATAGTAATCAATTGTTTCTCAAAATTTGTTGGAGTTTCATCCCTTAAAAATTAATCGGCCCATAGTGTGACTCCAAACTTTCTACATATCATTTGTTTTCAATTGTTAACTTCGCGAGAAATAGAAAAGCTATTATTAATATAAAAAAACACACATCCTTGCATAAAAAGACATAGAACTCTGTTCCAACATCAATGGAGTTCAATTGTGTGGAACAATGAAGCAAGGTATCAGGCTAGAGTTGGTGCCAAACAAGAAGTTGATCAAAATGACTGTACGAAAAAAAGCGAACCTTCCTGTTTCTATAATAATTTGACGAATCACGTTTGCTAAATGTATTACTAAACTACATTATATAGAAGAAATAAAGAACTCTACACGATACAATTTAAACTATTCATAGAAGAAATTTGTTTCAATAACGTGGAAAGTATTTTTCAAAAAGATGCTGTAGGTTATCATACGACTAAAAAAGTTAAAAGATTGGATATATGAACTCGATGTTTCATTTTAAAACATAGCTTGCTCTACTTAAGATCTTTCATTAGTTGAAATTATGTGTCATATCGTATGCAGAAACTTGCTCAGAGTGCCAGTGTGGACTATCCTGGAATTACTTGTTCAAGAAATATGAAGATTTAGGTACCTGATAAATGTCAAACTCTTGTTTACTCAACTTACAGGCGAATTGAGATGATAATGCGTCGAAATGCAAAGTAACACATTTGTAACTGAAGGTTTAATTTTTATTTATTTCCTATTTTGTGATAATATAGGATCTAATATATCCTTTCTCGTGTTTTATTAGCCATAATCTAGTCTTGTTTATTAATAAGAGAAAATGCTTTTCATATGATCATAAAATTGTATTGATTTTGTATATCTTTGTTTTATAATAAATATTTTCTCAAAAAAACTTATCTGTTTTTATTACTGAAATTGATTCAATTTTTCAAATACTGAAATAGCATTTGTTTGAAATATGAATAAGACCGTTCTCGCGTTTTATTAGTTGCTAACATTTTTTACTGAAACTATTAATCTTGTGCGGTCTTGGCTAAATCTATTTAACTCATCTTCCATAAATGCTTTTTCTCCATACCTAAAATGTCCTTATGTACACTAAGCATAACAATCTATTCTCAGATATGATTGGTCTAAGACATGATTTTGCCAACCTTAGCGTACCGAACGACGTTGCTAATGCTTCAGTGGTTGAAGGTAATGCGAAAAGTATTCAGTGCAATTTTGAATGCGGGAAACTGCAATAAGAAAGCTTATTTACTATATTTATTTCGCTATAAAACAGCTTGAAATTCCCCCATATTTGCAACTGTACGGAAACGTTATTTGAGTTTCTTCTGCTAGACTTTAGATGCTCGTTTAGAATTTTATCCGCATATTATATTGCTAATTCTAAAAGGTCTTTAAAATTATCGTTCTTCCTAATCAAGTAACAGTAAGTCATGCATACAATTTTTTATGATGCAGTGCAAACAATAAATCTGTGACATTGTTCGAGAGAATCACTATTTCAACTAACGGATGTTGCAAAACGGACGCAAAGTTAAAATTAATACAATAGAAAGTACGCATATATAAATTTTTATTCTCCCACATGTTTGTTGTTATTACTGTGCTCAAGGTCAACAGCTTGAAACAGTTGAAGTTTCCGTCTCATGCACTAGTGTTATTCCAGAATCCACTCACCTGTATTGTGTCAACTATGTCCTTTCCCACAGACGAATGTGTCTATTGTCCAGATAACTCTTACAGTCGTTATAGAAGTCAGTTTTGGTTAAAATTTTTCAATCCTTTAGCTTCTAGCCGGTAGTATACACCATCGAAAGGCACATGTAGACCATATCTTTTAATGTGGGAACTGTGGAAGATGCGCGAGAACATTTGATCCGGTCACCCAGAAAATTGTAGAAAGTATCTTTGCAGGCTTTTACTATCTACTCTTTTTGTAGCCATGAAAAATTACATTTGCATGTTTTTAGAATCGTTGTTGCTCAGAAATTTAAAGAATCAGACCTTAACCTATGGGTTTCAAATGATCCACACAAAAGTACTACATTGGCTAGGAAGCAAGTCTCTTTTACCGAAAAATTTTTAATTTTGACGAACCCTTGTTATTCCAAGCAAAGTAGGGATTTTTAACATGCGTCACAGCACATACACGGGAACTACATTTTACCTCTCATCCTGAGGAATGCTTTATGAAAAACGCTCGCGTAATATTTTTTAAGGGGTCTGTGTCGAGAATCACACCCGGGACCTTAAAATTAGTAGTCATACACGAATCTATCTAACTCATGGAGCCGACGATTCTAGCATCAACAGCCATAGCTCCATACCAGTACTGCTGTTAACTACGAAACACATTACATAAGATTCAACAGTTTGGCACCACTTCTTGCTTCTTCTTCTACCCACACATAACAATAATCTCCTTGTACAGCGCCATTATGAACCCATCGCTGACGCGAGATATATTTTGAGCTCTTGGGAGCTTCTTTGTAAAAACTTTATTTCCAAAAAAACAACTATCAAATTTATTTTTAATTCGTTAAGTACAAAGATGATTTGCTTCTTTTACAATAGATTTGGACGCTTATATTCTTTAAACGCAATGTAAATGCAATTGAAAATTACTACACATTAAAATTTAAATTAATCAATGATTAATAATTAAGAATGAGTAGCTTGAACACCTAATAATGTTAAAGTTATGAAGTGCGAAGACTAACTGGCGAGTAGAGCTCCTTACATTTAACATGAAGCTTTAGTCTCACTTCATTTTGTGGGAAACTGCGGATATTGCGTTTCGCTGTTTCTAGATAAATCATATAATGTCTTTATTTCTCAGTACTTATAAATAAATCTGCTTAATCGCAGTTCATTGTTTCTTAACCTATGGTATCAAGTTGCGTCTGGGTTACAAAACAGGCGGTTCTTATTCTTATTAGTAGTATGAGCTCTGTTGACACCAATTATATTACATTCCTCTATACATTGCATCATGCTATATCTAAGCCATAATTATTACATTTAATTTTAAATACATATTAATACAGGGGATATGTAACTCCTCCCGGCTTAGATAAAACTAAGGGTTGATACTTACTTTTAGAAACTCATTGTCCCTAAGGGATCATTGGTTTTTGTCTCTCACTTTTGCTAATTTAATCTTAAGTGACCAAAAATAGAAAACGCCGTGTTAAGTAGTTTTCCGGAAACGCCTAATAGGCCATCCACCGTAAATCACCATATATATATACACATGTATATATATATATATATATATATATATATATTGATATGATTACGCCGTACTCGGTGTCATGAACGTTTTACTTAACGCCACCGCTGTGTTCTCACTTTAAATTTTACTAATTTTATTATTATGCCACGGCTAGCCCTTATTAATCTACACAGAGTGAACAAGGTTACGATGATCAATTTTCTCTTTCCACCCCTTTATGATTACCTATTGGAATTGATGAAACGAAGTCAATTAGTTTCATATAATGAAAAGAAATATTATTTACAATTTTTGAAATTCTTTAAATACACTTCTCAATCAATCAATATCATATGTATCACATCCCAAAATTTATATACTTTAAATTCAATCCAAAGTCACCAAAAACTACACCCTCTTTACAAAAAAATGTGGAACGATCAAGACCTCTTTATGATTTGTTTAACGTATGCAAATGTTTCTTGTTGACTTTATTACAAGTTTGGATAAATTGACTAAATTCAGTATTAAAATTTAAATAAAAAATATCTTAAAAATAAATAGATCTGACCTGTGATCTGTTGTTCGTGTTGTGGATCAACACCCCTTTTTCATTCGTATACCAATGCTCTGATTAGTTGAACCAATATTTGAGTACAATTACCCTTTGTTTTCCAAAAATTACCTCGTGCTTCTTTATTTCATATTTGTCTGCAAATGCCTTTAATTTCTTCTCTTAAATGCTTTCGACACAGCTTAGAATTGTAACAGAATTGTAACAAAATTTGATTAGAATTGTCTCCTTTGAGTCCTCTGGGAATTAAAATTTTTATTTACCAGAAATTTGAAATACTATTGTCGTCAACGACTTGAAGTATTATGGTCGACACAAACTCGAAATATTATTGTCGACGCTGATTTGAAATGTCCAGTATTTTTGTCAACCCAGATTTGAATTATTATTGTCGACACATACTTGAAGTGTCCAGTATTATTGTCGACGCAAATTTGAAATATTTAGAAATGTAACAGAAGTATTATTGTCGACGCTATTATCACTGTAACATAAACCTGATATTCTATTATACTCTATTTAAATTGCGCGTGGCTTTCTGATTAACAGTGTTGCAGCTTCGACGTGCATCAGTTGTCAACTGAGTTGTGTTATCACTGCTTTGTGCTAAATAGCCTTTTTCCACTACATGTTGGCTGAGTTTTCAAGCAGTTCTGCAGATTATCTCAACCAACCAGACCCTGTCTTCAACATTCCCTGCATTTTGAAGTGGTTTCTAATGTAATTAATTCGGATTTCCGTGTAATGGTGTTTATGGTATTGATACCTTATTATTCGTTATCTTTGCCATATGTTGTTTTGTATAGATATCGCCTTATGGATAATTGTACAAAATAAATGATGTAACTTTAATGCTGTTTTTCGTTTGTGTTTATGCATCTTTAAAACTGCGTTTTCTTATCAAAATGCTCATCGTTCCAGCGTATTTGCATAAAGTTTTGTTGGTTTTTATCTACTCTGCTGCGTACTTGTTTTATGACTAACTAGAACACTTCTCAACGCGTGTTTAATTACATGTATGATTATTTCTTCTGAATACGCGTTCTATTGTTGAAGGATATTCTTACTGGCATTACTTAAAATTAATAACGGTCTATATACAGAGTGTTAAATGTTTGCTATCTACATAATGTATGAATTGCCTATTTTTCTGCTAAATACGCGTTCTATTGTTGTAAGATATGCTTACTTGCATCGTTTAAAGTTAATTACGGTCTATATGCAGGGTGTCAAATGCTTGCTACTTACATATTGTACCAATTACCTATTTTTCTGCTAAATGAATGCAGTTTTCTGATTCCTATTGCTATTTATTGTTACTACACGACCCTTGCTACTCAATGCAACCCTAAACAACCCCTTATCACAGCAATATATATATATATATATATATATGTACATATATTAGAACTAGCTCGAAATCTAATCCTTTTGAATTTCTATTCTACCATTCTCCCGCTGTTGGTGATTAGTTCAGTTCAGTTTGAATCTAATCTACATGTATATGAAATAAATTATCGCACCGAGTTATTAAAGTAAATAGTCTTAGTGTTTATGTAAATTAGATATAACAGTTTAGTCCTTTTGAAAAGAATGCGTTGACGTTTGCAGATAAATTAATAATTGATGTAGTATACTCGTTCCACTAAGGAAGGCCTTAGAACTGTGTTCATTCTTAATATTTATTGTCACCTATAACCTACTGTGTAGCTTATAGTAGAATAATAATTGTCTGAAATTTTTTATAAATAATTAGACTAGTATTGGACAAAAAGAAATCAATTTAAATGCGTTCAATAGTATCAAGAACGCTACAGTATGGAATGAAAATTACAATCGGCGTGAAGTAGAACAGTGAAATCTGGAATTCGTAAAGAATTGGTAAACGAAGTATTTTCTTTCAGCAAAAAATTTTTAATTCTGGGTTTGGTATTCATAACGATATGACTTGATTATAGATATAATTAACTGACCCGATATGTATACTGCCTAACATCATTTAATCTCCAAAGTTTTAACTTATATAATTCTAACATTGAAGGAGTATTTTACAATAACAGAGGGATATCATCAGTCTGCGTCACGTACAAATGCGTCTTTCCGGTATCATACACGTGCAATCGATTTCATTTGAATATTTAACCATCATTTGTATATTTTAACACTACCGAGGGTTCAGAAGTTGGGAATGCTTGACAGCTTCTTATACAAAATGCAAGACAAACTACGTGGTATAATTAAATCCTACTCAGCAATTATTTACTAAATAGGAATTTGACGATAATGCACATGAAAAGATATATTCAGCAATAAGAGTTTCCGCAGTCGATAAATGGGAAAAAGCTTAGATTAAGTTAAATATAGCTCCCGACAAATTAATGTAAAAGGAATTTAGAGTCTAGTTAGATTTAACTCACACTTAAGCATAACGTTATTTGACATCAAAGCACATTTTTAACTAAAGCGAGGAAATTTTGAATTATTAAAGAAACACTAAAATCTGTTAAAATAATGTGTTAAGTCTGGAAGAAGTATAAATCCTCACAACATGGTTGAATGTATAATTTTTGTAAGCAACTGCAGTTTTTTTTAGAAATCTTTTATAGGCACGGCGAACTCGATAAAAAGATACGAAAGAGAAATCAGCTGAAGTAGAAGGTATAAATAATGCAAAATTAGATGTACTTATTCCTGGGATTATCAAGATTTTGATTATTTGTTATTTTTTGTTTTGTAAACTTAGACAATGGCAGAACAGGTTTATAATCTTTTCAAGAGACTTGTTTACCTTTGAACATAAACACGATCAAATGAAACCTTTTATAATGATGACGTTTTTACTCAATTGAGTACTTTATAACAAAATGTAGAAAAAACTTTTTGAAAAATGTCCTTCTCGACGCAGAAGATATCATTATTTGTATCTAAAATCACTATTTCTTCGTCATTAAAAATGAAAACTCTTTAAATCACTCGTTTTTGTGCATTTGTATTCCATGAACTAAGCGTCTCCATAAATACGTTTCTTTATAATAATAAATATATACATAATTTGAGCTTTTTCTGAATTGTTTTCTAACTCTCTTGGATTTGCGGCGTTGCATGTGTATGATATGACCTCATATATATATATATATATATATATATATATATATATATATATATATTATATATATTGAAATGTTAGTAGGGGTTAAAAGGGTTCTAAGGGTTGTTTTGTTGAAGGTAGTGTATGTCAAATAAAGAAAGCCAAATATCAGATCCCGTAACTGAGAAATTTATGTTTGCCGTACTTTACAGATGTTAGGTATTTGAAATATTAGTCACAGGATAAGTGCCAAGACGAAAAAAACAATGACTTGATGACGTGATAAAACACAGTATTCAAGGATTTACACTGAGTTGTATGTTGAATAAGCCATAGAATGTACATTTGCTAATCGAGAAACCGGATGCGTCTGTAGAAATTACACTATTCACCACGCAGATCCAGGTTTATATGTGTAACATTTCGGCATTTATTTTAATAAAATCAACCTTTGGACAAACATGCAATATCAAAATTATAAGTAATTGCATTGTCAAATATGATTGAAAGGTTGTGCGATATTAAGGACCAATGATTGAACATTTATATATGAAAAGGGAAAGTGCAAAAGACAGAGTATAAGGTATTAGTCACACGAACTTGTAGGGACGATGTTATTGGATGGAATTTGTATACAATGTATTAAAGAGTAGGCATATTTGAATTGTAATTATCACCTAGGAAAAGTAAACAAAAAGTCGATTTATAAATATTTTGGAAATAAGACGTGTTTGTAAACTGCGCTAAATTTTTGAAATTACGAAGAATTAATAAATGAATTTGAAAAGTGTACGAGTTTGATTTATATAAAGGAAGAGTACGGATAAGCGAGAGTGATAAGAAGAATTAATAGCAACGACGAGTAAAAAAGTGTAAGAGTGTATTAGAGCGACGGCGAACCGGCGGAAGATATATAGTTTGAAATTGGAACGAGATTGATTTAGGCAGAAGGCATTGAATAGGATTTATGAGATTGAAGGAGATAAATATTGGAATTGAATGGGATATAGTATTATGGATAGCAGGGCATTGAGTGGTAATTAGAAAGAAGTAGTGAGTTGGAACGAGCGGATAAAGAAAGCAGTGATTTGGAACGAGCAGGATTAAGATTTGAAGAAAGAAAGCATTGGAGCAGGAGGATTAGTACGAGACAAAGAAGATAACATCAGGAAAATTAGCGCAGGGGAAGTTATATAAAAAGGTAGTCAAAATTCTAAATTTGGGTATATTTATTTTAGATTTGGGGACATCAAAATTCATTAAAAGAAACCTGGAAGCTGGGCAGCAGATCTTTCACAGTGATAGTGCCAGCATTATAAAGACGCATACGGTGAGTGAGATTGTTGAGCCAGTTTTCAAAAAGACCGACGACGAGGTGTAAAATAGGTGAGTACTGTGTGTTTTAACGTCAAAGTCAAAAATTTTGTAATATTAATTAATTTGGCACAAGGCTACGTGGATCTTATATAAAAATTTGGCATATACAAGTGTAAAATATCAAAGGTACAAAAACAGAAAGTAGTGCTGTTTGGTTGGTGCATTGCACATCTACTTACCACTGAACCCACGGTAAGTAGGTGGATACCCTGGGAAGAACGAGTTTTCAAATAGTCGAAGCATATCAACACAGTTTTGTTTTATAAACCAACCAAACGTAGCTAAAGCACGAATAAAAAGTAAATATTTTCATATATAAAAATAAAATTAAATAAGTAATAAAAAAAGGCGAGGGGGTGGAGCATAAGAATATTATATATATATATATATATATATATATATTATGTATATATATATATAAAGTAAATAAATGTATCTGCAAATGCAACTTCCATGGTAATCATAAAAGTTGATTTACGTATACAAATCGAACTTAATACTCGCATAGCTATTGACCAAAACAGATACTTAAATTGGATTCATAAGAAGAGAACATCTATTGACCAATGGTTTTGGCGTATTTCGCCTCATCAGAACAGATGAGGCATACTAAAACTATAAACTTTAAATAATAGCGTAGAATTTCCCAGCTTACCAAGTTGTTTTGTCGTCCATCGTAAAGATACAAAAGAAAGTAGCTCCTTGAAGCTGTTACGCAGGAAAGTACTCGTACCCCCTAAAAGAGAGCGACCTGTGAAGCAGACCTGTTAGATAAACGGTACGAGGGACCGGAAAAGGCATGTGGGTGCATTCCTGCACCTGGCGTTAGTCGAGTTCGGTATGGCATACTCATATATCTACTTACACTCACATATTCACACACTTATACATACTTTCTCTGTCAGCGGCCACGGGCGACTGTAAGCGGCACCGCATGACCTCACGAAAGATTCCCAGAGACGAGGTTTAGGTGTCCATGAAAACCCCCCGCGCGACCACACGGTGACTAACGGAAATAAAAGGTCAATAGAGATATAGGAAAGGTAAAAAGAGGGAGGTAGGCATTTTGGAATGTGCTAGTGGCACTTCCAGGTAGAAGAGGATAGAAGAAGGGCTCGCATTGAGCAAAAGCGATAGAAAAAGGTGGCTAGAAAAGCACTACTCAACCAGCCAATGTGGTCAGTAGTCCGGAGTGAGGGAAAATCACTCTTATGTGGTAGACGGGTGTTCCGGGACAAGAACGGGTCTACCGAAGAAAGAATAAGGCGGAAACGGAGACAGCGGGATAAAAAAAAGTAAAGTTTTGGACCGAGAGAAGGTAGAGAGCTGTCCCTGTTAAACGCAGATCGGTCTGAAGGACCACTTGCTGCGTATAATCAGACAAATTAAAACATATAATAAGTTAAAAAATTACTAGACTCCCGATGAGAACTAGTACGATCATCTTCCTAACGAGCGCATCCACTGCGATAAGAAGATCAGACAAAAAGTTAAAACAACCAACTTAAAAGTACCACTGCAGGTACCTTCACACAAAAAATCCAAGTGTTCCTAAGTAATTTTCTGAAACGGTAACGCCATAAACACACAGGAATACCTAACTATAAGCACTTAAATGCAGATACAAACATACTGTCTCATATGCTAAAAACAACCAAGAATTCAATAAGATATCGATAAAAAACGATAGCACCTCACCACGAAGTTAAATAAAAACAAAAAAATGTTTAAATGTTCTGATAACTTAACAGATAAAACAAGTAATGATACAGGATAAAGTGAGCGACTCCAATAATTCAGAAGAAGAATGCATGGAATAGGAACTCCTAGTTCTGCAACTGTGAATATGGACTGTTTTTACAAAAGCATAGGCCGCGGCTCCTATTTGTATCCAAAGAAAAAATCATCCACTCAACATCAGCTAAAACCAATCATAAGAATTCAATGAGTTACTCCAACCAAAGTTAAGACAATCACCATAAAATTAAACAACGTAAAATAAACTCTACAAAGCAAAATAATATGGTACAGAGAAGGTGCCAGGATTGAGCAGGTGAAGCAAAAGAGTGATATTGGAGAACCTAGATAATAAACAGATATATGGCTGACAATAAATTCAAGGGAAGAATTTATAGCCAACAAAAAGATAACTAAAATGAGGTAAAAAAGGCAAAAGTGTGAAAGGTAAATGCTGTATGAGAAATGAAACGAATAGATATAGGTAACAAATTCCGAACGGGAACTAAAATATTGGGTTGACCATTAAAGAAATGAAACTTGGAAAAATTAATTAGCATTTGGGTCAGCAGAGAACGATTTAAGGTCTTTGATATGCCACCTTCCTTTGGTGTCTTGGAGTTCATAGATAAGTGGACTAATGACGCGAGTAACCTTATATAAAATGAATTTTGGAGCTAATTTCGAGGAGAATTATTTAGTAGCATCAAATAAGACATAATTTCGTTTCAAAACCTGTTCACCTAAAGCAAAATAAATATATCGTTTTTGCAAATTATAATTGTTTTTACCCTTTTCTTAAGCTTTTAAGAAATTTTTCTAACGTCGTTAAAGATAGAAGGTAATGATTGTTGGTCTTCGTCCCAGCGTACTTTTTCATCAAATTCAATTACGTTACTATCATTTGGAACTGAACCCTAATAACTACCATCAATTGGCGTGTATCTTCCAAAAACAAGGAATGAGGGAGTGAATTGGGTTGCTTCGTGTTTAGATGTACGCAAAGCTTGAACAATTTAAAGATATTTTCATCCCACTTGGTGTGGTCTGAATCGATATATGAGGAGATAGCAGTGATTAAGACCCTATTTACTCTTTCTGTAGGTTTACCTGTGGATGATATTTTGCGTTGAACCAAATTTTTTGTACTTTATAACTTTTAACGAAATATTGAAAATATTTTGCGATAAATTGCGCTCCATTATCACAGAAAATAATTTGAGGGACACCAAAGATAATAAATACATTTTGTTCTAGAAATTTAATTATAGAGAAAGATGTGGCTTTACTTAAAGGTTGTACAATAACGAATTTAGAAAACCAGTCGGTGACGACTAAAACATATTGGTTAGCTTTTTTTGATCGAGGGAGAGGTCCTAATAAGTCAAGTGATATTAATTGAAAGAGATAAGATACACGTTTGAAGTTACCCATCAAACTAAAACGAGCTTCTTAAGAACTCTTCTGAACCCCGCAAATTTTACAGTTTCTAATGTAGCGGCAGACAGATTTTTTTAATGTAGGCTAGTAATATAATTCCGAATATTTTAGCTAAGGTTTTTGTAACACCAAGGTGAACAGCTGTAGGGTCGTCGTGACACAATTGGAGAACTCTACTGCGGTTAGCAGTAGGAACTACAAGTTTCCATTCAGGGATGTTAGAGATTTTGTGAGATAGGAAGATACAAATTTATATAATCTATTATTCATCACACGAAAGGTGAAAAATTTATCAGGATTTTCAGAAACTTTCTTTATCACATTGAGATACCGGGCATCAGGATTTAGATCTGGGAGGTTAAGAGAAGCGACATCACGAGATAAGACATCAGGCACGATATTTAATTTACCAGGTCTATGTCGAACATCAAACGTAAATTGTGAGATACGTAAATTCCATCTTGCCAATCGACCTGCGGGTTGTTTTAAGTTATTTAACCTTGTGAGATCTGCACAATTAGTATTTACTGTAAAATGTTTACCTTACATTTCCTCTAAATTTTCAATGCCAAAGATAACTCCTAATAATTCACCTTCGGTAGATGAATATTTTTGTTCAGCAGAAGTTAAAGCACGACTAGCATAAGCAATAGGGTGTTCTAGCCCATTGTTTACTTGGAACAACACCTAGACCAGTAAGTGAGGCATCGGTTTGAATATAGAATCTTTTGTCAAAATTGAGCGAAATTAAGATAGGTGCGGAAGTGATTAATGTTTTGATTTGTTTAAAACCTTGTTGAGCTTCTAAATTCCATTCAACAGATTGACTTTTTTTAAAAATTTTAATAAAGGTAGTAATGGGTGTAGATATAGTTGAGGAATTATGTAGAAAAATGCGATAGTAACTGATCATTCCTATTAAACGTTTAATTTCGGTAACAATCTTTGGAGTTTTAAATCTAGTAATTGCATCAACTTTAGCAAGATCTGTCTGAAGACCAGTTCCATCGATAATAAAGCCAAGAAATGTAAGAGAAGAACAGCAAAATTGACATTTCTTCCAATTTATTTTAAAACCTACTGCATTTAGAGGTTCAGCGACTTCATTGCGTGTAGCGCTATGTTCTTCAAAGGAATTTGAAATGACCAATATGTCGTCTAAAAATACAAAGGCACGTTCTTGGTGTAAGATAGGACTTAGCGTTTGGTCCACAGTACGCTGTAAATTCTGTGGCGCGTTACAGAGACCTAACGGCAAGAAATTATATTCGAACAGACCCCGACCTGGAATACAAAAAGCAGTCTTTGGACGTGAAGATAAGTCAAGAGGGATCTGATAAAAAGCCGGTTTAAGATCGATAGATGAGATAAATTTAACATTACGTAGCCGACTCAGGATATAGTCAGTACGAGGTAAGGAATAGGCATCGGCCACAGTTACAGAGTTAAGTTTTCTTCGTCAAAACAAACACGTCTTCATCATTCTTCTTACGAACCAATAACATGGAAGACATTCATGGCGAATTTGAAGGAAAAATATCACCGGATTCAAGCATTTTATCTATTTCGGAATGCAAATGTTTTTGTATTGCAGGTGATAACGTAAATTAACGATACTTAAAAAGAACAGCATCACCCGTAAATATAGTGTGGGTTGCAGCAGTGACACCACAAAGTGCAGAAGTATTTAATTTACGAAATTTGTCAATTGCAGAGTTAAGAATTTTGTTCTGGGAATCGGTAAGAAAAATTTTATTAGATATTCCAGCCGACGCACAAGAGTTTGTTTTAAAAGAAGCTTGACAAGAGAAATCTTGGAAATATAAAGATAAATTGAAAAGTTGGCAAAAGTCAACGCCAAGTAAAAATGGATAAACTAGTGTAGGCACAATTAAAAATGGAACATCTCGTTCAAGTGAGTCTATACGAATTTATAGTTTAAGAGAACCAGTTACATATATTTTATTGCCGTCAGCTAAATTGAAAAAGGTTTTTCCTGGAATAACCTGAAATTTAATGTTTAGTTTAGATAATTGCTGTAAGACTTCGTTATTTAAAAAAGAACATGACGAACCCGTGTCCAATAAAGCGATTACATTTAGAGAGTCAATAGAGATAGAAAAATGCGGGCGATTATCGAGAAGTTTTTTAAAAAGTAAGGCATTATAATTTAATTAAGGGCCGCTATGCTTGCGGCCACGTTCCCAATGCTCCACCCGAAGGTACTACATTGTGTTTAAGCGCGAAAATATAAACGTGCTCCTAATTATTCTAACTTCAAAATTAACACATCTTGAATAAAAATCTAACAATTGAAACAAAAATTAAAAATGGGTTTGATTGATGATATCCCTTGAGTTAATTTGTAGTGTGCCCGATCAACAAGACACAAACAAAATGAATGAGGAAGGATCCGTAATGCCGGATAGCAGCTGCCAGCTCTGCCTACCGGTGCGACCTAAAGGGTCGACTTAAAACCATCCAAATCTAGCTAACTAATTTAAAATGGATTCAAATTTTCTAAGAATACGCCGAATATATTAATAGTGAATCCAGCTATTTTACCTGCTCTATAAATTTACAAATTCATCTTCCCTGGTCTAAGTAGTTTGTTAGCTTAAGTCAGTTCCTAGCTTTCCCTATCATTCCCTAACTTATTTATATTGTAATTACAATCTTCTCAAACAATCTTTCTTCCTGTATATAAGCTACCACCAAAAATGGCGGCAGAACGTCAAACAAATAATATCAAGCCACAAACAATAAAAGCAGGCAAAAACATAAACATAAAAATAAATATAAATATTTATGTAAATATATAAATAAACATCTATAAGCATTAAGCGTTGAGCAGTGCATAAAATTGCAAAAAGCATAACCCAAATTATCAGGTGAACTCGCATAAGCATTATACCGGCTAGCGCCATTACGCACAAAAAGTGTCGTTAAATTATTTTAAATCTACTAATTATCATAAATCAATGCTTATACGAGCACAACCGCCACAATTTTGTTCTCACCTCGTTAATATATTTCTCCAGCATGCAAAGATCTGGTAGTCTGCATACATTTAAACTTACTGCTAGGGCAAAATGGATATGCACTGCTAAAGTTCCGATGGGTAAGCACTAATCATCCTTAGGGGTCACAATCACTATAACTTCACTTTTAAGTCCTGGAGGGATGCGCGATTTCACTCTATTTTATTTTATTATGTTATTCATTTGTTTATTTTATTGATTTAATTTAATGAGGGTTTTGATTTATATGTTCTTATTTATTTATTTGCCCGGATTAAGTTATAAGTTTTTTGTTTCCTCCTATTTCCGCGCGTATAAGATTATATAGTGGTTATAGCGATTGTATTAGTGGTGCGGAGGTTGTTGTGCATATGAACTTTTATAAATACTATGATATTCTTTTTTGGTTTTTTTAAAATATTTGTTTTATATTTTTTTCCTTTTTTTTAATTATTTAAATACAGGTTTTGGTTACCAAACTCATATCATCTAACGCCAGGTCAAAATCTAAAATTTCCAATCCTTCCCCCACCCCCTTCCGATTTACGCGCGGTTATCGCCGTCTAATCTCGCGACCCTTCCCGCGGACTCTTTAAAAGCTGTCCAGAACGCCTTCTGGTTATCCAACTTCCCCAACTTCCTCTAGGCTCTTGGGCATGCTAGACCTAGGATAGCTAATTTGCTATCAGATAACCCTCGATTTGCCGCCTCAAGCGGACAGTCAAAGAGCACGTGCTCTGCGCTTTCAGTGCCCTCACCGCATTCGCAGCGGTCGTTGTCGGTTAAACCGAATTTCTGTAAATACGCTTTTAAGGCGCCGTGCCCTGTTATCAGTTGCACCATTTTATGATCGAGTTGTACCTCAATATTACCTCTAGCTTCTAAGCTGGGTATGAATTTGTGGGTCAACCTGCCCGTGGCAGCGTTGTTCCACCTCTCTTCCCACTGTCGGATTGACTTTTCACGCAGCTTTCTTTTAATTAGAGACATTGGTATCAATGAATGTGATATCCGAAAGTCGCCCGTCGTGGCTAATTCGTCAGCCTCATCGTTCCCTATGTTACCATCGTGCGACCTAACCCAACAGAACTTTAAACGTCGAAACTCGAGCGTCGTATGAGCTATCCTGCAGACGTCCGCCTGGAGGTTTGTCAAGGTGTTCATGTTTGTCAAAGCACTGATTTGCGCTGATTTGCTGTCGCTGATTACATAATATTCATCTCTGCCCGTGTGGTTTATGGAGTAATCGATTGCCTCCCGTATGGCTACCAATTCGCACTGGAAGATAGTGCTCCAGTTTGCGAGTTTGGTTTGATACCAAAACACCTCCCTTTCCTGCTTAAACACAACAAACGCCGCGCCTGCTTGCCCGTCATCCATACTTGAACCGTCTGTATAAATTCTGATACCCGTCGCCTCCTCATCGCCTTGGACAAACTCGATTCGTCTAATATCGGCCGGGTGCCCTAACTCTGATACGACAATCTCTTTCTCTACCTCCCTATTGCTAAGATAAATATCTTTGATGATTTCGCGTCCCTTCCCTGTATCTACTAACCTTCTATTTCGAAACTCCCTAACCACATATTCGATAGGGAGAATCCTACTAATAACCAGGGCCGCCCCCGTGGAAGTGGTCCTGTACGCCTTCGCCGCCTTCACCGCGGTAATGCGGTAAACGCTCGTCAATTGACGCATCTCTCGAACTTTGCAACCTTCCGCCCATGCAGATGCTGCGTACAGCATTGCCGGCTCTATCGCTCCGGTATAGACGGTCCTCAGCGGTTCGCCCCTGAAACCCCAGTTTATTTTCGCCGTCGTCATTATTTTGTTTGATATTTCGCTGCCTTTGCTTTTAACGTACTGCACGCGAGCTTTCCAATTTAACTATCTTTATCCCGAGGTATGTAATTGCTTTTTTAAACGGTATTTTCTCTCCTCCTGGCTTTAGCCTAGGGGGTCGCTGTCCCGGTTTCTTTCCGAAATAGAGCGCCTCTGACTTCGGTTAAATTTTAAATTTTACCACTTGCGACCATTCGTGTAGTTTACTAAACGCCTCGTTCGGTTTTGTACGCATATCCATTAATAATCGCGATCTGACAATTAAAAGCGTATCATCCACAAACCCAACGATTGAGCATTCTGTCGGCAACTTGACCCTAAAGATGCTCTCATACAACAACTTCCACAATGTGCGACTAGAGCATGACCCCTGCGGACATCCCCTTTCTACCCCGCGCGACAAAACTCCACCCGAAATTTCAACCTGTGCCAATCGCCCCGAGAAATAACTCTTGACCAAAGACATCAAGTTTCCCAGACAACCCCTATTTTTCAAATCGCAAACAATCAATGGCCACCCGCCAGCATCAAATGCTCCTGAAATGTCCAAAGCAACAACAACACAGTACCCTTTAGCATCTCTCGCCTGCTTAATTTCCTCGACAACGAACTCTAATGCGTCGATAGTCGACTTTCCCTCCATAAAACCGAACTGTCGGTTATTAAAACCGCCACTGTCATGCACTAAGTGCTCAACTGGGGTAGTCATAGCGCTATCCAAAACTTCCCAGCACCGGTAGCAAGCTAATTGGACGATAGCTGCCCAAGCTTTTTAGGTTTAGGTATGAATTTCACGTTCTGGACTTTCCAGCAACGCCACTCTCTAGACAAAGATTAAACAACGCGGCAAAGACTCACGTGGCTAACAGGCACGCCTTCAAAGCTGTGTCTGAAGTGATTCCTTCATGCCCCGATGCCTTCTTAGGGTTCACTCTAATAAGAGCCCTGACGACCTCGTGAACTAGGATTGCCTTATCGCCACCTGTTTCTTGCGCCTCTGTAGCTTCCCAACGTGCTAAATCGTGCGGCCCCTCATCCTCCTCGGGATTATCCGAAGGGAAGAATTTCTCTAATAAATATTCCGCCGCCGTTTTAAAACCTTCTGTATATTCGCCATTTGTCTTTCTTATGTTACCGAACGCGATTTACTGTTGTTTACCCCTTATTACGCGGTATGCAGTTCCGGCGTCGCCGTGGATCAATGTAGTAAGCGTAAGACTACGAATCCCAAGGTCCCGGGTTCAAATCCCGACACGGCCGACTGCTTGAAAAATGGCAGATGAGCATTTTTCACAAATATTGCGCCCTCGTTCGAATGAGAGGTTAAATGGAGGTCCCGTGTGTGAGTGTTGTCACGCACGTTAAAGATCCCTACCTTGCCTGGAACGGCAAGGGTTCGGCAAAATTCTAAATTTCCAGGCAACAAAAAACGCGCCTTCTGGCCAATGTAGTACCTTCGGGTGGAGCATTGGAAATGTAAATGAACGGTATGCGGTTCCCCAAGGTTCTTTCTGTAAGTTTCGCATGCAGAATTCTTTGAATTTATTTTTTCCCATTTCTTCTATTAATATCTTATATTTGCGGTAACTTTGATTGTATTCTACTCTCCGTTTTCTCTTATATCTCCCGAAGCGCGTTGATGGCGGCGCCTTAGGGTACGTAACAAGTAAGGCAGTAAAACTTTTATGTTGAAAGTTATGAACTGTTTTCAACTAATTAGACCATTCGGCAGGGGTCGAACAACATATTTAAGATAGGGAAGATGAGTTATTGTTTGAATTTAAGGTAGCGGTATTATTATTTTTACTAGATACATTAAATCAAGGTTTAACATTAGGGGTAGGTTTATGCTTTAATTCTGTTGACGTTTGGGTGTGTTGAATTGTTCTTGTTGAGGACAATTTTAATTTCTTGAGATATTCATGTCCCGAGTAGGAATATCTCGGACAAAGTTTTCCGATAAGTTAGGGTTACATTTTATACATTTTAATTTATAGGTATTGATACGACCACAGCCATACCGGTAGAGGTTTTTGGGTATGTGGAAACATTATAAGTATATCCGCTTTTCTTACAATTACAGCAGGTAACTGAGTTTGTCGCTGGAGAAACAGGAAGATTAACAAAAGATACTTTACGAAAGGGTTCTGACTAACACGCTAAGCCAGGTTCTATTAGGCCGGATTGTTTTGCTGGGGGAGGACGATATTTGTCTATACGTAACTTCACTTCTTGAAAAGAGCGGCATAAATCTTTAAATTGAGGTAAAGAGAGATATGTTATAAAGCTAAACGTTCAGAGAAATACGGATTTAGGTTTCTTAAAAGTTGATCAATAATTTGGTGTTCGGGTGGTTTTTTATCTAACCTGCTATATAAAGCTTCAATTGAGGTGATAAAGGAGATTACGTTTTCGTTAGGCACCTGGGTACGATTTTTTATTTAATTCCAGAGATCAGTTATATAGCCATGAGGTAAGAAATCGCGTTTTAAGCTAGTAACTAACACTTCCTAGGTAGAAATCTGATTTCGTATATTTCTATACCAAATCAAAGCAGAGCCAGAAAATAGTTTCCCCGCTGAGACAAATAAATCTTGGTCTGTACAGTTACGCGAGATTTTAATATCATATACGCGGTTTAGGAATGACATTAACGAAATTTGAGAATCAAAGCCTGAGAGAGAAATACCCCATTTATAAACTGGTATAAACTTCGGGGACGAGGCAGCAGATTGCAAAAGAGTAAGATTAGAGAAAACAGGAGGCAAATTTAAATCTGAATCTAAGTTAAGTTTTTCGAGAATGATTCCTTTAACTAAGAGAACGTCAAAGATAAAAGTGTGCTTAGTGTCATTAGCCTGTTCATCCTTAAGTAATGATATCAAGCCTAAACGTTGCTTTAAATGTATTATACGAGATCTAATACGTTTTAATTCTAAATTTGAAGGTGCTGGATTTATTTTGTAAACTATATTGTTAATATCGTTTAGATATTGTTTGATCTCAAAGGTATTTAGTGATAGATCGGAAGTTAGTGTACGAGGAATTAATTGTCCGTCAACTTCTTGTGCTAATACGGTCTTTAATTGCAAACGTGTGTCGGTTTGATTTGCCGTAGGTTGAATACTGCTTGATTCAAGTTCGAAGATCGTTTTGAGAGACTTAAGATGTGACGGATTCCTGATATCACTGTATTTTAGGAAGTAAATATACTAAGATAAGGTTAAAGCAAATAATCAATAATAGTTTTTTAAGAAAATAAATTTTCCTAAAAAAACCGTAAAACTATTTAATTATTTAATTAGTTACTTATTCAGGTTTACTTTAATAAATACTAGTTACAAATATAAAACTTATACTGAAATTTAGAACAGAAACAAAGTTCTAGGAATTTAAAAAGAACGTCAAGGCAAGTATTTAACCAAACTTAATGTGGTTTTTAAAAAATATTGTATGATAAGGGATAATAAATAAAGGAATTAGATTAGTAAAATATCTATAAATAACAATACTTACTGGATAATTGTTTTATATCCAAAGAAACATATTTTAGTTTAATCCAAGTTGAGGTTCGATAGTGACTATCAAACACATTTCAAATATAAATCCATTGTTTTTATAAGGGAAATTTAAATAACACTGTTTTTGTAAAAGAAATCCAAATTACACTAGGTTTTAAAATAGCATAATTAAAATAAGCTAAAGGTAAACAAATAACTATTTAAAATGAGTTTGAACAAGTTTAATTGACATACAGCTTCCTTCAAATATTACCACCACATAAGATAAAAAACTAACTATAGGTAAGTAAACTTAGTGTACCAAATTGCATTTTTTTTTTAAAGTCGCTAGAAATTAAAGTTAGTTATTTATCGATTTTGAGTGAACAAACCTCTTTTCCTAAAAAAAATATCAACATTTTCAAAGATAATATCTTACAAGTTAAAATAAGGTTAATTATAAAGGGATTTAATTTCAACAAACACGTGCAAGGGCGCCATTGTTATACTATTGTGGGTAATTGTTATACTATTTGCGGGCAATTGTTATATTATTGCGCAATTGTTATACTCCCGAATAACTACACGTCATTGTCATAATTTAACGCATAATTACGCGGCAAATTTACCCGCCATATTGTAACTTATACCGACCACGCTTTCAGGATAATGCAATCGCTATCTAAAATAAATTTGCATGCACAATTTAAATTAAAACAAATTACTCACGTGGTGGGTATCTTGTAGCTTAATCTCAGGATCACTCGGTGCTTTGTGAGGTTGGGTTCAGTTACGCCATGTTGAATCAAATTACCATCCGTCCTGAAACTCTTTTCCACTCGTAGGGGATGAAGGAACACCAGGTAAAGGAACGACACAAGGCAAGATAAAAAAAAACCTACATACCTGAGATACACAAAAAACACACCACTAGATAGTTGTTGCTTCGTCTATCTGCCGTAGCTTAATAGCGTCTGTTTACACCACGCGCGCATTTCGCATCAATTTTGCGCAAACGCGACTGTCAGGGACAACGGAAGTTGGCGTTATTTATTTAAAAATACGCGGGACTTAATTTATAAATTATAACTAAATCTAAAAATGTACATTGTCATTTTTGGCATGTAACAAATTCTAGTGGTTAACTAAGCAAAGAGGGATTACTTTGTCAGAATTAGTAATAGAAAGAAAGACATAATACAATGTTCGATAGGCTTGGGGTTCAGACAAAGTAGTGGGATGAGAGCAGATTGGGGGTTAGAAAAGGTAAGGAATAGGAGATTGAGGGAGTATGTTGAAGGGAGACTGCTATAATATGTGTATTATGGGAAGCGTGTGTTAACATAAACTTTTGCCAGTAGGGACTAAATTTCAGAGAAGTAGGTGTTCCTTGACAGATATACGGAGAAAATAGCTACATGAGCAGGCTTGTGCCGGGGCAAAATTCTAGGATTTAAGTGGCAGTTAACATTTTGGTATAGAAATTTCAAAGAGGTGAGTAATCGTTAGCTTGAGGGTTTTAAGAATTGTGTAACGATTGGAAGTATATTGAAAACCCTTGTTTGTTTGTTTGACGGATTTTGCGAGAATTTAAAAGCTTTAGAGGAGCAGAAAAGCCTATATAAACGCAAGGAGTTGGTTGTGGAGCTCTCTTCTCTACTCTTTACACTAATGATTACGCTAGTAGTAGTGAACGAGATTGCAGCTGACTTGTCTACAAGTAATATCAGTCTTCGAGTACAGTTTGAAATATAACTGACACCAGTGGTATCGATTGTCGACAAGTAGACAACAAATGTATCATAAAAGCTTAGAAAATGTGCAGCAGACCTAAATAAGTAAGTACAGACTGCGTGATATTTTGTTGGGTGCATAGTATGCACATTAAATGGAGTAGAGGTCGATGGTAGAACGATTTGATTGTTTACCTATCGTAAATGGGATCCGTAGCAGAATTGTGGCAACTTGGTTGTATTTTTAATTTGGTAGTCGAGAGGATAGATAGCAGCTTGCAGTTACGGCTGGTACAATCCTGATTTGGGACGTTCCTGAAAGCGCAGCCACTGATAAAGGCCACAGACGTCGACGGCATGAGAGCAGATCCATGGGCAGCAGAAATCCAGGTACCGGATGTCTGTTAAAATTTGCTTTTTGTGTTTAATTGGTATATAATGATTTTTGTACTTTATGGGTATGTGTCGTTGAACTAAACGTAACAGAATCGAAAAGAGTTAATGATTGAACTTTTATGATATTATTTTACTATGTTTTTTTTTGTGTGGAAATTTACGTTATTAAAAATAATTGATGTACTATTTTGTTATGTTCAAGGTATAAGGGACTTTTAATAATTTGTTGTGCAGACATTAGCACGAGTGATTAAAGGTTTTACTATGAGCTCGTATTAAGTCAGGGGTAATGTAAGATTGGTGGTAAAGCCCTGTTACTTTTAATGATTATTAATCTGCGTAATAGGTGATAAATAGGCATTATTTGAGAAAATGGAGCATGTAATATAATTGATCTGTGAACTAGTTGTAGATGATAATTTTTGGTGTATAATTTCTTCTGAATAATTCTAGGCAGCAACTTAATCAAATGCCCAAAGCTGAAATAGCAGTGTAACCTCGCAAGAATTTACGTCGAACCAAACTGTGGGGCTCCTATCAATGGTAAACTCGTAGAATTTTATGACGCCCAAAGGTAGAGCTCGAATTGGCTTTTACAACCAGAGTTCGTAGTAATTTTTGCACCCAATTCTGGGGCTTCAACAACCAGGAAATTCGCACTAATATATATATATATATATATATATATATATACATATATATATAAAATATATATATATATATATATATATATATATATAGATAAACTATATATATATATATATATATATATATATATATATACATACATATATTATCGTGTGTTCCGGGAATCGGCTCGCTACTTATGAATTTTTACTTACGCTAGCTGAACTCAAAACCAAACTCCTCCAAACTTTACCTAAATATAACAATTTATGCTTCCCCAAGCTAATCTTCCACGGCTAGTTATCTCTCTCAACACTTTAATATAAAAAAAAAGTTCAAAAATAAAATCTTTCGACAAAACATACAACCTTTTATTCAAGTGACATAAATTATGTTTCACACAATCTCCATATTTGCAAATTATTTAAAATAAAATATTTTACACTTCAGTTCAATCTAACTTCTCGTAAATTTTATGTTCCTCTATATTTCAACATTTCATATAAAAGTAGATGGGCCTATCCTGAAACCCTAAATTTACTTATCGCAGGTCTACGATGAGCTCAGTATAAATCCCTTTTATTTTGTATGCATAAATTATTGTATCATCAAATTACGCTAGAGACCCGTTTACTCCTTACATCAAATAAAATTTTCATTCATGTATTTACACGCTCAGATTTAAAATAGAAAAGTGTCTTTCCACATGTCAATTAATTTTTAGTTCATAAATTTTTTTAACAAGTAACTCAAATCACTCATAGTTTTTATAATTCAAAACCAGCACCACAGTTCAATAAAAAGGATTTGTTACCTGGAGTGTTCTTCGGAATCACCACTTCAGCAGATGATGTCCACCAAGCTCACGTTCCTGGACTACACCCAACGTCTGCTTTCTAATTAGAACCACCATTCCATCTCGACTCGTTCATCCAATTCCCCCAACGATTCGTGGATGCTTTCCATACAGCTCCTCATCCAGAGTCCAAACTCCACTTAACATCCAACCAGCATTGTCGTTCAAGACGTAATTCAATCGCAGACCTCATTAATATCCAGCATTACCCGTTATAATTATTTATACAAATATGTTCAGCCCGTTTACTTTAATTGCACCTACTTGTGTTTTTATAGCACTAAAAAATATACGCCGGACTTCACTATCACCCGGATTTTAAGCTAGGATGTCTTCTCAACGATACTCAATGTAAGCGAAGTGAATCAGAAAATCATTAAGGAATAAGAGAGTTTTGTCACCTCCGGCAAGGCTTATATAAGCTCAAAACCCCACTTTTGTCACGCATTTTTACACTGCTTTCCTTGAACTGTAGCAACGGCCACACAATTCCACAAATTCTCCCGTACAAGCAAACATAACAAACTGTAAAAACTAGGAATTACACCACTCCAACGACAATTTACTCTGAAAACTAATTAAACTGGTCAACCGTCCGTATCTTCCGCATAAAACCGTTCCTCTACTGTTCCTTCTAACAAATCCTAAACACACCTCTTATGTCCGAGTCTATATCCTATTGCACTCACGCTCTAATAATCACCTTATATTGTCTCTGTTTTGTTTTCGTACTTACAAAGTCGATGTTATTTCCACTCTACTGCTATCTCTATCTACCGCATATTTTCCATCCTTCTTATAGTCCCACACGTGCGTTTGGATAAATTAATAACGTTTACAAACCTGTTGCATCTCCGTCCTACTTATGATTTTAAAACACACTCTTCTGTCACGCCATTGAAAACTGTTTGCCATATACCCACCTGCTATATGTTCCAGCTTACTCTGGTACTTTATAACGATTCTCTATCCCTTAATTTTATTGATTTGTTTGTAGACTAGTCGTCTTGTTTTTTCACCTTGTATCTGTCCGTTAGATAATATTTTGAAATGTTTTTGTACGCATGTTAGCCTTTACTAGAATAGCTCATCTCCCCTAAACGTTTACTCCACGAACTCCTTGGTTGTTTGATATCTTAAACATTGTGGCATTCTACGAATTGAATAAATGTACGTTACTAAATTATCGATTTTTATCCTGCAGAGCTTTAATACTGCACATTTTTGTACGCAATTTTCACTCTTGCATTAAATTGACGTATACAAATTATTGATTTGCACCTTCATTAAAATATGCACTTTTTTCCCAATCTAATTAATTTTAAGTGTAATAAATAAATTCTTGTTTTCTATATACAGGGTGCTTACATAACTACATGCTTGACCTATTTACACACGGTTAGTCTTACCCATTCCGCAATATATATATATATATATATATATATATATATATATATACAGCCTCTGTAATTTCCTAAAAATCGTTCGAGCCCCACGAACTGGGCGTCATAAATTGCCGTGGAACCCTTATAAGACCTCGCCAGAGTAAAAAAAAACATTCGAGCCCCAACGTTGGGCCGTCATAAATTGCCTTGGACCTTCTTGTTCTCTGGTACTTGCCAGTTACACAAAAAAATTTAATTTTCAAAAATATAGAACTTTCACAAAATTTTCCTTACCCGCTTTTTGCTCTATCAAATTAATTACTTCAGTAGCTTCCCTGGCTAGTTCAGCTGTACCTCTTCTCGTATACCTAAATTTACTCTCATTCTATTTACCGTTCTCACACCATTCAAATAAAATCACAAAATAATACAACAATCATACAATATTTATTAACCACTATTTACAAATAATAATATTCATAGTTCTTTACAGTTCGGTGCTCAAGTTGCACCTCAATAAATGCTATTTTTATCAAGTCCTTGTTATTAAAATTGAAATTTCGAACACATTTAATGCAACAGGAGTAAATGGGCCCTAAATAATACCTTCTCTTTGTTTATTACTACGCTGGAGTATGGTGAGGTCATAATAACCCAGTTTATCAATGTATGCTTTCCACTTTGCATACTATTACTACACACTTAAAAAACCCGTGTACTCTCAACAATTAAATTTAAATTCATCAAGCAATTTAATAAGCTTTACGTACACATTATTGTTTTATATTCAAAATACCATATTAATAGTCAGCTATATGTATCCTTTTCAATACGTAAAATACCGTAAAATACCCATTAAAGTTCACTCTCACACATCACAATTTCAAAAGTTTAAAACAAGAAAAACAGCAAATTCAAATGCGTTACCTGGAAAAACTAAAAGATTCCATCTCCGTTGACGATGCATTATGTTCCTGAACCCCCGTCCAAGTGGTTAAGCGTACGGCTCAACAAGATGTTTTAAAGATGGCCACAATCTAAGTTACGCTTTCTGCTACCCATCCAATATCAATTTGAATATCCAAATCCATGTATATTACACTTGTTTATTATCGCATTATTAATTTACTAGCTTGTTAAAGTATTCGTTGGAGCTTAGTTAAATTTAAATAAAGTCGACACTATCTGCGTCTCAAACTATAAGGTCACAACCAATTTAATACTAAACTTTATAAATTTTAATACTTACAATCCACGTCAGTTGATTTTTGTATGTCGTTATGCGATGCAAGATTAAAGAGTAAAGAGACCCCTATTAATTTTGTTAGAGTATTTATCACAGAGCTAGGCCCCCTTTTGGCCACACTTTACGCGAAATACCTAATTGTGAAATAATATTTCTCCAAATTTTGTATAACCGTTTTAAACTTCTAGAAATATTCTCGCGTCACACGCTCTCAACAAACTATCCTATCCACCTGTCGCGTGCTCGTCTATTCTCAAACTAACTATTTTGACCAATCATACATTTCAGTGACGTCTTAAAACCCCGCCTGTGATATCTCTATTCCTGTCTTATGAATATTTGATGTCGCATTCTAACCTTGTTTGTGTGGTAGGAAATCGATATAGTTGCCCGCGTCCACGTAGATGAATACGTGCTTTGCGACAGTCGGTTGAACAATTTTCTATGAAACCCGCTTGTTATGCTCCAAAATACATAGAGGTCTACCTTTCAAAACACGCAGGTGTCCAATTAACAAACGTTTAAAATAACAATTCACGGAGCTTTTTTTTATAGTATTCAACCCAACCAATATATTTGTTTGTTACAACGAAACTATTTGCCTTGGTTTTATTGATTTTACATGCTCTGCTGCATTTTCTGACGTTATAACCCCTTAAATTAAACTACATTAAATTAATTACTAATTTCTATTGGCTTATAAAGCTAATTTTCTTTATGAACCTATTAACTTTTAAACCCTAATTATACAATTATGTCAATACTTGTTAATTTAAATTAAATAAATGAAATTAATTTTGGGCGTATATACATGGTTCCTTTCTCTATACAGGGTGTTAGGAAATTGCTTTTTTAACCCCACATTTAACCCTTTAAATCCACTACAATATATATATATATATATATATATATATATATATATATAAATATATATATATATATATAATATGGGTAAAATAATCTTGGAATTAGGTCATTACTAAATCTTGGTATATTGCAAAGTTTCACATATAAGCAATAACAAATGTAGTGGTAATCTTTTATTTAACGCGTTTCGGTAACACCATAATCAATAAATTTATCTATAAAAACTAAAACAATGTGTTAACAATTATTAGATTTTTATATATATACATACCTTTGTGTAATTTTAATTATAGTATAGTATAAGTAAAACAAACAAATAATTTTACAAACTAACATTTTAGCTTGTATCACTGTTTCGCTTTAATAAATAGTATGAATAACAATAATATAATTGGTTATATAATCTAATATTTAATCACTCTGCAACATGGTGTATTCAAATATGTGGGGATTTTTAATAGTCAAATAATAGTAGAATATTTTTGTTAATATTTAGAAGATTCATCTTTACAAATTAAATTGTGGTAAATTTTCATAGATCCATCTTGGTCAGTTTTGAATTTATGGTATTCGGAAATTTATATATTTGTAAAGTTTCCATTACGTTTCTCTTGTTGTCATTGTTTTCAGTGTCTAAAATATCTACATTATTGAAATCAAATTGGTGTAAGTTGTCAATTGCATGAGAAGCAAGAGCAGTACTTTTTTTATTGTTAGTTTTTATGCTATATTTGTGCTCATAAATTCGTTTACGAAGGTATTGTTTAGTATTACCTATGTATACCCCAGGACATCCTGTGCAGTTAATTTTATAAATTGTGTGTGTCTTATTGTTATGTTCGATGGGTGGAAATAGTTTGGTGAAAAAATTTTTAAATTTGTAACATTCTTACCAACCACAAAACCACTAAAATCAATTTAAATAAAAACTATAATAATCGAAATAATTATTTAGCAATAAAGGAAACTAAAAAATTCTTACTTGATAATAATGATATTTATATATTACGAGCTGATAAATGTAACACTACAGTATTAATGCTAAAAGAAGATTACATATACAAAATGA
Organism: Platerodrilus igneus; assembly: GCA_036346225.1. Taxonomy (NCBI): domain Eukaryota; kingdom Metazoa; phylum Arthropoda; class Insecta; order Coleoptera; family Lycidae; genus Platerodrilus; species Platerodrilus igneus. The sequence continues at coordinate 1,168,707 of JARFIW010001273.1, forward strand.
ACGAAATTATAAATGATAATACCACTTACACCTTAAAACAATTGACCCCACGCTACAAATTCAAACCAAAATTAACACATTAATAAATCAATGGCAAAAAGAACTATATAACTACTTACATAAAAACAATTTGATTTGTCATAATGGTCATGCTCCTTACATATACGGGCTACCAAAATCCATAAAGTCAACGTTCCACTTCGACCAATTGTTAACACAAGAAATGCACCCACTTACAAACTCGCTAAATTTCTTATTGAAATTATTAAAAAAATTGTCGGACAAACAGATTACCACATAACAGATAGCTGGGAATTCCAAAAGTTTATTATAAAACAAACTATACCACCAAATCATATAATAATCTCTCTTGATGTGCAATCGCTATTTACAAACATCCCCACTAATCTAGCTATTGATATAATAAAAAAGAAATGGAATAAACTAGGCCCACTAACAACACTTCCAATGGAAGAATTTACAGAAGCCATAAAAATATGCATTAACGAGTCTTATTTTAAATTCAATAACAAAATCTACACCCAAATTTTCGGAACCGCCATGGGATCCCCAATTTCATCCACTATCGCCAACCTAGTAATGGAAGAACTTGAAAATTATGCCATAAATCAACTACAATACATACCAACATTTTATAAAAGATACGTTGATGATTGTATTATTTGCTTACCTTTTGATAAAATCAACGAAACCTTAAAAGCATTTAACGGATTCCATCAACGTTTACAATTCACCGTTGAACTAGCAGTTAACAGAACGATTCCATTTCTAGATATCCTCATAAACTATAATGATGAAGGATTAATTACAACAAATTGGTACCGAAAAACACATGGAGCGGTAGATATCTAAACTTCAATTCCTGCGTACCAAAACAATATAAAACTAACGTAGTTAATAACCTAATTGAAAGAGGCATAAAATTAGCACACCTAAATTTAGATACAACAATTTAAACACCATTAAGACTATTCTCAAAGATAATTGCTATCCCATTTCCGTATATAAACCAATAATAAAATCAAAAATACATAAAATCTACAATAATCAAAATAAAAATAAAAACAGCCAGAAGAAACCAGAATTGGAATTATATATACCCCAGGACTCTCTGAAAAATTAAAACTGTCTTCAAAATATAACATACAAATAATTCATAAACCCAACTACTCATTTAAAAATTTTTTCACCAAACTATTTCCACCCATCGAACATAACAATAAGACACACACAATTTATAAAATTAACTGCACAGGATGTCCTGGGTATACATAGGTAATACTAAACAATACCTTCGTAAACGAATTTATGAGCACAAATATAGCATAAAAACTAACAATAAAAAGTACTGCTCTTGCTTCTCATGCAATTGACAACTTACACCAATTTGATTTCAATAATGTAGATATTTTAGACACTGAAAACAATGACAACAAGAGAAACGTAATGGAAACTTTACAAATATATAAATTTCCGAATACCATAAATTCAAAACTGACCAAGATGGATCTATGAAAATTTACCACAATTTAATTTGTAAAGATGAATCTTCTAAATTTTTTAAAAAATATTCTACTATTATTTGACTATTAAACAATCCACATATTTGAATACACATTTAATATTAAATAAGACAAGTTATTTGCAGTCCGCAATAAGAAAATTGTATATGAAGTAAGATGTATCTGTAAACAACTCTTATGAAAATAATAAAAGCCGTTGACAAATACAAATCGGCTGGTAGTTATATAGCCATTAACAAAACATTAGCTTTATTTCTTCATAGGGGAGGAAACATCCACTGACCATGGTTTCGGCTAGTTAGCCTCGTCAGAGTGGAATAGTTCCCAAGAACCCTATGAAGTAATCGAAGCTATTATAATGATATAATTTCGAAACAATCACTGTACTATGGCAAAAGTAAATAAAACCGCCATCAGGTGATAAAACACCAACACTACTGAAGTGTGGAAGTACAGAATTGAACCGAAACTACATAATAAATTTTATAAATGACTATAAAAGTACGTCTGCCTTTGAGATTTGCGGAATATTACTGCAAAATTTATTTGCATACGTAACAAACCTTCTCGTGGCGACACCCGGGTTCATGCCCCAAGGGCAATTCAAATAAACAAAGACAAGTTATTTGCAGTCCGCAATAAGAAAATTGTATATGAAGTAAGATGTATCTGTAAACAACTCTTATGAAAATAATAAAAGCCATTGACAAATACAAATCAGGCTGGTAGTTATATAGCCATTAACAAAACATTAGCTTTATTTCTTCATAGGATTAACATCCACTGACCATGGTTTCAGCTAGTTAGCCTCGTCAAGTGGAATAGTTCCCAAGAACCCTATGAGTAATCAAGCTATTATAATGTATAATTTCGAAACAATCACTGTACTATGGCAAAAGTAAATTAAAACCGCCATCAGGTGATAAACACCAACACTACTGAATGTGAATACAAATTGAACCGTAACTACATATAATTTTATAAATGACTATAAGTACGTCTGCCTTTGAGATTTGCGGAATATTACTGCAAAATTTATTTGCATAGTAAACCTTTCTTGGACCCCGGTTCATGCCCAAGGGCATTCAAATAAACAAAGACAAGTTATTTGCAGTCCGCAATAAGAAATCCATTGAAGTAAATATCTTCAAACAACTCTTATGAAATAACTAAGCCATTGACAAATACAAATTCGTGGATAGTTTCATACCATTAACAAAACATTAGCTTTATTTCTTCATGGAGAAACATCCACTGACCAATGGTTTCAGGCTAGTTACTGTCTAAGATGGAATAGTTCCAAGAACCTCTAATGAGTAATCAAGCTATTTTAGTTAATTGCGAACCAATCACTGTACTATTGGCAATGTAAATAAAACCGCCATCAGGTGATAAACACCAACACTACTGAGTGTGGAAGTACAGAATTACCGAATACTACATAATAGAATGTTTATAAATGACTATAAAAGTCGTTCTTGTAGATTTGCGGATATATTACTGCAAAATTTTTTGTTGCATACGTTTAAACCTTATCGTGGCGACAACTGGGATTCATTGCCCCAAGGGCATTCAAATTAAACAAAGACAAGTTATTTGCAGTCCGCAATAAGAAAATTGGGAACTATTCCACTCTGACGAGGCTAACTAGCCGAAACCATGGTCAGTGGATGTTTCCTCCCTATGAAGAAATAAAGCTAATGTTTTGTTAATGGCTATTAACTACCAGCCATTTGATATTTTCAATGGCTTTTATTTTCATAAAGTTGTTTACAGATACATCTTACTTCATATACAATTTTCTTACTTGCGACTGCAAATAACTTGTTTTGTTTATTTGAATTGCCTTGGATAACTTCGCCACGAGAAGGTTGTGTTACGTATGCAAAATTTTGCAGTTAATATTCCGCAAATCTCAAAGGCAGACGTACTTTTATAGTCATTTATAAAATTATTATGTAGTTTCGGTTCAATTCTGTATTACACTTCAGTATGTTGTGTTTTATCACCTGATGGCGGTATTTATTTACTACTTTGCCACTGTCAAGTGATTGTTTCGAAATTTATCATTATAATAGTCATTACTTCATAGGTTCTTGGAACTATTCCACTCTGACGAGGCTAACTAGCCGAAACCATGGTCAGTGGATGTTTCCTCTATGAAGAAATAAAGCTAATGTTTTGTTAATCGGTTATATAACTACCAGCCCGATTTGTATTTGTCAATGGCTTTTATTATTTTCATAAGAGTTGTTTACAGATACATCTTACTTCATATACAATTTTCTTATTGCGGACTGCAAATAACTTGTCTATTGTTTATTTGAATATGCCTTGGGCATGAACGTGTCGCCAGTTAAAGTTTTACGTATCGCAAATACAATTTAAATGCTTAACTATTCCGTCAAATTCAAAGGCAGACGTACTTTATAGTCATTTATAAAATTATTATGTATCGGTTCAATTCTGTACTTCCACTTCAGTAGTGTTGTGTTTTATCACCTGATGGCGGTTTTATTTACTTTTCCATAAACATGATTGTATGAATTATATCATATATAATATTATTACTATAGGTTCTGGGAACTATTCCACTCTGACGGCTAACTAGCGAAACCTGGTCATGGATGTTTCATCCATAAGAAATAAACTAATGTTTTGTTAATGGCTATATAACTACCAGCCCGATTTGTATTTGTCAATGGCTTTATTATTTTCATAAGAGTTGTTTACAGATACATCGTTGACATATATATATATATATATATATATATATATATATATATATGTGTGTGTGTCACGGCTTTTGAAACCCTGTCTCAGGATTAAATGAATTTAAAAGTTATAATATGCAAACAGTGTGGGTACAAAACTGTATGCCTATATTTTAACCACTGCCAGATAAAGCACCCTCTAGTTAATTTTAAATATACTTGCTATAGATCTGGGTGTGACCCTTACTACCAATTTTATTCAGAAAGTAAACAAAGTTTAGAATGCTTAACTTTTGATAAAGATTTTTAGATTTTAGTGAATACTACAGTTTTTTAGGTGTTACAATTATAAAAACTAATTTATTTTATACCTGTAATTCCACTGAAGTCCGCCTGTGTTTACAAGAATGGACTCTTGACTGCCTACAGACCACCAAAACTTGCATGTGCACGATACCTGTTAAAATAAGTTTTAATATTTGGTGTTTACAACTCTACGCTTTAATTTCAGGCTTTATGAATACTAAAAGGATATTATAAAAATGATACTCAGAATCGGCGATCTAACTATGACTCGTTCAAATCACTACCACGGCTGGTACACTGTTCACAATAATGGAATCCTCTGGAAATGTTTTTAGCTTTCGGTACTTCAATTCATCTCAACTTGGAAGCTGTACACATTTCACTTGACGAGCAAATAATCTTCTGTGCCTCCAACGGTTGTATAAACCTTTTAAACTTACTACCCGTTGCACAAGACCTCTTTTGTAATTCACAGTTACTACTCTTTCAACTAACTTCAGCTTTGAATACTTTAATAAAACACGAGAGCAGGTAAAACACATCTATTCTTTTTAATACAAATTTTACAAGTCCTTATTTATTGTTAACTTATCACCTAGGAGATCTCTTTAAAAAATCTATATTTGCCTACTATCTATAAAGTTATTAAAATTACACTCCTAGATCAATTATTACAAACATATATAATAACTCTTTCAAAACGTTTCATTTTGATTACTTGGTCCTATTTTTCATTGGTTACATTTTGTTTACAATTTTTCATTAAACTTACATTTATTTCTAACACCACATACCAAATGAATTATGTTTCAGGTATAATGGTACCTTTTATTTATAAGAACAATAGTGTCCAATTAAATAGTGAACATACATGTGCAATACAGTAAACAAACATTATTTTTACATCCTATAACTACTTATTTCTACGAAAACATGCTAAATGACTTATTTTTCAGATATTATAATACGTCTTACTTTTAAAAACAGCAGTGTCCATTTAAATAGTGAACATAAACATTAAATACAATCAACAGAAGCTTATTCAAATGGAATTACGTTTGATTTTTATAAAGAAAATTACTTAAACACCTATTTGAAATCTCAAAAAGCTCTATCACACTGAAATAGCATTCGATATAAGTTCAGCAATTAATTATTCTACGATCTTGTTTATCATTAGTTTTAAATTAGATATTTCATGAATATGAGTGGTAATTAAGTGCGTCTAACCTTGGATATTACATAGAACATTACATAACAATATATATATATATATATATATATAAATATTTTAGGTAGTTTTTTACACAAGGTAAGTTGATAAATACTAACGTATTACAATTATATATATATATATATATATATATATTTATATATATATATATTTCTATGGTATTTGAATGGAAAATGGGGTTAGATAATTTATTTGACAATTTATTTCAAGCTTCTGCATGTAAATACCAAAAAAGGAAGTATTTGTAACGCTTTTGCAAAGTACTATTGTAGGATTTGATTTTACAAAGAACTTTTAGGATGCTTAAATGCAATTTAGCATAAGGGTATAGTCATGAATACTAATTAAAGTAGTGTGTTACAGTGTCAATATTCTTTGGCGTATATTTAAGGATCATAGACATATTTAATCGTTGTTGGTAATTAGTGTAGCACAGGGTGTAAATATAAAGCTTTAACGATTTCTGTTTCATATTTAAATTATTGTCTAAGTAAGGTTTCTAAAAGCAAACATTGAGCATTATAGTTTTCAAGTTAATATGTAGCCTTTAAAAGTTAAGTTATAGTGAAGAGGTGTATTTGTTAGAATGCTTTTCGAAAATTTCAAGTAAGGAGGGTGAGCATTTTAAACCGTTGAAATTTTAAAGATTGTGTATAACGACAACCAGGTGGTTATAGTTTTAATAGCTTCCGGAGTATAATTCGTAGATATAACAAGACAAACAAACATGGAGTTCAAGGAAGAGGATTTATTGTTGTCGGTTAGAATGTAGAGACCGAAATAGATTAAGGAAGGTTATCTATGGAATAAGTAAGAATGAGATAGAAACGTAACGTATCAAGTATTCATTTAACATGGGCGAAAACTGAAATAAGACTAGTAAATATTAAATGCATATGGAAAATGGGAGTTGAACTTATTTGCATGTTAGTTAAAGTGGGTATTTCATCAAGTACAGATGAAACTTGCCAACAGAGAAACAAAATAAGACTATCAGACAAAGTACATATGGATCAGAGACAAGTATGGTTTGAATATTGGTTAGAGAGAGTAATATTTGATTCTGCTACAGGTGGAAAACAAGCGTACCAAGGAAGGGTTATTTGGTTAAGTATGGATTAGAGTAAGATGGAAACACAAGGTGTTAATTTAGACATACTTTGAGTGGGGTTATTTTGTTGGATTTGCATGCAAGAGGTTAATTAAACAAAAAAATTATCATGATTAGTTGTCGGGGAAGAGAAATAATCTGTACATAAAATATAAAGAGACATCTTCGTATCTTTTCACTTTCACAGTATATCTATCATACATTTTTATATAATCGACGTTGCAACATTTATTAAATCTTCGTCGACCCTATGACATCCTTGCAAAGCTCCCAATTTAAACAGTTATTGTTCACAGTATTACGCCATACCTACTTCATAAAATTGGTTATAATGGACGCTTAAATATGGGAATGTTATACAACGTTATTCTTTCCGTGTTTTACTGCGATATCTGGTGTCTTAATGAATAGTTATGGCAAGTAAGGCTTAATATTCCTATATGTCGTTTGGTATGTAGTAATTTATTAACTTTCGCTAGTGGTTCACTAAAGAATGGTTTACACCGACCAATTTAAAAAGCTCAAATGCTATCTCACACAAAACTACTTTGCATCTGATTAACGCTCAGTGTTTTAGCACAAACGCTCTAAATAATTAATTTTTTAAGCCATATTGTTCTTAGTAAAATTATAGCCACGATTATAGCGCGTAATATCAAGATTTTTAAAACTGCAATGTTTTTCCAATACTAGTGTCATTTTATTATTAGTTTTGAAAAATCTAATATCCCACTTAAGGATCGAAAAAAATTCTGAGCATTATAACACAATATTCGTAGTACGATTTTGTTTACGCTAAGATTGGAAATTGTGCTTGCTTAATAAAACAACCAGTTTAAGAATACAATAATAATATAATAAAAATAATACGCAAGAAATTGATAAACCTTGTAATGTCATCGTCTTTTAGACTAGCATTTTGATTGTCTCTATGTTGGGATTTATACGAGGTATAATTTAATTTTTTCCTAACCATATTTGCCATCCGTCCTTCCGGCAGATTTCACAACTTAACACACAAATACTGTTAATTGATAGTACTCAGTTAATTGTTATAAGTGCTAGAAAGAACGCTGTTAGTGAAAGAACCAGAAAACCCCAGAAAGGGGTTCTGTATTGACGACTCTTAGTTATAATTAACAACAATGTATACAGGGTGTCCACATTTTAATTGCACACTATAGGAATATCCTGAACTATAAGAGATACAGTGGTGGTTAAATTAGACAAAAGTTACCTACTTATGAGGGTATTTTATAGCTGATCTTGAACTACAAATGTTATCCATAGATTGCTAGATATTGGCTAAAATACAAATTTTGCAATTTTCAACTTTTTTTAATAACTTAGTTGTTATTATAGTTAGAAGAATGAAATTTGGTATGGTAACATAAAACATAATTTTGCATTTAATGACGATTTACAAAATGTTCTAGATCTATTACATTTTTTGTCGCGATAGTCAACTTTTTTTTTTGTTATGGCCGCCATATTGGATTTTTACATTATCGTATAGAAAAAAAATTTACAATTTCAACAATGTAAAATATTTATCATTAATTTTTTTAAATAACATGATTAAGACACGAAAACAGTTTTTGTAGAAGATCTAACCTATAAATAATAATGGAAAGTTAACTACCACAACTTGAAGTTACAGTAAATGTTCAAAATGTTCACCATGCTGTTCCAGACACAAGCGAACCTTTTATACATCTGCGCAATAGCATTTGATATGGCATCTTGATTAACCGATTCTAACGCACTTTTATTTTTGCTGCAAGTGTTGGACACTATTAGACGGAGTAACATAAACTTTATTTTTTTACATCTCCCATAGAAAAATCCAGCGGGTTCATACCAGGCAAACGGGTGGCCACGAAATACCACCATTCTTTCCGATCCAACTTTGAGAAAATCGCTCATTTAAATACTGCGTTACTAACCTGAAATTATGAGGTGGTGCGCCATCATGTTGAAACCAGCATAAGTTTCTAATTACTTCTAACAGTAGTTCGTCTAAAAATTCTTCAAGAGCATTAATTAAAAAATCTAAATATTTCTCTCTGTCTAAATTCCCTTGTATGAAATAAGGGCCTATTATTTGACCATCGAAGATTCCACACCAAAAATTCACAGAAAAACGAACTTGATTCTTTACTTCCTGCAACAAATGTGGATTTTCTGTAGAATAGCAGTGCTTATTTCTACAATTAAACATTCCACAATTTGAAAATGTAGATTCGTCGGTCCACAGAATTTTATTCGCAAACTGTGGATCATTGTCTAATTGAGTAATAAGCCACTCACAAAATGCTAATCTTCTTTCCGAATCTCCCATATGGAGTATTTGTACTGGCAAGTATTTGTAGTCATGGTATTTATGCCTCTTAATAATATTATTTACTGTACTTTTGGAGACATTGCAGTCACGTGCAAAAGATCTGCACGATCCAGTAGAGTGAACATGTAAATGTGCTAATACATTAGTGTCGGCATTCGCTTCTACCTTTTTAAGATATTTACCTCTTGATTTGTTAATAGAACCGCAGTCGGACATGTTTTTACATATTCTATAAAACAATGTACGATTTGGTTGGCTTCGTTTAGGGTACAGATTATGATACTTGCGGGCAGCTTCTGTAGAATTTCTGCAGCTTTTGATATACAGTGCATGTCTTTTTTTTCGTTTATCGAGTACTGTACCATATTTTAACCAAATTTTAATTTAAAACTATTAACAACAAAACTGATTATTGCAAACAATGGAACAGTTTAGAATTAATTGTATTTGACAGCAACACACTGTAACTTTTTTACAAAAACCGTTTTTGTGTCTTAATAATGTTATTTTAAAAAATTAATAATAAGTGTTTTACATTGTTGAAATTGTAAATTTTTTTTCTATACGAGTTATGTATCCCCCAATTACATATATATATTGATGTATTGAATCTAATATGAATTATTAGAAATTATTAAGTAAAAGTATAAGTTCAATGCAACATTGTAACACAAGGATAACCCAGAGAGGTTATCGACAGTTCATGAGAACGAAATGCAGCTTTGCATCCGTGAGGGCAGTGATACTGCAGGTGGCAGGTCACAGGCGGTCAACATACCGCAGTTACTTAGAATTAAGTTGTTACATTGTAATAAAGTGTACAATAAAGAGAAACGCAGACATGAGATCTGCAAGTTCTCACAGCCGTGTGAGGGCAGGTTATTATAAAGGCCCGGGAGCTCAATGCCCGGCAGTCAGTCTTTGAACTCCATACTTCGTTGTTCAAGCTACTCAACCGAGTCAGTCTTCAAACTCCATACTTCGTTGTTTGAGCTACTCACCCAGTACAAATTAATTTTTTATAAGTTATTATGTACAAATTGTATTAAATAAAAAATGTGTTAAAGTTTCAACGTTTTTTAAAAAACCAGCTCCAAAGGCCCGAACTTTAACTGGCGCAGTCAGTAGGATGTCAAAAGGGCACTGAAAATCCAAAAATCGGAAGATTGGTGACCAAGAATTTTTATTCGAAATTTGGCAGAACCCAAACCAAGTTGGAGGAAGAACAAGCATAGTCTGAATCCAGCAACAAACCAAGTTGGACAAGGAACAAAAATCGTCTAAGGCCAACAAACAAACCAAGGTGGACAAGATACAGAATCGATCGAACCCACCAAAGAAACAGATGAAATTAATGTAAGTTCATTTCCATAATTTTCTTTCAAACCAAAAACTATAATTGATATATGCTAGTATTATAACTATTGATTACTATTGTTTTATGTATTTTATTATTATGAATATTTTTTGAAAATAGTTCAAAGTGAATTATTTTCAAAACGAGACTGTATAACATTTTATGAGACGAATGTTAAAGAGATAAATTTTTCTTTAAAAAGCAAATGAAACTTGAAGTTTAAAAGAAATTTTCTTTAAAATAAATAAGAATTGAATTTAAAAGAAATCCTTACCATAATTAATAGAACGAACTCAAAATAATCCAAAAATAACGGGCGCACATTCACTAAACACCAAAAATAAGAAACATCAACCACCGCGATTCAACGCACGCTATAAACCGGTAAACTAACGCAAACTTAATTTCAAAACTAATCCTTTAAGCAGTACAGAACGATAATAAAACCATTGACCTTATAAAATCACAGCAAAACACTCTGCTACAGTAACCTAAAACCACCTAAGATAAATACGCGAAGAAAGCATCCTTTATTATACAATTAAAACTCAGAGAAAATCGCTTTCAGAATCCTTGCACAGTACTAAAGAAATAGCTTTCAGGAACTTTCAGTACTAAAGCAATTCGCATCATAAGTATTAATCTATCACGGAATTATAGAAGCGCATGAAAATTACACACAACACTCTATAAATAATTTGCAGTACAAAACGGCATAAAACGCTCATAATTACAGTACGGGAGATTCAATTACAAGTCGTGAACACCGAGGTATTTAAAAATAAAACAGACATAACACTTTACGCAAAGTAAATTATCTAATTCCTATAAACTAACACCTGTAAGTGCAATTACCTCAACGTACGTGACTAAATAACAAAGATTACAACTTAAGTATTCAATTTCAACCATGAAGTACAGGAGTAATCAACCTTAAGTTATAAGTAGAACACAAGACAGACGAACTGTACGTTTACGCAACTCAGTGAAACCCACGGAAAGAGTATTAATTAACAGAATTTAACCAAAACAAAGCTAAACGAGAATAAATCCATCCATTTAAGATTCCTTAAGAAACAGGAACTCAAGACGAACTAAAAGCTGCATAAAAACAATTAATCCAAGACTACGGTAATAAATTCAACATTATTGAATACAAATCTCGTGAATACATCACCGCATTGTGTAATTAAAAATAAATAACAGCAACTACGATTAAAAAAAATAATAACCAGACCAGTCTGAACTTAAAATTAATAAATCAAAACCGAAAATTAACAAATCCTAACTAAAAAATAACGCCGAAAAATAACGAAATAAACCTCAACCTTTACCAAATTTTATCCACCCAATCCAAACTGAAAATTAACCATTCCAAACTAAAAATAACGCCGAAAGTAGTAAAATAAACCTCAATCTTTACAGAATTTAAAATTACCCAACCTAAAGGAAAAGTTAACAAACCAAAACCAAAATTAACGTCACAAAAAGCAAAACCAACCCCAATTTTTACAAAATTCGAAATTATTTCATCCAAAAGAAAACTAATACATCCAAAGCATAATTAACGTTACAAATAGAAAATCAACCCCAATTTCTACAAAATTTTGAAATTTCACAACCCAAACGGAAAATTAATAAATCCAAAGCAAAAGTAACAATACAAATAGCGAAATAAACCTTAATTCAAAAAAAAAAAAAATTTTTTTTTAAAATTTCCCAAAAATCGAAAACAACCCTTAACCAACATGAGTAACACAGACTTACGTCTTTATTTAGAGACAATACAGACGTTTGATGGCACGCAGGCCCATCTCTCGAATTTCATTGGAGCATGTGAAATGTTCCTAAAAACCTTTTACAAACCCGGAGATGACGCAAGAAATTCATTGCTTATACGCTTAGTAATAAGTAAACTAGCCGGAAGGGCACTAACCTTAATCGCCAGTAGGGACGACTTATCGGAATGGGACCAGTTTAAACAGCTACTAATTGCATATTTTGGGGACCAACGTAATATAAAATGCCTGGTACGAGACCTAAAAACCTTAGAATGGAACACAATCAATCCCCTACCAATTCGGAATGAAATGCCAAGACGTGAGAAGTTTAATTTTAACAAAATTAAAAATCGAAGAACCCGATCAAAACGTTAGACATATAAAACAAAATGTATGACGAAATGGCACTAGACACATACATAAACGCTTTACCAGAACGATTATCGGACAAAATCAGATTCCAACGACCCCAAAATTTAGAAGAAGCTATGAGCCTAGTAATAGAAGAAGAAAATGTAATGTATTACCGCAACAGACTATACAACCCCAACGCGAATAAAAGTTATTCACCAATAAAACTATACAAGCTACAAGACAAACAATCCCTCAACAAAATTCACACCCTTTAACCCACAAACAAATCAACCGCGAAGTAACAACCCAAGTTTTAACAATACCAATTTTAATAATCAATATAAACATTTTTCAAGACCAACATTCAACCCAACTTTTACGAAACCCGCATTCCAACCGAGATTCAATCAAAACCTAAACCAACAAAGACCAGCATTCAATGCAAACCCTAATAGAAATACACCAATGACTAATACTCATAACAACCCTAACAATTATTACAAACCAACACCAATGGACACCTCATCTGGTAACACCAGACAAAACACAAAAATAACACATATCCGACCAAACCCTCATCAGAAACGTAATTTTACATCGGAAGAATTATTTCATCAAGAAATAGAAAAATTTGACACTGACCAGAATAATTACATTGAGACACCTACGAACAATGAATCAAATCATACAGAAACTTATGAACGTGACGAACAATACAAAACTTACAAGGAGTACGACGAAGAAAACTCAAATTCAAATTTTCAAATGGACCAATTCATAACCGACCAAACTTAATTAACTTAAATAATATAAATCACTTAGTATTACCATACATAGAAATACCCCACGCCGAATTCAAACTATTAATTGACACCGGATCATCTAAAACATTAATTAGCCCCAGAACCGTACAAAAACACTATTTAGATTATGTAGAAAGAGAACCATTTAAAATTAAAACAGCCCATCAAACAACACTACACCAATTCGTAGCAAATATACCCTTACCGAGAACATTTAATGTTAAAATGAAACATAAATTTTGTGTATTTGAATTTAACGATAAATATGACGGATTAATCGGAATGGACCTTCTAAGAAAATTAGGAGCCAACATTGACATTAAAAATCGCTTATTAAGGACAAAATACGGAAAAATCCCAATTAAATTTCAAAACACACAAATTGAACAAAATACACTATAGAACCCCGAACGGAAAGAAAATAAAAATCCCAGTAAAATCTAACAAAAATTTAGGAATAATAAATCATATGACATTTCAACAAGGAGTAGAAACCCCAACTGCCTTAGTACAAATAAAAGATAACTTTGCAACCACAACAATATTAAATTCAAACGACTATCCCGTAGAATTATCATTGACAGACCCAATTAACATAGAAGAACTAAATTTTAACGAAATGGAAATAGACGAAATTTAGAAAATAACTACAACCCAATAGAACATGACGAAATGTTAAGAGAAAATTTAACTAACATCCGCTTCAATACCGACATCAATCAAGAAGAAGAAAGAGCAATTAAGAACTTATGTTTTGAATACCGAGACATATTCCATTGTGAAGGAATACCATTAACATTCACCAACACAGTAAAACATAATATCGAGTTAACAGACAATAAACCAATTTTTACAAAAGCATACAAACTACCTCATGCAAGCCAAGAAGAAGCTGACAGACAAGTAGCAGACTTATTAGACCAAGACATAATCCAGCACTCCAATTCACCATGGAGCAGCCCCGTGTTAATAGTACCTAAGAAATTAGACGCAACCGGAAAGAGAAAGTACAGAATGGTAATAGATTATAGAAAGTTAAATGAAAAAACGGTAGATGACAAATATCCACTACCAAATATAACCGAAATTTTAGACAAATTAGGCAAATGCCAATATTTTACAACATTAGACCTAGCATCAGGATACCATCAGGTAGAGATGGAAGAAAAGACATATCAAAACAGCCTTCAGCACACCTAGAGGACATTACGAATACAAACGAATGCCATTTGGACTAAAGAACGCACCCGCTACTTTCCAGAGAGTCATGGACAATATACTACGAGGAATACACAATGAGAAATGCCTTGTATACCTTGACGACATCATAGTTTATTCCACATCACTGGTAGAACACATAGAAAGATTGAAGAAGTATTCGAAAGACTTAGACAAGCACATTTTAAAGTACAATTAGACAAAAGTGAATTTTACAAAACAAGTATCATTTTAGGACATGTAATAACACCCCAAGGAGTAATGCCAAACCCAGACAAAACAAATGCAGTTCTAAATTACCCATTACCAAAAACAAACAAAGAAATCAAACGGATTTCTAGGACTTAGTGGTTACTACCGCAAATTCATTGAAAGGTTACGCTCAGATAACCAAACCCCTGACAAATTGTTTAAAAAGGGAAACAAAATTGAACACACCCGGAATTTATTAAAGCAGTAGACAAAATTAAAAACATATTAACAAATCACCCTGTATTAGAATACCCAGACTTTACAAAACCATTTATACTGACGACAGACGCATCGAATGTAGCCTTAGGCGCAGTATTGAGCCAAGGAAAAGTAGGTAGCGATAAACCTATCAGCTACGCATCCAGAACCCTAAATAAAACCGAACAAAAATATAGCACTATAGAAAAAGAGTTATTAGCCATAATTTGGGCAACAATATATTTTAGACCTTATTTATACGGAAGAAAATTTTACATATACACTGATCATAGACCACTAGTATGGTTATGTAAACTGAAAGAACCGAATTCAAAATTACAAAGATGGAGAATCAGACTCGAAGAGTACGATTACGAAATTATATATAAAAAAGGAATTTATAACAACGACGCAGACGCTTTAAGCCGAATCCAACTCAATGCATTAGAAACGGAATCCATTATAGGAAACGTAGACGATACAGAAATAAGGGAAGATCCAGACGAGATCGACACGATACATTCGACACAAAGCGAAGAACCAAAAAACGCGATTAAAATTTTAAACGAAGCAATCGATATGAAACCCAACCAATTTATAATAACCGAAGTTTTAAATAACCCCAATCCAGTAAAATATACAAAAGTAGATAACAAAAGATATATCAAATTCAAATAACTAAAGATGACAACGAGGAACAAATAATTAAAATTTTAAAAGAATACACCCTGAGAAAAACGATTTTATTTTTATTTCAACACCGAACATTTATACCAAAGATTTTCAGAATTGTACATTAAACTATTCAATAACTCTGGACCTGAACTCATCAGATGTACTAGAAAACTAATAACACTAGACGACCCTGACGAAATAAACGATGTAATTAGAATCAACACGAAGGAAAAACCAACCATCGTGGAATTAACGAAACAATAAAACAACTCATAAGACGTTATTATTTTAAAGACATGAAGGACTTGACCACAGATTTCATTAACCAATGCGAACTATGTGACAGAGCGAAATACGACAGGAAACCTCCAAAGATACCTTTAATGTTAACCCAAACACCCGACAAACCATTTCAAAAACTACATGCCGATACTCTAGTAGTAGAAGCGCAAAACTATCTAACAATTATAGACGCATTCACAAAAATAGGCCAAGCAATACCAATCACATCCAAAAATAGCATTGACGTGACCCAAGGATTTTTACAATATTTCACATTTTACGGAACACCCGAATCAATCACTTTAGACAATGGTAGCGAATTTAAAAATGAGACAATTCAAAACACTTTAGAACTACACAAAATAAAAATTCATTTCATAACTGAAAACCACCCTGAATCAAACGGACTAATTGAACGATTACATTTAACCCTGTTAGAACAAATTCGATTATTAAGAATAAATTATAAAAAGGAACATATAACCAATTTAATGTCATACGCACTAATCGCCTATAATACCACAATTCACTCATCAACAAATTTTACACCCTTAGAATTAACATTAGGACATTCAGATTCACGAAATCCCTATGACATACACTACAATAAAGAAGTATATCAACAATATGCGAAAGATCACAAACAAAAACTAAAAATAACTTATGACAAAGTAAAAGATAAATTAGAAAACGATAAAGAACGTATCACCACAACCCGAAACAAAAATACCGACTCAAATAAATTCTCAATAGGACAAACCGTATACGAGAAAAACTTTCAGAGCAAGCGACATAAAACAGCACCCAGAAATTTAGGACCATTTAAAATTAAGAAATTATCAGATAAAAATATAGCAGTAGTAGACAACGGTAAAATAACAAAATACATTCATTTAAAAACCTAAGACACCCTGTAATTTCAGATGGACAGTCATCACCCTTACCGTCAACCTCCACCCAGGTAGAACGGACAACCAAATAATAACATAAGATATAAATAACAACCCCGGTATACTACCAATTAAATTAGGAAGTATACAAAATACAATATTTACTCAAATAATATCAACCCTTACTTTAATGCAACAAATTTTAGCAACATTAAGAAAACGAAATAATATTTTTAATAGAAATCTAGATAGTAGGAAGTAACAATTATCAATATTATCATTTATTTGCTTTTCCAACAAAGGTTACTAGCACATACCAAGTAATCATACCCAAAACCAAATTCCTATCCCTAAATGAACTGAGATATGGTTATACAAACGAAAAATGTACTGAAGTAACACCAAATCAATATTTATGTCAATCGATGACGACAACAACCATTCAAGAAGACAGCCCTTGTGAAGTACAACTATTAAAATTCTCAAATCATTACGAAAACTGTGAAACCAAACAAGTGCAAATAACTAATATGAAAATTCAAAAAGTTACAGATAACAAATGGATAGCCATTTTCCCAACAGAAGTAATAGCAACCATCCACTGCAACCAAGATGAAAATAACCAAGCATTAATCGGAAGCAAACTAATTACCCTCAAAGAAGATTGTTATGTGAAATTGAAAGATGAAGTAATCAGAGTTTATCAAGATCCCATAACAACACAGAAACTTGCAAACCTACCGGAACTACAATTCAAAATACAACAAGAAGACGAAGAAATAAACAAGAAACCTATGAAGCTAGAGCATCTAGACTTAGACGATCTCAACCACGCCGTGAAATTAGTGGAAAGTTATAAAGAACAATTAAGTGAAATCAAAACGCCAAAGTTACATTATAATAATATAAGTGTTTGGACAATTGTATTGATCATTTTAATAATTTTTGTAATCATGTATGTATTATACAAAATGTACCTTAGATATAAGAATGAAGGAAACAGTTCTAGATGTAAGGAAACAAAGAGAAAAAAAGAAACGACAAGTATACCCTTAGAAACAATGAATTTTAAATAATGTATTTTATGTATTTAAAAATTAAGAAAAACCTTAATTTTTCATTTACGGTGGGAGGAGTTATGTATCCCCCAATTACATATATATATATATATTGATGTATTGAATCTAATATGAATTATTAGAAATTATTAAGTAAAAGTATAAGTTCAATGCAACATTGTAACACAAGGATAACCCAGAGAGGTTATCGACAGTTCATGAGAACGGAATGCAGCTTTGCATCCGTAAGGGCAGTGATACTGCAGGTGGCAGGTCACAGGCGGTCAACATACCGCAGTTACTTAGAATTAAGTTGTTACATTGTAATAAAGTGTACAATAAAGAGAAACGCAGACATGAGATCTGCAAGTTCTCACAGCCGTGTGAGGGGCAGGTTATTATAAAAGGCCCGGGAGCTCAATGCCCGGCAGTCAGTCTTCGAACTCCATACTTCGTTGTTCAAGCTACTCAACCGAGTCAGTCTTCAAACTCCATACTTCGTTGTTTGAGCTACTCACCCAGTACAAATTAATTTTTTATAAGTTATTATGTACAAATTGTATTAAATAAAAAATGTGTTAAAGTTTCAACGTTTTTTAAAAAACCAGCTCCAAAGGCCCGAACTTTAACTTACGTTAATGTAAAAATCCAATATGGCGGCCATAACAAAAAAAAAGTTGACTATCGCGACAAAAAATGTAATAGATCTAGAACATTTTGTAAATTGTCATTAAATGCAAAATTATGTCTTATGTTACCATACCAAATTTCATTCTTCTAACTATAATAACAACGAAGTTATTAAGAAAAGTTGAAAATCGCAAAATTTGTATTTTAGCCAATATCTAGCAATCTATGGATAACATTTGTAGTTCAAGATCAGCTATAAAATACCCTCATAAGTAGGTAACTTTTGTCTAATTTAACCACCACTGTATCTCTTATAGTTCAGGATATTCCTATAGTGTGCAATTAAAATGTGGACACCCTGTATAGGGTATTGCTTCTTTAGAACTCTTTAGCGCTACAACGATTTTGGTGGCATTCTCGTGACAAATTCGTATCAAACCAACAAAAGTGCGTAGTGATAATCATTCCTTAATACGCTTTAATACCGCAACAAGCATAGTCTGCGGTATCGTAGGTACCTAATTCTTAAAAATGCATACAGTTACTGTTTAAATGACACTTTTTAGTGCTGTAGGGTTTATCGTTGGTGTGTATGGTTACCAAATTAAACAAAATTAAATTAAATATAATATGAAACCAGGAGAACTCTAAGGATGATCGTTTAATCACTACAATGCACATACTAAACACCATAAACTTTGGTTTCTTAAAAACTGAAAGTCGGTCATTAACTGGCCTGCCTACCTAGACTTCATTTTCTTTTCAGAAAGCGGAGAGTGCTAATGCACATTGTCGAATCCTAATTTAAATACAATTTTGTTGAACATAGGCTGAATTCAAAAATTATGTTTGGTTTTCTCCGCAGGGTTTCTTATTTCTTTCACAAACCAAATGCTTTCGAACACTATAGAGCGTTAACTAAGCACCATCAAAAATATTGGTCTTGCATAAAAACTTAAAGGGGGACATAGAAATGTCTCCACGCTCCCCATTTCAACGATTTTATGACTTTTTCTGATACTGTAAATTACTGCTGTTAATTGTTGAGCAATCACGAGCACTAACGACGTAATATGTATTAGCATTGTCGTTGGTTAAAATTCTGAAGTTAATCTATAAGCTGGCCCATGCTACTGTTTTTCTGAATACCTTAAGAGCGTAAGCGATGGTATTTAAGGCACCAAAAAAAAACGTTGGTCAGCAAAGTGAAATACGACCATTAAATTGACCCTAGGCTTTTTGTTATTATATTTACCATTTGTGTATCATCGTGGAAAGACTAAACAGTTTTTGGTTGTTAATTTAGAAGATTTTAAATTATAGGGCTGGTCAGAATGCAGTAACACTTTTCGGTAAGAAAAGTTCTTACGGGGCAGTTAGTTGCAGTATGTGTTCTTTGTATTAAGTAATGATTTAATTTTGTTATGTGTTCGATCTGAGGTAAGTTTTTAAATATTTTATATCGTGGTAATTGTATAACTGTGTATATTTTTAGAATTTCTTTAATAGTTTATCACTGAATACGTTCTCCTAGTAAGCGTATATACGCTTATCTATTTCATTAGGTTTTAAGCATTATAAATTTTAACATTTGCAGTGATTGTATAAATTTGTGTAATTTCGCGTTTTATAAATATTCTTTCCAATAGTTTTAATTTCGTGAAAACCTGTCTTATTTTAATACTTTGTGTGCTTCTGATCGTTATGATAAATTTTGGGGTTCTGTAACCTCATACGGGCATGATTTCCATTACCGAATAATAATTGTTGTTTCTCGAGCAGTTTGCACGCGACGTTGCATGGCAAGTAGGCAGATATAGTGTTATCACAAAAGGATAGAACATTACATAATCTTTCTCTTAAATTATTTTGTTTCCGAAGCAAGGGTTTCTTAGTACTCATAAATTAAGTTATAGTGCTACTTCATTTAAAAGTATTAATTAGCGTAGTCAATTCTAAAACGAGTTTCATGTACATCTAAACACACTGATTATATTAATTTAAGCTTTATAAAACTTTGTCTCAATCGCCTTATAGACTTTGAAAAATTTGTTGACCAAAAACTTCCCCTTTTCACAGTAAAGTATTCAATTTAGCATAGTGTAGCTTGTGTACGTACCTCTCTGAATATTTATGATTGCAGTGTTCAGTGAGTAAAGCAAATATAAGACTTTAGATGAGTTTAAAAGGGCTTTACTTCATTAAGAAGCACAAAACCTTTGATGTTTATGTTATTTCGTTCCGGTTGCTTCTTTTGACTTTGCAATTTAAGAAAATTTATGCGTATTTAAACGTCAGTAAGTAAAAATTGGAAAAGGCAGCCTTTTATTAAATTTTTTTTTTAAAGTTGTCAGACTTTTAGAATATAACGTTTGGGTCTCTGTAGAGATCTAAGCGGAAAGTAAACGTTTTTTAAGAATCATTTTTGGGAGTTTTGTAGGTATTTATCAATTATGTAGGAATGTCTCAGTAGATGGGATATTTTAGTGATCACTCTTAGAATAATACACATTGGAGTAAGTATAGTGTTTGAACTTCCACGTTATAATTTAAATTAATTCTAATTTTAATCTTTCTTAATATAATAAACCGCAATATTAAAATCGATCTTACTAAAGCCGTAGATGTTTAAATCCAAATCCTATTCCCTTGTGTGTACTGCAGTCAGCACACTTAAATTAAAAGTTATACTACAATTCGACTACAAAAACAATACAAATCTACTTTTTCAATAATTTACTCCTCATAAAGGAACAAAAGTTCACTCGTCTGTATCTTCTCAAAATCAGGGTTACCCACCATTGGGTTATTTACCGTCTCTACACAGATTAATTTTTGTTATCCTACTCACTGGTTTTACAAACTTCTTTGTTATCAAATGGATTGATAATTTGTAAAATGTTTACTGATTTGAGCAAACTTTAAATATAAATTAATTACCCGAATGGACTATTAAGAAAAGCACCATTAACTGCACACAATAGGTCCTCAAACTTAAAAAAATTATAATATAAACGTTACTAATATAATTTTAATCTCACGATTTCTACAGTGCAAAAGTGTAAATAGCCTGAAAGTGCCACATCGCACGTTTGTTTTGGAAAACTTTTTAATAAAGTGTTGCGGTATTCGGTTGCTGGGTGGCTACGTGGCGTAGTTGGTATGCGTGTGACTACTACTCCCAAGGTCCCGGGTTCGAATTCCGATACGGTCCGCTTGAAAAATGATAGGCGAGCATTTTTCACAAAAATACGCCCTCGTTCGGATGAGAGGTAAAATGGAGTTTCCGTGTGTTAGTGTTGTCACACACGTTAAATATCTCTACTTTGCTTGGAACAGCAAGGGTTCGGCAAAATTCAAAATTTTTCAAGCAACAAAAAGCTCGCTTCCTGGTCAATGTAGTACCTTAGGGTGGAGCATTGGAAAATTACATGTAGGGCATACGGTTGTTAGTTCAAAACCCTGCAAGTAAATTTTTCTGCACAAATATTTATTTATCTTACTTCTATTTAAATCGCCATAAAATTTATAAACAAATTCATATAAGCCAAGATAATTAGATGTAAGTAGTCGATAAGATCTCGGATCCTGGAGATATTTATATTCGAGGTATAATAAATATTGTGGCGTCTGTACTTACTTAAGCAAATGACACTTGTACCAATAACTAGATCTTGTAGTTAATTTTGAACGAGCACGAATTACAGGTTGGACCTTGTTAATTGGTTTTTCAAAAACCAATATTTGTTTAATCTTTTAAAGAAATAATACAATTAACAAACACTGTACTTTATTTATTTATTAATTCACAAAAATGAACGTTTTTACTCAACGGAGAAGTAATGCTAAAAATTCAAGTGTTCGTACACTTTTAGTTTTTAATTTCCGTATTGATTTCGTTTTCGTCACTTAAAGTAAGCAGCTTACGTGTGCTTACAATCAGTTCCGGTCTAACGTTGTTAAATAATAAAGTATAAATCTCTGAGAACTTTTTATGTTTTCTGTTGAAAAGTAAAAGTCGCAACGTTTCTTGTCGGCTGTATATTCCTTGAGGAATTGTTTGATCCGTTGGTTATTGTCGTCTCGTGTGATCTCTACTTGGTAAATTTTCTTATAAAATACGTTATTGAATTGCGTCACGTTTGGGTTTGTTAATATTTCCTAAATGAGAAACTGGATTGGTTTATAATCAATGACTTCATCTGGAATTTTTACAGTTTTTCGTGGTTCAATCATTCGAGTGGAGGTAATTGTTTTACCGTCGTCTACTTCGTCTGAATCGTCACGAATTTCAGTGTCGTTCACGTTTCCTAGTATCGAATCGTTATCGATGGCGTTTATCTGTATTCTGCTTAAAACGTCAGCATTTGTATTGTGCTTGCTTTGCTTATATCTCGTAGTCGTATTTCTCTAATCTCACTTTCCATCTTTGTAACTTGGAATTAAGGCTCCTTTAGTTTTTCTTTAATTTGAATAACCAAACAAGTGGTCTATGATCCGCATAAATTTTAAATTCATTTCCGTATAGGTACGGTCTAAAGAAATTGTTGCTCATACTGTACTTAGTAATTCCTTTTCGATCGTGCTATGCTTCTGTTCACTCTCGTTAAATGTGCTAGACGCGTAACTTTTATAAGACGGTTTTGTCCTATTGTTCCGTGACTTAGAATTGTGCCTAAGGCAGCATTGGAAGCAATCATGGTAAACTAGACTCAGGGGTATGGACTCTTAATTACGGGTTCTTTTCGTGGGTTACTTAAAAATATGAAACGAAAAATTACTGGATCCAGTTACGTGGTTTTATTCTCCACAATAATAAAGAAAAATGAACATCCTAGTTAATGCATATATTCACTACTAAAAGCAAAAACCTAAAAGGGTACAAAACAACCTTACAGCACCCTTCCCATTTTAGCTAAAATATTCTTAACTATTCAGGGTCAAAGAACTACCGGACATAGGTAAAATAAAATTAGGTATTAATAATAATGCTAGCAACCACTTATCCGAGATTATGCTAATATTAGTAACTCGAATTTTCCGCGCCAATACTATTTCACTTTCACGCGCCTTTGAAGTTTATTAATATAATTCTTCCCCAAGTTCCGCGGTTTGATAACGTCGGCGAAGTAAAATATCACACCAAACGTAGATAAAATAATGTTAGATAGGGGCGCCTTCCTATAAGAGGTTATCGTATACAAGCGAATACCCGTCATACAAGGCAAGCGACTACCTTTTCACAAAACACACGATGGTTGAAAGCAGTGCGGAATAATATTTGTAACCAGATCACCACTATCTACAAACCGTGAATTCTAATATTTCTTCATAAGAAAAAGTTGGAACATGCTTAATACTGTAAATTAATACGATACCTACAGATTCTACTCTGTTCTGAATCCCAACTTAGCACTGCGTCACTTTCTCAGTTATTCTGTAAGCTTTAATTTATACAACATCATTTTTACAACGGAACCACATTAAATTCTCAACGCGAATGGAAACACCACAATTCTTAATAAATATCTTGCCTGACATATCACTCAGCCGACCGTTAAGGTGCAACTAACTGATTACGTACCTGCCCGCACCCTCGTTCGCACCTCAGGATGCGTTAAACACGCGTAACTAACTTAGATATACTTACTTACTAGAACACAACATTGTTTCTGATGCAAGAACAAATTTTAATAAGAGGGAAGATTTTAATTTAACAAAATAATTATATATATATATATATATATATATATATATATATATATATATATATATATATATATATATATATTGGGGCCTAACACAATGGTTACAACAAATGGTTTTTAAAAGTCCGGATACTGTATTAACGGGCACTTTGTTAATAGCAACTTTAATAAAGTCTGGCGTGTGTTCTAGTTTTGTTAGTTTCGCATAGTCTTTAATAAATCTGCGATAATATCCGAGAGTCCTAAAAACTTTATATTTTTTATTTGTTCCCGGAATTGGGTATTTTAAAACTTGACTTGCTTTTGTAAAAAACGTGCTTTAGTCTAGCTGAATTTTCAATTTAACGTGTCTTTGTCAGTCAAATACTGCTCGTAGTCTTTCAAGGTGTTCTTGCAGTAAAGTTTTTCGTAGTGTATTCCTTTTAATATATTGTCCATAACTTTTCGGAATGCAGGAGGTGCGTTTTTGTTTCCAAAGGGCATTTGTTTGTATTCATAGTTTCTGCGGGGGGTTGGAAAATTATGTCTTTGTTTTCTATTTGGACTTAGTGGTACCCTAACGCTAAGTCGAGCGTAGAAAAATATTTACTTTTCCCTAATTTGTCTAGAATGTCTGTAACGTTAGTTAGAGGATATTGGTCGTCGTTTTTCGTTTAGCTGTCTGATTCTATTACCATCCGAAATTTTTGTTTTTCGGAGGCGTCTTTTTTCATTTGGGAACTATAATAACTAGGCTGCTACAAGGGAATTTGGAATATCTGATTATGTTTTGTCGTAATAATTCTAGTATTTGTCTGTCCCCTTTTTTCTGACACGCTTGCGGCAGTCGATAAGCTTTCTTAAACGAGAAGATTTCATCTTTTAGTTTAATAACTTGTTTGCATTAGTGAACGTCAAAGGTAGTTTGTCGCAATAATATATGTCTCGATATTCAAGGCAAAGGAATCGACGTTGTTGACATACAATTGGATCAAGATTTCAAATTTCAGCTGAGCACAGCCTTTAATAGAAGTATATGGCTGTTTAACAATTTTGAAAAAGAGAATTTATATAATATGGAGATTACGAAAGATCGGAATGTTATTGTGCTGCCTGCGTACGAGTGCATCAAGCTATTAAATTTGCGAGAATTAATCTGTTTTAAAATGGCTGAGTTAAGGCGTAGAAACTTTCCAGAATTTTACGAAAAATTTGTAGATAATATAAAAAAGTATGTGGAAATACGACGGAAGAAAAAAGGGTTCAAACGTTATTAGAGAAAGAGAGCCGTGCCAGTATTTCTCTGTCTAATGATTGCAGCAATTAAATTACTTGACAGTGTTGGAAATTATTAAATGTTACCCCATCCAGTATTTAAAAGATGCGACTGCAAGGCAATCGCTTGCGCAAATGTTTAGAGATTTGGCTATCCCAGATTCGCCAGACTCTCTGGTTACCACGGCGGTTTATAGATGTTATCAATACATGTATGTATTTTATTAAAAACATATTTCTTGATAAAGTTTGTTTTTACATATTTGTATCGCCAACATTAGCAAAAATTATTAATAGACGTATTAAACTATTTTGTTTTTATTTTTAGGTTTAAAGTGGTGTACCCCGCAAATAATAAACACAATATACCGCATGTCAGCAAAAAAAAATGTAGGGGAATTCAAAGACAACGTTAATGTGGGTTTAGTATTAAAATTTGTTGGTAGTAAGGCAAAGTCCTACTGTATTGTAAGCGAGAAGGACACGATTAAAAAGATTAAAGGGGTCTCACAAAGTGTAGTTAAAAATATTAATGTAGATAGTTTTAAGAACATTGTACATTGCGGAAGATTTGATTCTAGGAAATGAGCAACCTACAAAAGTACGGAATACTTGATATTAATGCTAATTGGTTTAGTGACCGCGTTTGTGCACTCTTCGAGTGTCTTCGACAATCTTCGATTGTTTCCAAAAAAAATATTCAAGCCTGCCATTTTCAAAAATATGACGTAGAAGATATTTAAAATTAAATTGTTTTATTAGTAAGTATCCTGTAGATAACAAGTTTGGTATTCCCTTAGTAAAGGTTTAAAGTGTTTATTTAAAATTTGTATTTTAATTAATAGAGAGTCCTAGAAAAGAAATTATATACAGCTTTCATATGTAAATTAGTTAACCCATAATCGTTAAGGAATTAATTCGGAACGACTTGTATTTTCCAAGCATTGTGCATATAATTATTTGTGACGTACTTAGTAATTAAAGAAATGTTAAACCAGACATTGATAACTGTTTAAAATTTAAAAAGTAATGGGTTTGAATATTCTAAAAAAACGGTGCATCACCGTTTGAAAAATGGTTTTAAATATTATACACTTATGGGCCATAAAGGACTCATTTTTAAAACTCTTGCGTTTTTGATTTTTTTGGAGATGTTTGGTTAAAGCATATGTCATAAATGAACAAAAATTTTAAAGAGATTTGGGAGCTTTAAAGTGTAACTTTGTAAGAAGTAGTCCTATTTTAAATCTGTTTACAGATTCGAATTCTGCGTAAAATTCTAGGCTCATTTGATGTATTGCATGGCTAAAAAAATGTTTAAGGACGGTCGGAAATCGATCTTGGTAAAAAATCTTAAAATTAAAGTAGCTCCCTGGGGGGTGATGCTATTTCAAAAATTCCTCAAAATTCGGGTAGCTGAGAAAAATCTAATATTAATTGATACCAAACAAGGTTGGTTAGACGAAAAAAACTATTTGGTTTAAATATGGGAGCAAAGAGCAAAATTTAGAGGTTTGAGAGCTTTAAAGGAGTATAACTTTGCAGGGGGTGCTCCGATTTTAAATCCGTTTGCAGATTCGGGTTGTGCATAAACTTCTAGACTAAGTTGATGCGCCGCATGTCTAAAAAATTTATAAGGACGGTTAGAAATTTCTGCTGCGGGTAAAAAATCTTAAAATTAGGGTAGCTCCCTGGGGGTGATGCTATCTACAAAATTCTTAGAGATGCGGGTAGCTGAGAAAAATCTAATATTAATTGATACCAAACAAGATAGATTTATCTCGAAAGATGAAAAATGGCTAGTCGAAGAAAACTATTTGGTTCAGATGTGGGAGGAAATGAGGATGCTCATTTATCTCGAAAGATAAAAATTTAAGATATATTTATCTTAAAAGATGAAAATGGCTAGTCGAAGAAAACTATTTGGTCCAGAATGAGGGAGGAAATGAGGGATTTTGAAGGAAATGAAGTTCTGATTATCCTGTCATCACTCTACTAATAATATTTAACTGTATTGTTAGGTCTCGATATATTGAGTCCATTTGAAAATTTCGGTTAAAGGGATAATCGGCGTCTTTGTATTTTGTTCGTTTTCGCATAGTGCGTAAACGTCGTTACTTGCACGAAGGTCATATGCCTGTTCTTGTGTGAAATCGTATTGAATTTGTTTTGTATTATCAGCGATCAATGAATCTTGCGCTACTTTCTGGTAAAATAATTTTTCGAAGGTAAAGTTAAGTGTCTTATTTTCTTGTCTATAATGCGTCATATTATTTACGGGGGCGCGAATTTCCTGACGATATATTTGTTGGTGTGTACTTGTAGTAATTGTTAGGTTGATTCTACGTTTGTTGCGGATTAGGACGGTTTATCGTCTGTTGCGGATTAGATCTCGCAAAATTACTCGTGAAATTGTTATGTTTTCTAAAATTATTCGCGAAATTGTTGTTTTGGACCGCACAAAATTATTGGAAAAATTTTTGTCGTGCTTAGTCCATCAATTGAATGTTGTTGTGCAGGTGAAGGTGGTGGTGTAGGTGGAGCTGAAGGCAGAGGTAGAGGTGGAGGTGGAGATGAAAGTGGAGGTCGAGTTGGAGGTGGAGGTGGAGGTGGTGGTAGATGTGGAGGTAAAGGTGGAGGTGCAGGTAGAGGTGGAGATGGAGGTGGATGTGGAGATTGGGGTAGAGGTGGAGGTGGAGGTAGAGGCGGAGGTGGAGGTGGAGGTGGAGGTGGAGGTGGAGGTGGAGGTGGAGGTGGAGGTGCAGGTGGAGGTGGAGGTGGAGGCGGAGGTGGAGTCGGAGGTGGAGGTGGAGGTGGAGGTGGAGGTGGAGGTGGAGGTGGAGGTGGAGGTGGAGGTGGAGGTGGAGGTGGAGGTGGAGGTGGAGGTGGAGGTGTAGGTGGAGGTGGAGGTGGAGGTGGAGGTGGAGGTGGAGGTGGAGGTGGAGGTGGAGGTGGAGGTGGAGGTGGAGGTGGAGATGGAGGTGGATGTGGAGACGGAGGCGGAGGCGGAGGCGGAGGCGGAGGCGGAGGCGGAGGCGGAGGCGGAGGCGGAGGCGGAGGTGAAGGTGGAGGTGGAGGTGGAGGTGGAGGTGGAGGTGGAGGTGGAGGTGGAGGTGGAGGTGGAGGTGGAGGTGGAGGTGGAGGTGGAGGTGGAGGTGGAGGTGGAGGTGGAGGTGGAGGTGAAGGTGGAGGTGGAGGTGGAGGTGAAGGTGGAGGTGGAGGTGGAGGTGGAGGTGGAGGTGGAGGTGGAGGTGGAGGTGGAGGTGGAGGTGGAGGTGGAGGTGGAGGTGGTGGTGGATGTGGAGGTGGAGGTGGAGGTGCAGGTGCAGGTGGGGTGAAGGTGGAGGTAGAGGTAAAGGTATAGGTGGAGGTGGAGGTGGAGGTGGAGGTGGAGGTGGAGGTGGAGGTGGAGGTGGAGGTGGAGGTGGAGGTGGAGTGGAGGTGGAAGTGGAGGTGGAGGTGGAGGTGAGGTGGAGGTGGAGGTGGAGGTGGAGGTGGAGGTGGAGGTGGAGGTGGAGGTGGAGGTGGAGGTGGAGGTGGAGGTGGAGGTGGAGGTGGAGGTGGAGGTGGAGGTGGAGGTGGAGGTGGAGGTGGAGGTGGAGGTGGAGGTGGAGGTGGAGGTGGAGGTGGAGGTGCAGGTGGAGGTGGAGGTGGAGGTAAAGGTGGAGGTGGAGGCGCAGATGAAAAGCGGTTGCCCGTTCCTCAATGCCCCCTAATGATTTGCTATACACCCATTCTGATCTACAAGAGATTGAAATCATTTTTACCTGGAGTTAATCTTAAATTTTTCATACCTAGGTTGTGTCTGAAGTATTGATACCCATTATGTTGAATCACATTCCAATGTACGGTATCATGATAGCTCTAAATAAGAGAAGATTAGATTAAAACTTTATACAGGGTGGCATTAGTTTTGTCATTAAATTTAAAAGGTGATGGAGATCGATTAGGTAAACAAAAAATCTATAAGGCATTTTACTCTTGGACCCAAGTCAACTTGACTAAAATTTTTAGGACTGCTATTTTAGCATGTTCTTTAGGAAACAACTTAGATGTGCAAGTACTATCCTGAATCACATAACGCATATGAAATAATTTCACAATAAGTGTTCGAAATTTCCACCGTATTTGCAGGTTCGTGGTTGGTATATTTCTCGGATTTTCTTATTTTCAAAAGCAACTCATTAAACTACTCACTCGATAAAAACTCCAATTACCTACATCCAATTATAATTAAGTCCCAACTCTGCGTTTAAGTGCTTTACTTAAGCACGTAGGTAAAACACACCACACCTACAGACACTTACAACATCTAACCCCGGTTACAAGCTATGTAATGAAAAGTACGTTTAACTTAAAGTAGGATATCGTATTCTGCATACACACTGATTTATAACAAACACAAAATTACATTAGCCATCCACTACAGTCGACAACATCAGCATGGAATATCGTTTTCTGTTGTGACTTAATTGATTGACTTTAAAGCATGATGTAATTGTATATTTTATTTGTGACCTAGTTAACATTGCAGTGTTTTTAAAACAATTTTATAACTTTTTTGTGTTTCCAATTGTAGCTAAACTGTTTGCTTTAGACACCAGATTTATTATCGGTCTCTACAGCCCCTTTAAATTAATCACATGAAACTAATTCCACCCTGTATAAAATAAAAACATTTTTAAATGATAAAACATTGAATAGAATAGAACTTCTAAAACGAAGCGCAAAGCACCTTCTACGCATTCTATGTATCGTCTTAACTACTATCACCCAATTCATTATGCATATTCCAGTAGAGTATCTTGAGAAAGTATAAATCACTGTATGCAAATTCTAAATATGTAACAACCCTATCGTTTTAACGTTAAAAACAATAAGGGCATTAAATATTCTTGTAGTAACTATATCTTACTATATCATTATTGAAAGATGTAAATGTCTTTCCGAAAGTTAATTATCTTTAGACGTTTTCAAGCTATAGACTGAAAATTAAAAGGAGCATAGAGATCTTTATTTCAGCAAAACCAGTCGACGCATACGCATGCAATATTGCATTGAATTTACGGATGTAAAATGTCTACAATGAAACATATGATATTAGTAAAATGTCTAAATCAACAAATAGAACATTGTAAATAATAGTAATCAGCTTCTGTTTTACTTTTTTGGAAGACTTAGAATCTCATTTGTATTTCTCAACAGCCCATTTAATGGAAAAGCGGAAGCACAATAAAACTATAATTGAAAGAAACGGATTTAACAAAGAGAAACCTAAGAGTATGCTACAAAGGCTATTGCATTAAAGCAACAACATTTTAAATGAATAGCCAGTGAATGGAAATATTTATCAAACCATTATTGGTCAATGTGAGTATTGTACCCGGTGATTTTACCGAAGCGCAAAGTTTCGGCAGTTTGGAAGGTTATATTTTACATGCATAAGGTAACCTTCCATAAAAACAGTCAAAAAGCATTTACGATACGGAAAAAGGTTGTCTGTAGATATCGCAGATGCGTACCAACTTAGGAAGACCCTGGCGCGGTAGGCACTACATCTACACGATTTTGCATAGATTTTTGATTAAATCGTTTGTGAAACAATTTTTTTCTATGTAAAATATTTTGTATTTGATTAACTGTAATCCTCAGTTACGTTAAGTGGCAGTAATTAATGCCCTATTTTGTTTTTCAATTCAAATTGTAATAAATTGTACCAGCAATGCAATGATTCAAATTAAAATGGAAATTCCAGTAAATCAAATTATTAAAGTTCGTAGATTAATTCTGCAAAGCTGCTTTAAATATAAACTAATTTAAACCCCATTTCAATGTCAATCACGCTAAATATTCAGAGATTCCACCAAAAGCAGATGAAATATTTAGTACATAGTGCCACTGAACTAGAAACAAAGCATAATTAATTTCCATGTAAGGACTTCGTAGGTTATTATCAGGAGCTTTCTTACCGGTGTCCAGCACGCAGGCGACAACATTTTGAGGTGGTCAAATTTGCAATCTTTATAAAAAATCCTACTTATATTTATATGTATTTAAAAAATACAGCGACGACAAGAAAATACAAGAACTCAAGAACCTAGTTTTGATGTAAAAGGATTAAAAGAACAAGAGATACAAGTTCGATTACTTATTGGCACTGACTGCTCAATCAAGTCAATGACCGGATGTATCTAATAATGTACTTAGAATATAATGTCATTTTTTATGGTTTCCGGCCTTGAATACCTAATAGTCCCTACGATACTAACTATATGCAGCCGGTGCATTTCTGTAGTGCCATTTAATTCCAAAAAATTTCAACAATTCTGTAGCGCTAGTGCAAACATAGAAATCAAGACACCTTACATTCGTACACCTTGTTTTTTATAAGCTGCCAAACGTCTACTATGTGAATATTTTGAGTTGGCAGTTTGTAATAGGGTATTGCAACGAATTCTTTTGAGCGTTTCTTATTTGTTGAAAACAATCCTGTTTACTCTCAAATACAGAAAAAGATTAATGTGCTGATAATAATTACTACACCAAATTTTTCTTAAGGCGACAATTCTTTTTTCCTCAGCTTCTCGAATCTTTTAAAACTTTTCAAGTCGGATCATTCCTTACTGAATTAAAAATAACCCTTTACCAAACCATACAGTGTTCATCTTTAATCTATTATTAATTTTCTAAACAGCATTGCCCTGCCTTTTGAGATGAACCCATCATGTAACCTATAAACCGCTATAATTTTTTTAATAGGACCGGGTCCCTAGCCACCACCACCATTTTTATATTATTTGCATCGTTCTAGTTAGAAAGTAAATTTATAATCGATTTTCAATTTACAGTAAAACATTGAGGCATATTTTTTTAAAATTATTGAGTGATATCATGAACATTATGGTTTTGAAGGCATATACCCGCAATGCAGACTGGTACTTCCGCCTAGCAAGAAAATTAAGATGTTATGTCAGCGTCGCCGACTACGCTGACATAGCCTATCAATTTTCCTGCTATGTAACGCAAGTTCATATAAGTCCAGCTAACCTAACCTAACTCCGACTAACCTAAATACAAACAACGTAAACTAACTTAAACCTTCCCCTTACCAGTCTACTTTGTTATCTTTCCTTTCGTATCCGTACGACATATATCCGATATACATTTGACATACGTCCAGCATACATCCGACATATATCCGACATATGTTCGACATTTGTCCGACATACGTCCGACATAGTAAAGTATATAAGGAGACATATTTTCTAAGTGGAATCAAACACGCAGTGAACGCTACACTAAACAGTCTTTGACAAAATCTGTAAATGAAATTTTACATGGTGTACCAACACTTCTAGTAAAAAATACAATATATAGTCGAAATCAAGAAAGAATGAATGCACGTCATAGGTTTCTGAATTAAAAACGACATACTTTCAAATCTTATGCATTAAGTATATTCCGATAGATCCTTTAAAAGTATGTCGTTTTTTAATTCAGAAACCTATGACGTGCATTCATTCTTTCTTGATTTCGACTATATATTGTATTTTTTCCATCTTTTCATACTACTGAATGTCTGAAAAATAGGGTATATAATTGTAAAGCAATAGAAAGTGACCGAACTGCGTCTAACAAGAAAGAACAATGGCTGTGTTTAAAGACAACAAACATCTTCTAGTAATATATGTACGGGGTCTTAAGCGAAACCATGAGAACAAAATAAGAGGAATTTGAAACACGTGGGTCCGGTTGGTCTTTGGAAAAGGTGTCCTATTTAGAAATAAATATTAATAAGTATAAGCCGATGTGAGGAATTCTAGGTTAAGAATAAAAATTGTGAATATGTATTTATAAATGTTGTTTACAAAATTTAAACTGTATTAGTAAAAATTGTCTGTATAAAAAGTTTTAAGAATGGTTTTTAGATTTTCTTTTAGGTATGAGTTGCACGAAAGTTATAATTTAGAGGGTATGTGTGTAAAACGGTAAGGAGTGGTCCGATTTTAAATCTATTTACAGATTAGTATTCTACACTAATTTGATGTATCGCATGACTAAACAATTTATAAGGATGGTTAGAAATCGCTGCTGGTGAAAAATTTTAAAATGAGGGTAGCTCCCTGGGGGATGATGCAATCTAAAAAATTCCAGAGATTCCGGTAACTGAGAAAAATCTAATATTAATTGATACCAAATAAAATATATTTATCTCGAAAGATTAGCTAAACAAGAGAGAAAGTTTGGTATGACATTAAAAGCAAGTAGTGGTACGTTGGCGGTATGCTCGCTAGAAGGTATGTGTGTAAAACGGTAAGGAGTGGTCCTATTTTAAATCTGTTTACAGATTCTAATTCTGCGTACAATTCTAGACTAATTTGACGTATCGCATGGTTACAAAATTTATAAGGACGGGCAAAAATAGCTACCAGCAAAAAATCTTAAAATGAGAGTAGCTCCCTGGAGGACGATGCTATCTGAAATATTCCTAGAAATTCAGGTAGCTGAGAAAATTCTAATATTAATTGATGCCAAACAATGTACATTTATCTCGTGGGTGGAAATGGCTATTCGAAGAAAACTATTTGATACAGAATGTTAGCGGTAAAAAAATTTTAAAATTAGGGTAGCTCCCTGTGGGGTGATGCTATCTAAAAAATTCCTAGAAATTCAGGTAGCTGAGAAAATTCTAATATTAATTGATGCCAAACAATGTACATTTATCTCGTGGGTGGAAATGGCTATTCAAAGAAAACTATTTGATACAGAATGTTAGCGGTAAAGAAATTTTAAAATTGGGGTAACTCCCTGTGGGGTGATGCTATCTAAAAAATTCCTAGAAATTCAGGTAGCTGAGAAAAATCTAATATTAATTGATACCAAACAATATAGATTTATTTTGTGGGTGGAAATGTGGAGAAAGGTTTATCTCGCGGGTGGAAAGAATGCGGGTGTGACGTAATCAAAATGGTTGATGTTGTGGTGTCCGAGCAAGGAGGAGAGCAAGGAGAGAGCAAGAAGGAGATTCATCTCCACATTTCCTCCTTATGGGAATATACATGTAAATTTGGTCCAGATGCGTGAGGAAATGTGGATGCTGGAGGAAATGTGGCGGCCGAACTGTTAAAAACAACCTACTATTACCCTTTGAAGTAACAGAATCTATCATACTTATATTTGAAAAAATAGCCATAATAAACGGTTGTGAAATCATGAAATTATGTTTTTAATAGAAATCCGCATTGTAGAGGGTAACACATAATTATTATCATTTATTTGCTTTCCCCATGAAAGTTATTAGCAAGTATCAAGTTATTATCCCTAAAACCAAGTTCCTTTCCCTAAATGAACTTAGGTATGGCTTCACGAATGAGAAATGCAAAGAAGAAGCACAAAGTCAATATTTATGCCAAACATTAACGACAAAAGCTATTCAAGCAGATAGCCCCCGTGAAGTACAATTGTTAAGATTCTCTAATCACTATGAGAATTGTGTTCCAAAACCAGTACAAATTACGAGTATGAAAATTCAAAATGTTACAGACAACAAATGGATTGCTGTATTTCCACAAAAAGTAATAGCAACCGCCCATTGCAATCAAGACGACAACAATTTAGCATTAACTGGAGGTAAAGTAATCACCATAAAAGAAGATTGCTATTTAAAGTTAAACAACGAAATTATTCGAGTATACCAAGACAACACTAACGAAGAAATTTGCAAATTTACGGGAACTACAGTTCAAGATTACACAACCCGAAGACGACAAAATGAACAAGAAACCAATGCAACTAAAGCACCATAACCTAGACGACCTCAACCAAGCTGTAAAGTTAATGAACAGTTATAAAGGACACTTAAATGAATTAAAAGTGCCTAAAGTACATTACGACAATATCAGTGTTAGGACAATTTTATTAATTATTTTAATCTTTTTATTAACTATGTATGTATTGTACAAAATGTGTCTTAGATATAGGGACAAAGATACAAATTTTAGTAATAAAAAACAAGAAACAGAAGGAATTAAAGAAATAATAAATAAACCCTTAGGAACAATGAGTTTCAAAAATTGAGTAAAGTGCCTTAATTTGAATCTCCGTCGGGAGGTGTTATATATCCGCCAAATTAGAATATATATGTAAATAAATTGAACTATTAAGAATTAAGAATCATTGCTACAATATATAAATTGAAGGACATACTAAAAGATTGATGAAAGTTTACAAGCCAGACAGTGAGAACGGAAACAGACATTGTACTCCAGACGTAAAGTGATACTGCAAATGCAGGTCACAATAGGTAATAAGACAGCAATTATTAGAATTAAGATTGTTACTTTGTATTGTATATATGAATAAAGAAAATAGCAGAAATAAGCTCTGCATGTCCCACAAGCAATGTGAGGGGCAAGGATAGCATAAATACCCTCAAAAGCCCAAGATGGCCAGGCAGTCTAGAGTTTCTCAAATTCAACATTGTTGTTAGTTCAGCTACTTACCGTAATTTTAGTTTATTTGATTTAAGTGAATTTTAACTTTGCATTATTTCGATCTCCAAACGTTACTGAATATAACGTACTTGCAAATTAAAACTAATTGGAATTTAAGTATAAAATAAATTTGTTAAAAAAAGTTTCTTTGGACAAGCCTTTTTAAAAAACCGTTCCAAAAGGCACAAAACCTATCTTACCCTGTATAAAAATATAAGCGTATTGTAAATAGAAAGCCACTAAAATGCAAAAAAAAACACTTCCGTGTATGCAAATTAATTTTAAGATACAAATATAAGCGTACTTCATTGCTCTTATTAATTATGTATGTAGATATGGCATGTAAATTTCCCATGAGTAGATATAACAGCAAATGCGATTAACTTCTCCGTGCATTACTGAAAACGAGTTTTCATTTTAAGATGTAGATGTAATTAATCTTCTGCGCACAAGGATGCATTAGAACCCATTTTATTTTCCGTGCATAATATAATTTTCTCGTGTTTAAAATATACGCTTAAAAACAATATCTATTTGCATTTTAGAGAACAAACAAACCCTTATTATATATGTGTGTAAATGTAATATTCAGATTAATTTTGGAAATTAAAAAATAAAACATCCTAGAAGCTTCATGAGTAATAGAGATAAGTGCGTCATATTTAAATACCTAACCAAATAAATAAACGTTTATTTAGGAACTCGCGCGACAATTAGAAAACCCATAAAATCGACCCTGTATAAAAATATAATCGTATTGTAAATAGAAAGCCACTAGAATCCAAAAAAAAGCACACTTTCGTGTATGCAAACTAATTTTAAGATACAAATATAAGCATACTTCAAGGCCCTTATTAATTATGTATGTAGATATAGCATGTAAATTTCCCATGGGTAGATATAAAAGCAATAGCGGTTAACTTCTCCGTGCATTACTGACGACAAGTTTTTATTTTAAGATATAGATGTAATTAATTTTCTGCGCACAAAGATGCATTAGAACCCATTTTATTTTCCGTGTATAATATAATTTTCCTGTGTTTAAAATATCCGCTTAAAAACAATATCTATTTGCATTTTAAATGACAAACAAACCCTTATTATATATGTGTGTAGATGAGTATTCAGATTGATTTTCGAAATTTAAAATAAAACATTCTAGAAGCTATATGAGTAATAGAGATAAGTGCGTCGTACTTAAATACCTAACCAAATAAATAAACGTTTATTTAGAGCTCGCGCGACTATTAGAAAACCCATAAAATCGATTTTATAGTTTTCTGCATTACTATAAGGTGGATTGCATTTACAAGAACAAATGGCATGCTTAGCAATGTTTATCAATCATGTAGCCTGACACTAATTGATCGATAAATGGCAACATTCTTGTAAAATATTACATCATGTAGGTGACTAAGATTCGAATCAAATCGCGTAAATTACGGAACACGACGTAGTTAGGTAATTTTTATATAAAAAGCCAAAACTTTATTAAAGGGATTCATTCATTCATTAGTTCGCGTTTTGTCAAAAGTATGTAAGAATTGAGCCTGACAAACAGCCACTACTCAACATAGCGGTTACTGGACTGAAGTCAGATCCAGATGGCTGCCAACAACCACCCAAAACCATCATCATGACTACGGATGACTTGCAGAACACAATCCGATACAAGGAACTCAAGCGACCTACATTCCCAGGTAGCCGACATGCATTAATTCTTTCCTGATTTCGACTATACCCAGAACGACGCTATGCAATCACGTTAAAATGTTACAGAACAAGAAGGAATTATATATTAGCCAAACTGTTCCTAAACAAGAAAATGTAAGCTATATGGATATTGATAAGCAAGATCCTGTAATACTAATACAGAATTTTCGCGAATATTTGGTATCTACAACCAACAATGTGCATAAACATGGATTTTTGTTCCCGTTTAACATACGAGCTATATTCGCTGGGCCATCACACTGTGGAAAAACCAACGCTTTGTATATCTCTAATTTTACACGAAAATAGACTTAGATTTCAAAATCTCTGTGTTTTTAAAAGCCTTTACCATCCTAAATATGAACTATTAAGAAGTGTATTCGAACCCTTAAATGAAGATATTAGATACTATGAATTTGGAAATTATGACGATCTAATAGAACCTAGAAATACCAAGGAAGAGTCAGTTATGATTTTTGACAATGTTCCTGTGAACGAACAAAGCAAGATCACAAAGTTTTATCGTCTGGTAGGCATAAGAATATTGGTTGTTTTTACTTATGTCAAACTTATGCTAGCACCTAAAAACACAGCCTTAGAGATAACGCTAATGCAACTACATTATGTAAGCAGGATGACACGAACTTTCGCCACATTTTTCTGGATCATTTAAGCGGTAATACGTCATACCCAAAATTTAAAGATATCTACTTACAGTGCTGGAATGGTAGTGACTCGACACATCATTCTATAACTATTGCCAAAAATTTGATTTAAATGGAGGAGAATATAGGAAGATTATATATTGCGTAAGACATATATGGTCAAAAGTTTGTGGAGTACAAAAAGGGCATACCACTTCGTAGCAAGTATTCAAAGAGAACACAAACCATTAATCAAACCTTTCCAAGCCACCGCATCCCATTTATATTACAAAAAAAATACCATTTGTAAAAAAGGTTAAAGTCGAAGACACGGACATACCTTTGAAGAAAATTAAACAACCTGACGCAGTCCTAAAATTTCATACCTACAACCTTGTTTTAATAATTTGATGTTGAGTATTTCTTTGTGGTTAATTTGTACTTTATCAAATTTCTGTTTTAATGCATACATTCTGACTGTGTTGCTTATGGACTAAACAATCTATAAAAATGCTCATACGTACGTAAACAAAACTGCACTATTTTATTGGTGCCGGTTATATAAGTGTATAGTGGTGGGGGTGTGACAAAGACCTCGTGTTGTTACGTTTATTTTCCGCATAAATAAATTACTATAATTTTCAATTTAAAACCCACTTGGCTTCAAAAACGAAAATTTATTCAGTAAATTAAAATTACCCCTTCACGTGTTAATTCATTTATCTGTTTGCATAAATTCAATTTCGATTAATACTTCCGCTAATTCATACTAAATTCAAACTCTAAAAATTCCCCACCGTAAAGTTTACACTAAATGGTCAATAACGTGTTCCAAGTATACGATAATGAATGCTTATGTGTTTTTCCCGTTGAAGAATTCTTCGAATTAAAGTTGCGTATTACCTCATTATAAACTGTGTTTTTCCCGTTTTATGCCTGACTGCAAGATTACGTTGAGCTTTGGTTCTTAGTTAAATAAAATTAATATTCATTTTTGCTTTGCAATCTGCACAAGTAAAAACGTGTAGAATGTTTGGTTGTTTCCGTTTTGGTTAATGCGAATTTCGGATACGCATTATAGCGTGGTAGGTATTTAGGGTTTTTATAAAATTATACCTTCCGATTACCACGAATTAATTTTATTTGTAATTAATGTAGCTTTCTTCCGGCTGCCTTGAAGCTGCAGTGAATAGTCGTCCCTTGTAGTAATGAGAGGCCAAACGCATTCTTTATGGGTGTAGCCCCTCCCACTACCAGTTGATGTGGACCAGCTACTGACTCTACCCCGACGTTAGCAACTTCGAGGGTGAGTGCTTACCGTCACTGCTCGCGTTGCAACCACATCGATGGGGATTTTACTGTTTAAGCGCATGCATTTCCACATTTAGTGCTTCTATACAAAAATTATCCTGCATTTCTAAATTTAATTCGTCAATACGACCATTGTTGAACCTTTTTGGTATTTATCGGCATTGTCTGGATGCATTGCTATTTGGTTTTAAATCATCATCATCATTAGGTCTTCAGTCCTGGAACTGGTTAGACGCGTACTATCATTGTTTCTTATTCTGAACTAACATACAGATTTCCCTGAAATTTGCACAGTCTGCATCTATAACTATCTGATCTAGGTCTACATCTCCTTCTTTTTTCCTATCTCTGCTTGTAATATATCCCATACTATTCCCCAAAAATGCCTTAGAACGTATTCTGCCCTTCTATTTCTCTTATATTTTTCCTCAGGTATCTTTGTTCCTCTACTATTTCTATCACCTATTTGTTATTATCTTTGCCTGTCCATGCTATCGTCCTCATACATCTGAAGCACAGCATTTCAAAAGGCTGCTACCGTTTTTCTGTCTGCGTTTCAGACTGCCCGTATTTCATAGGCATACTGTGCTGCGATCCACACATATGCTTTCAACAATTTTCTTCGTGTTCTATGTTTATTGTCTTTTCTCATCGGCGATGTTCTTTCTTGTTAGATGCAGTTCGGTCACCTTCTATTGTTTTACAATTATATACCCTATTTCTCCGACCTTCAGTGGTTGTGAAAAAAGGAGGCGTCGCCGTGGATCAATGTAGTAAGCGTAAGACTACGGATCCCAAGATCCCGGGCTCAAATCCCGACACGGCCGACTGCTTGAAAAATGGCAGGTGAGCATTTTTTACAAAAATTACGCCCTCCTTCGGATGAGAGGTTAAATGGAGGTCCCGTGTGTGAGTGTTGTCACGCACGTTAAAGATCCCTTCCTTGCCTGGAACGACAAGGGTTCGGCAAAATTCTAAATTTCAGGCAACAAAAAACGCGCCTCCTGGCCAATGTAGTACCTTCAGGTGGAGCATTGGGAATGTAAATGAACGGTTGTGAAAAGAGGAAGGCGTCGCCGTGGATCAATGTAGTAAGCGTAAGACTGCGGATCCCAAGGTCCTGGGTTCAAATCCCGACACGGCCAACTGCTTGAAAAATGACAGGTAAGCATTTTTTACAAAAATTACGCCCTTGTTCGGATGAAAGGTTAAATGGAGGTCCCGTGTGTGAGTGTTGTCACGCACGTTAAAGATCCCTACCTTGTCTGGAACGGCAAGGGTTCGGCAAAATTCTAAATTTCCAGCAACAAAAAACTCGCCTCCTGGCCAATGTAGTACCTTCTGGTGGAGCATTTGAAATATAAATGCACGGTTGTGAAAAGAGGTAAATAGCCTGTGGCTGCCAAGTTCCCCCAACTCTTAACCATTTACCGATTTAATATATTTTCCAATATATTTTTTCGCACTGTCTTCATTAATTGCAGATATTTTGCAACCAACAACTAGTTGTTTATACTAATCATAGCTTTATCTGCGCTTATTTTTTCGTCATTAAGTTTTCCGTCTCAAAACTGGTTGGACACGTACTTGCACTTATTTATATTCTGAGCTAGCCTACATAGTTCCCTGAAATTCTCACACAGTTTTAAATAACTAAAAAAAAATGTTGTGGCCATTCTTATGTATAGGTTAAGTTTTATATTTACGAGGATTTAGAGCTGTTGGTTTTAGGGTGGTAATTTTGTTTCTTTTTGGTTGGAAATTAAGATAGGGTAGTAGTCTAAAACCGGCAGCTCACCATTTAAAAAAAATGATTTGGTTTTTCTATTTTCTTGCTAGGTTTAGTATTTAAGAAGTACGTTGTTTTTGTTGTTTGTTTCTTTTTGGTCCCATATACTGTGTACATATTGAGCTTAGTTATAGGTTTCTTTTTTTGGTATGTTTTGTTTTGAGCGCGAACGAGTGTGAATGTGTGAATGCATATAATCTTTTCTTCTTTATTTCAGGTCTCCCTTAATTTTCTTTTTGTTGTATGTATAAAACCCAGCCCACTCGCCGATCAAGCCCGGTCATACTTCTTTCTTTCTTTTTGGTTTTTTATAGGCTACGTTAATGTACGTAGCATAAAATATTGACGCACTGGCGTGGGGCTGCGATTTTTTTGTAATAAATTTCTGCTGCGATTTTATTTAGTTAATTTCTTTTGCGATTTGGGTTAGGTAATTTCTTTGTGCTGCGATTTTGTTTTATTTAACGGTTCCTCCGATTTCTTTTGATTAATTTCTGCTTCGAGTTCGGTGTAGTTAATTTTTGCTCCGATTTTTTGTTTATTATTGTTAGTGCCTAAGTTCCTATATGACCCGCATTTTCTCGGCCAGATATTACTTATGTTTCGTCCCTTACGCTTAATATTACTGGCGGGTTAATTTCAGATTATTGGACTTGTGTTTTCGCCAATGATCATAGTCCATTAAAAACGCTGGCGCCCACGATTTTTCTTTTTTCTTTCTTCCCTCTCTGTATATTTTGTTCTCCCCATCAAGTCCAGAGTTAGTTTTTTCCTCCAATTTTTCTTTTATTCTACAGCCCTACTCTAATTTCTATTTTGTTGTTTTGCTTCCATTGGTGTCCCTGAAGTTTATCCATCGGATCTGTTTTACATTGTCCTGCATTTTTTCTTTTGAGCTTCTGCCGAGTTACGGTTAGTCTTTATTTAGTTACTCTCTCCCAATTTTTTTTTTATTATTACTAAAAATGACTTTTTTTGGCTTCCTACCAAGGTCTCCCAGTGTGGGAGTTGAATTTGAAATTTTCTGGTAATCCAAGTACTTTCACCGTACATGATTTTTTGGAACGAGTCGAACAACTCCGACGAGCTCACCACGTATCCGAATTGAAGTTATTTGAGTCTGCAGTGGATTTGTTTGTGGCGCGTGCGTATTTGAAAACACGCGTTGTTGTTTAGGGGTTGAAAAGTATAGATAATGAAATACCAAGTTGTAGCATGCGTATTTGAAAACAATGCTAAGCTTGGTGTAGACTTGTGTATGATTATTGAATGAAAGGTTAACAGTCTAAATGACCAGCAAAATAGTGGATAATCAGATAATAAATATAACAGATTGTTTTTTAGTATAATGATAGGATAACTAACCTTGATTTGACATGTGGTGTAGTTTCGACTATATTCTTGTTGTTTGAAGTGGTGAAACGGCTTACACTTGATGATGGATTGTCTCTTGATTCAATGTTCACTTATCACGCACTTCAATGTAACATTTATTCACTGATTATGCTTTTTTAACGCGACCATATGCACGACATATCGGAGGACGCGTGTTGATTGCTTGAAGGTTGCTCGAGCACTCTACTTTCTTATCTGTTTCTTTGTGTTTGGTTATTTTAATTAGGTAGGTATAATGTATAAAAATCGATTAGGTATGCAGGAGTATTTTATGATATATACAAGGTGAATTATACATAGTGAACGGTTACGGAACATACCGCCCACCAAAAAACCTCAGTTATAGGCCCTTTTTAAAGAATAGTAAAAAAAATTGAAATTGAAATTGGTTCAATCTTGAATGAGAAAATAAAATGAATGTTGCGTAAAATGCAAAAGAAAAGAAAATTAAAAAATAGCCCTTTTAGCCGGGCAATGGCTTATAATATACATTGAAGTATTATTGGTTAGGAAGAATGCATAATTTCACCAGAGGTCGCTTTAATGTACCCTGGTTAGTCTTGACTTCGGCTACTTGAACAATACCGTCGGTGCCCGTAAATGTGTTAATTGTTCTGCCCAACTGCCACTGGAGTGAAGGTAAAACAGAATCTTTGATAAGTACAAGTGTACCTTTTAGATTACCAACTAATTTGTTATGGTTATTCCACTTGCCTTTTTGATGATTACTTGATTTTATTGTAAGAGTCCCGGCGTAATAACACAACTGAATGGTTTTAATTGGTTTATTCTAAATTGTGGTAAGTCACCCATAGGCGTTATCACCGGTTTGGGGTTTGTTTTAAAACATTGATTACAATTAGATAAGTAATGTCTGATTGCTCGTTTTGAAGAGACAATCCAAAATTGTTGTTGCAAGAGATAAGTGGTGATGTTAATTCCCGGGTGAAAATATTTTCATGAATTTGATTGATTAACAACTCAGTAAAACGGTGGTTTTCGGTAATAATGCAGGATGTTTTCAGAATACGGAAGTGTTGAATGACTTAATCTTCCTCCTACTCGTAAAATACCTGCGGAATCAATGAATGGTGATAATTTTCAAAACGATTTAG
Organism: Platerodrilus igneus; assembly: GCA_036346225.1. Classification (NCBI taxonomy): domain Eukaryota; kingdom Metazoa; phylum Arthropoda; class Insecta; order Coleoptera; family Lycidae; genus Platerodrilus; species Platerodrilus igneus. The sequence goes on from JARFIW010001273.1 coordinate 1,212,880, forward strand.
AAAGATTACTCTTAGTTTTAATTAATTGTATTTCCGCTTTAAACGAAGTTGACTGAATATGTTTAGTAATAACGTTAAGTGCTTTCTGAAGCTCCTCTGCAGTCGGAGGTCCTACCGGACTAATTTTTGAAATAGTTCCAAAGCGAAAACAGTAAGTAATGATACCTTGAATTTTTCTTAACGAAGAAAATTGTATTAAAAGTTTATCTATGAAATGCTCCTCCATTTGAACAACGAGTGCAATTTTCTTGCTTTCAGAATTTATAATTGATTGTATAGGTTGTCGGATCGGCTCGGTGGGCCAATTCTCGACTGGTAAGCTAAGCCAATCAGGACCCGCCCACCAAAGCGAACATGAAAGAAGACCGTTTGGGAGCAAGCCGCGTGAAGCTGGATCAGCGGGGTTGCATTTGGAGTTAACGTACCGCCAAGAAGTAGTCGATATAACTTCTTGTATGTGCGTAACCCAATTTGCAATGAATGTTTTCCATTTATACGGTGGTGACCGGACCCACGCCAAAGCTACCATGGAATCGCTCCATGTGAAGACGTCGGTGATCGCATAATTCTCGCCATATGTAGCAAGAACAAATTGAACTAAATCTGCTAGTAGCACCGCAGCACACAACTCTAACCTCGGTAAGGACAGTCGTTTGATAGGTGCCACCTTTGTTTTCGAAAATACCAATTTACTAGAAATTTCTCCATTGGGGAAACAAAATCTGAAATAAATGACACTAGCGTAACCAACCTCACTAGCATCGCAAAAGGCGTGTAGCTGGCAGGAAGCCGAGATGCCATTATTTAGAAATCGTGGTATTTTTAATGAAGATAAGAGTGGGAGCTCATGCCGAAATTGTTGCCATTGAGAACAAACTTTATCGGGTGGTATACTGTCCCAATCTAATCCTAACTGCCACAAATGCTGTATTAGTTTTTTAGCAAAGAGTGACAAAGGACCTAAAAATCCAAGTGGGTCATAAATCTTCGCGATGTCTGATAAGATCGCACGTTTTGTGCATGAAAGGTTTAATGGTTTGACGATAAATGAAAATGTATCATCTAAGGCCTGCCATTGGAGGCCCAGTATCTTGACACCTACATCCTTTGAAAAATCTTGTTTTTCAAACAAACGATGTTCTTCAGGGATATCTTTAAGTAGCAATGGATGATTCGAATTCTATTTACGAAGTTGGAATCCGTCGGAATGTAAAAGATCTACTAATTGATGACGTAATGCTATGAGATCATCAATCGTGTCTGATCCACATGCAAAATCATCAACGTAGAGATTTTTATCAATAGCCATCGAGGCAAGAGGATACTTTAAAACTCCTTCGTGAGCTAGTTCTTGAAGTGAACGAATTGCCAAGTAAGGAGAAGAAGCTATGCCGTATGTAACCGTGTTCAACTGATATGTTATAGGTGGGTCGTTTGGCGAAAACCTCCATAGAATTAACTGATATTTTTTATGATTTTCAAAAATATTTATTTGTCTAAACATTTGCTTTATGTCACAGGTGAAGACAAATTGATGTAAACGAAATCTCATTAAAACTGAAATAATTTCATTTTGTAGTTTAGGTCCTACAAGTTGCGTATCATTTAAAGATATATCACTTGACGTTTTAGCAGACGCATCAAATACAACACGTAATTTAGAATTACCGTTTTCCTCTTTAAATACTGGATGATGCGCAATAAAATAGCAATCGTCTGAAATAGGCGGAGAAATTAAGGCAGTCATGTGACCACTTTCTAAATAATCTCGCATAAATTCCGAATATGATTTATGTAATTCGGGCCTTTTAGCAAGTCTGTATTCAAGAGAAATTAAACGTTTCAACGCTATCGCTGGCGAATTTTCAAATTTAGGGGGTGCCGTTATAAAAGGCAAGTTTACACAAAAGCGACCATCGATGTCGCGCGTGTGTGTTTTCTTAAAAATTTCATCAGCTGTTTCCTCGTCTTTTGTAATTATGGGTTTGGAAGGCGGTTCTTCAATTTCCCAAAATTGTTTTAAAGTATTATTAATAGAATGTTCGGCAGAGATAAAGAATGATCTTACCGTTGGTAATTGCTGAGTTTGTGGGACTGGACCTATCAGTGTCCAACCAAATATTGTATTGATTGCAGATGGCTGCTGTTGCCCGCCATGAATCAAACCTTCGCTTACAACGGAAGGATATACGTCAGCTCCTAAGAGCATGTCTACAGGAGTTGAAATGTGCCAATTAGGATCGACTAAATGCAATCCTGTTAAGTGTTTCCAATCGCTACGTAACTTAGTGTTAGGTAAGTTAGAACATAATTTGAAAGTATAAATGGCTCTACATTTATTTCAAGGTTTGTATCAAAACGTGAACGAATAATACAATTAGTGGCGCCACGATTTGAAGAAGCTTCTGTTTGCGCGAGGCCGAAAATTGGTACTTGTGAAAAGCAACGAGAAAGAGAAAATTTTCGTACGCAGCTGTCACGCAGGAAGCTTGCTTGACTCCTGGATCAAGTAGTGCGCGTATTTGATGAAAATTGTCAAAGGCGTCTTTTATTTCTACAACCGCAGTAGATAGTAGAACTGTAATACCATTTTCTGAATTATATGAAGATGAAAAAGCATTGGTAGCTACAAAGGCGTGCTCCTCCGCATTATTGTGTGCAACTGTAGGTTGTTGTAAATTTTCTGACTGTGAGTCAGATTTAATAGCTGATTGTACCGTTTTGTAACGTGTAATAACGTGTGGTGGCGTTGATTACAGCTTTTACAAAAGAACTAGATTTACAATTTAAGGTGTTATGGTTACTACGAAGGCAATTGATGTACAAATTTGCGTTTTTTGCCGTTCGGTAACGATCAGAAGGCGTCATAGACAAAAACGAATTGCATCTAAAAACGCGATGATTTTGTTGACAAATAATACAGTTTTCGGGTTCTTTTAAAGCCGCGAATGTATTAGATTTGTTAACAGAAGCAATGTGAGATGTTGCCTTGGGGCGTACACCTTCACTTGCTTGAAAATGTTGATATGTTCCCGTTGCGGGTTTGAAATGTTTTTGCGTACCTACAAAAGGCGCATTAAATGATGTACTAGCAATAGTTTCATATGCTGCACACTGTTTAGATAAAAAACATTTTAAGCTATCTAACGTAGGAATTTCATTACTGTTGTTTTCTAGCTCAAAACGTTTTCGCGATTGAGGGTCGATTTTTTCCAATAGCAAATCTACTAAAATAAAATCCCAAGAGGAAGTATCAAATTTTAGAGTACCAAGAATGGCTAGATTTTCTGAAAAGTTATCTAACAGTTTACGTAATTCTTTAGGATTTTCCGATCGTATAGACGGATAATTTTTTATGGCATGCCAATGTGCCGTGGCTTGGCGGCGAATATTGGAGTAGCGCTCAATTAACGCGTCGTATGCGACCCGATATCCACCCGCTGTCAAAGGGATGAATTTAATCAAATTTAAGGGTTCCCCAATCAGTGAACCAATTAAATAATTATGGCGTTCTATGTCAGATAAAGATAAATTGTTATGCACTAATGCATTAAACAAATCAATATAACCTTGCCAAGTTTTATAATTACCGCCAAATGTAGTTAAGGTAAGCGGCTGTAAACGAATGTTTGGATTTGATTGAAATCCGTTTAAAGGCAAAGATGAAGCAACAGTATTATTGCTGGTTTCTCCTGGATTTTTAAAGATTCATATTTTGTTAAAATAGAAAAATATTGGAAATCAATAGACTTCCGCATATTTTCGTATGTTTCCTTTTTAACTTCAGAGGCTGAAGGAACCAGCAATAGATACGTTTCTGTAATCTGGGAGTATATATCATCCACAAATTTACATTTAATTTTAAACAGGGGTATAAGCGACTTCTCGTTATCAAGTGTTTCTGAAAGTTCAAATGTCTCCTGTAAGCGTGATTTTAACAATTGCAAGTTTGCAATGTCCGCTCGTTTTGTACTCATTATGAAATAAAGATTTGTTTATAATTTAATAAGAAATAAAATTCTTTTAACGAAAGTTTTACAAAAGTCGTAAATTTTGTTATCTGAGTTTAAGAAATGTGAATATTCAAAATTTGAACGCTATCACGTATTAACAGGTGTTGGACACTCCAGTTTAGTCGATTGTAGATAAATAAGCACGGCCCATTATAATACAATCAAGCATAGAACATATGTTTGCAAGGCTATAAACACAACAATAAGAACTTTACTATTTTTAAATTGTTGTAAAATTCGATTCTACGTACGGTAAAGTTAAAAACGACTATATATAAATACACGCTGTTTATGCTGCACTCAAATGGCTAAAATAACGCCATAATTGAATTAATCTGAGTATTTAGTATTAATAATTATGCATTCTTTCAAAGACCACTAAAGGGATAAAACAGGCTTGATGTAAAATATGATAGTGTTTTTTTTAGAGATAGAAAATTAAATGTGGACTGTAAGTATCTCCTAACAGGGGTAACAGAATTTGGCTGTCGAAGCGACCAAGATGGCGCGTGCGTATTTGAAAACACGCGTTGTTGTTTAGGGGTTGAAAAGTATAGATAATGAAATACCAAGTTGTAGCATGCGTATTTGAAAACAATGCTAGGCTTGGTGTAGACTTGTGTATGATTATTGAATGAAAGGTTAACAGTCTAAATGGCCAGCAAAATAGTGGATAATCAGATAATAAATATAACAGATTGTTTTTTAGTATAATGATAGGATAACTAACCTTGATTTGACATGTGGTGTAGTTTCGACTATATTCTTGTTGTTTGAAGTGGTGAAACGGCTTACACTTGATGATGGATTGTCTCTTGATTCAATGTTCACTTATCACGCACTTCAATGTAACATTTATTCACTGATTATGCCTTTTTAATGCGACCATATGCACGGCATATCGGAGGACGCGTGTTGATTGCTTGAAGGTTGCTCGAGCGCTCTACTTTCTTATCTGTTTCTTTGTGTTTGGTTAGTTTAATTAGGTAGGGATAATGTATAAAAATCAATTAGGTATGCAGGAGTATTTTATGATATATACAAGGTGAATTATACATAGTGAACGGTTACGGAACAGTTTGAGTCGAAAGCTTTACTTTGGTATCGTGGTTTTCGACATAGGTTTTCTGACTGGAAGTCGTTGCCTAATTTACTAATTCATCATTTTGAACACATGGAGTTTGTTTATAAGGCTACTACTATTGAGAAAAATACTTTTGCTTCACATGACTGACTTGTTAATATTTCTCCGACGTCAACGAGTAGATCCGATACTTCTTCCGTACATTTTACTGTTTTTCATCCTACTTCTACTTCTACTCGTCAGGTCAGCTGCTTTAATTGCGACAAACCTGATCATGTTTTGACACGTTGTACTCGTCCTAAAGTACTCCATTGTTATAGTTTTGGACATAAGGGACTTACGCGCCACAACTGACCCAACTGTCATCCTACTACTAATAGTTCCGCGAATCATACTTCCAATTCTGTTCTCACCTTTAGCTGCTTAATTTTTCCTGCTTCTCACTCTACGTTCTCTTCTGTACCTCATCCAGGGCATCCTGCTACTACTATCAAAACATATTCTTTTTCGGCAAATATAACTTCGAACAAAATTTCCTCCCTTTCTAGTTTTACATTCTATTCTACTCCTCCTTCTTCTCGCCCTACTTATTCACTCTCACCCCAAACTGTGCCTCCACCACCAGTAAAACCCATACTTCGAATTCGTGACTTGCAGGTAGTTTCTCAAGAGTTTGTTCCCGCTTTCTTAAACTGTTCTAGTCAAGAAATTTCTGTTGTGCTGCAAGCACAGTTTACTCTCCCCTGCTACACCGCCATGAACTTACAACGCGATTGGGTTAGTGAAATATAAAGTACTAACCTACTTACACTTACATGTACACCTCTTTTGCATTTCATTTCATTACAGTCTGCTATCTCAACTTTTACTGGAAAAATGTGCTTGAACGAGTTTTGTGTTTGTGTGGAGTCCGTGTGTGCCGTGCGTGCGAACCTGCAGAAGTTTAAGGGCCGGCACCCCATAATTCGATCGCTGTTGCTAAGCCCTTTCAGCACGTGAGAGATTTAACAATTAACGCGCAAATAATACGATTATACATTTTATAAAGGCTGTAATATATAAATCAAATTTTTGTGCCTGTACTGTGTATGTCCGCTTTTTTATAAACGTTAGTTGGAGATTATGTAGAACAGTTTGATATTTGCTGATCTTGCCCTGCTACCTATTATTGCAATAGGTCCATTCGACAGACAGACATGTTGTGTTCTCCGTCCGTTTGGCATCTCAAACCAACAGCCCACTAAATTATCAAAAAAAAAATCCAGTGCATTCTTCCGGGGAAATGTACATCACCTTTAACAAACGCGTTAAGGTTGTACGCCCAAACATAAATTGGTCTAATCGACTCGTATTATTAAGCAACAAGTGCCAATGGTAAGATGGTTTACGAAGCTGCAGCTTGCAATTTGTAAAATATTTCAAGATAGTTTTCAATTACATTTACTCGCAATTATCAATTCAAGCTGAAACAAGAAGTTATGAGTGGATGCACAATATTCGTCTGGTCCACATTCATCAATCGTAAGTAACAATTCAGTATTTTATACATACACATTGTAGAAAGTTGTTGAAATTAATCGTACAAGGGTGGGAGCAGTAGCATCCGATAATTTAAGCGTGAGCAAGTAGGATAGCTATAGACGCAACCCTACCTTGCTTGCAAGCTCAAATTTCTGGTTTGACTTCAGGTATTTCGTTCACCGATGCGATCGACATTTTCGCTAAAAGCAATGGTTACAAACCAAGAAATCATTCCATTACTCCATCAAGCTACGTTTGAATTTACGCTTTTGCTTGTGTTTGCATATGCAAAGCTCTTTATGATAATGAAAATAATGGCTACTAAATTAGTGTAAAGCAGGTTAAGTAATACTCTCGCTACATAACTAATGATACAAGGTTTATTTACCACAGTTGATGCTGAAACTAAGGGCATATAAATAAAATAATATTGCTAAGTTTGGGTAACAGGGCTACCCACAATTCCATACATTTATTTTCTATACATTGTTTGTACAAGTTAATTATTCATAGGTTTAAAGCTTAATTATGGATAATAATCTATAGGAACACTGTGGCACAATTTGAATAAAATGAAAAAACCCTTACCACATAAAATAGTGTTTAAAGCAACAATATAGTAAATTGTATGTTGGGAAGGTTCACTTCAGCCTATGTGGTGAGGAGAATATCCTCTGAAGTGTTCCAGAACAACAGCTAATTATTATTTAATTACAGATTTCCTACTGATGATGACCACATAGTGGTCGAAATACGTATCTGGTATTTTAAATATTTTATGTGGTAAGGGTTTTTTCATTTTATTTTAATTATTGAGGCTTTAATTCGTTCTCGTGTAACAACCCGATTTTCAATCGCTTTGTTAAGCATATATTTTATCATTATTTCTTATATAATGTTACGCTACTGCGTACCAATACTTATATTATTATTAGTTGACACAATTTTAATTGTTACTTTTATACTTCACAAAGCGTGGTTGAATTATATGTACGTGTTACAAAGCCTGCATAGACCGTGGTGGAATTATTTAATACAAGCTAACGCTTCTATATTTTAAAAGCTTGCATCTTAAAAACAAAGCATTTAGTTTACGTTTACGGTTTCTGTGATCGCATAACATTCACATTTCAATATATTGAGAGGTTGAGTTCTTGGTATTTCAACAGATGGTAACGACCTGCGACCGCAGGGCCGGACGAATTCATTGGGAGTTTGCGGAATGTGGTTGCAGATGTGAAGCAACAGCAATGATTCCGGGCTTTTTTTCGGTGTGTGGTTTTCGCGTGAAAACGTGTTTGTGTGTTGCTTAGAAAACGTGATTATTATTATTTTGTTTGAAGGACATTTATTTTGATTATGCAAAGCAACACTTTGCTATAAATTTCATTTTGATTCTACATCGATTTATTCATTATTCATTATTGATTCGTAAGGAAGGACTACTTTTATTTGTGATAGCTGTTTCATCATTCGGTTACAGCACATGTTAACGTTTATAAGAATTGAACTAAGCAACCTTCGTTAACTAATTTTACATAGCGTACAGTGGCTATTGCTTAGATGTATTTAAAAGAAAATTTCATTGCCTTAAATAACCATCATTGGAACGTAATAAAACGTTGACTAACATATGTTAATAGCTCAGCAGCGAAAGCTTTTTCGGACTTGCGTTTCTAACTTTTGCGGTTGTTGTAAGGTTTAATTGATAGACAAGTTATATTATATTTACCTTTTGCTCGCGGAAATGTATTAGTTTTACATATATATGCTAACGACGGGGTGCGGGAGTGTCGTGCATTGAGTAAGGGAGCAGTTGTTGTGAGCTCAAGGCCGGTTTGGTTTCATGCGAATTATAATTGACATTAAATTACGTTTTGCGTTTTTCTGAAATTATTATTGAAGAGTGACGGCGGTTTTAACCCATGAGGCGTCGCCGTGGATCAATGTAGTAAGCGTAGGACTACGGATCCCAAGGTCCGGGTTCAAATCCCGACACGGCCGACTGCTTGAAAAATGGCAGGTGAGCATTTTTCACAAAATTACGCCCTCGTTCGGATGAGAGGTTAAATGGAGGTCTCGTGTGGAGTGTTGTCACGCACGTTAAAGATCCCTACCTTGCCTGAAACGGCAAGGGTTCGGCAAAATTCTAAATTTCCAGGCAACAAAAAACTCGCCTCCTGGCCAATGTAGTACCTACAGGTGGAGCATTGGAAATGTAAAAAGAACGGTTTAACCCATGAAATCCCTTGACTTATTTGTACATACGTGATACCTTGTTGAAAGGACAGTAATGCCTTGTTGTGTTTCAAGTATTTTTGTTAATTTAATTAAATGTCTTATGTTAATCATAGTTAGACTAAAGATTAGGTATATGTTGACGACGTGCACGTCCCTGTAAAACAATTAGGTTAGATAGAATTACCTTTTACTTTATTTCCGAATAGTGGGCCCTGTAGGCCTTATTTCATTTTGAGTTCAACTGTTCATTTATTTGTTTGTTTATAATTTTTCTGACAGTTGATGGTTTAATAAAAGGTTATTCCTTTTCCTAGACTACGAAGTTTTATTTTATGATTGCTTTTATTAAGTATCAGTGTCTTTCCGCTGATTGGCGCCCATGTTGATTATAAATTGTTTATGTATATATTGTTGATATATATTTATATTGCATAATTGGTAAGTACAAGCAAGGTTTTAGCTATTAGTTTGAACCACGACCTACGCCGCTGAGTTAGTCTGCCTGGCCTTAATTAACCGTCTTGACTGGTCTTCACATTTCCACGACGGACGGTTGATTATGTAAATATCACACTCGTGGTACAACTAAAAGTAAGTTGACGCGATTTGTAAAACATCTGAATGCAATGAGGGTCATTCACGATGATATAAATCAAACGGTTTCAGAAACACAAATTTTAGAGTTACTAAGGAAGCAAGCCAATGTCTTTGCTTTCTTATCAGACTGAGTCTATTCATGCTGAAATCATTGCAGTAGCGGTTTCAATTGCTACATCTGAGACAGAAACCGATTATGAACAATTTGTAGCTTGTTATTTCTCTGCCCTGTCAGAGGCAGAGAACCTTGTAATTAAATTAACTGCTGGCTCACGCGCTGGGTCGCCTATCGGCTCAGGCCGAGACACGCGGAGTTTCGGCGCCAATTCAAGCAAATCCAGTTCACTATCAAAAGGGTCGTCTGGATTCAATCTGCCAAAAATTAGCATTCCAACCTTTGAAGGAGGTATTCTAGAGAATTGGGCTAAATTTAAAAGCATTTTTCTAGTTTGAGCAGAGACAATTCAAGTCTAAACGACATCCAAAAGTTCCATTACTTGAAAAGCTATCTCAAAGGAATTGCATGGAGGTTATCAAGTCTTTAGAGTTTTCTGGTGAAAATTATCATATTGTATTTAAAGCATTAATTTCGAGATATGATCAACCAAAGTTGTTGATATGTAGTCACTTAAAATCCTCTTTGGAATTGGACTCTTTAGCGAAGGAGTTAACTTCTGGTCTAAGAAAAGTCAATGATACGCTGTTCAAACATGTCACAGCTTTGCGAGCATTTGCTAATTCAGAAAAGTTGTTTGAAGCTTTCATTATTCATATAGTTTCAGGGAAATTAGATACTATTACTTTCCGCCACTGGGAAACTCATCGTAACAAGTCTACACCTGATTTACCTAACTTAACCGAGTTTAAGGGTTTTTTCACAAACCAAGCCAATCTTTTGGACAGTTTGGGAACAAAACAAATCAAGGTTGTTCCAGATAAAATTAAATCTCATTCTAAATCGTTCATAGCCAATAATGCTACATGTTTACTGTGCAAAAGTGATCATAATCTATTCAAGTGTAATGATTTTATTAAGTTAAGTCTTTAAGAAAGAACTACAAGAGTAAAATAGTTGAAGGTGTGCTTTGACTGCTTGAGCATGGGTTTTACAGTGTCCCAATGCCAATCAAGGTTTACTTGCAAAATGTACAAGTCCAGGCATCATACTTTGTTGCATACTGATTTATCGTGGAGTCAGAGACTAGAACAATCGGGGACGGTGGTGTCTATACCTTACATATGATTTTCCAATGCTCCACCTGAAGGTACTACATTGGCCAGGAAGCGAGTTTTTTTTTACCTGGAAAATTTGGAATTTTGCCGAACCCTTGCTGTTCCAAGCAAGGTAGGGATCTTTAACGTGCGTGACAACACTCACACACGGGACCTCCATTTTACCTCTCATCCGAACGAGGGTGTATTATTGTGAAAAATGCTAGCCTAACATTTTTCAAGCGGACCGTGTCGGGATTCGAACCCGGGACCTTGGGCGTAGTAGTCACACACATACCACTACGCCACGGAGCCGCCTGGTGGTGTCTATACCCCAAATCCTTATTACTTCTTCACCTACTGTCTCAGCCTTCTGTTCAAACACAGTAAATGTTCTACTTCCAACAGCTAACTGTAGGATCCTCGATTTTTATGAAATTGCTCATTCAATTCGTGTTTTGCTTTACTCGGGCAGTCAGCCAAACCTTGTGCGGTCTGACTTGTGTAGCAAGTTAGGTCTGTCTATAAAACAAGTGGATATTTCAGTTGCGGGACTTAGTGGATCTCTCTCCCACATTCGTTCACATTGTGATGTGAAACTTAGTGCTCGCCATTCTTCTTACAAAATCAAACTGTCATGCCTTGTGTTGGATGAGATCACAAGTAATGTACCCTCTTTCGGGTAAACAGTTCTAATTTCAAAGTGCCAGATAATATTAGATTATCTGATCAGTCTTTCGATCAACCAGGGAGAATCGATATGTTGCTTGTGCCATCTTGTATTGGACTGCGTTGTTTAACGATAAATAATCTATATACTTATTTATATACAACAATAGAACTTCGCGATGGGAACATTAACATGATTGTTAGCACTTACAGGGCATGTATATTATTCATACCGCTCTTCGTTCCTTCTCCTATTTAAATCTTTTTAAAGTGAGAGGTAACTGCAGTTTCTATTACAAAAATGCAAGTTTATTTTATAACCTCAAACATGTTGTAAGTATTAAACATTTAAGAGTACAACTTTAATCTACGTAAAAAATTCTATGAAAAACATAAACACCATATTTGGGTATATTTAGAAGCAAACAGAGTTATTAAAAATATAATATTCGGCTATAATTTGAAAACAAAGGTAAATCATATATTTCTGATTTTGCCATTGAATCGATCTCAAAAAAAAAAAATAACCCACAAGAGCGCAAACAGCCTTTTTGTCTTTAATAATAGTTGGGATACGCATTAACCGCATCCAATTTGGAATACCCTGTACATTTATATTCACATTCAGAATTAATTTACACAAAGCTTTATCCTACAAAAGAAATTAAATATTCTCTCTATGAAGTCATGCAAACATTGCACGATAGAGAGTATATTCATAGGTTATCAGTCCCATGTTAATTTAGATAATAGTGTACAAAGTTGAAATATTCGTGTGTCATTCAGAATTAAATGATAGGATTTTACTTTACAACAGGCCCTTTTATTATCAAGGGTTAGGTTCGGGATTTATTACTAGGTTATAATTAACCCGATGTCTCTACGCCGCTATCAGAACATTCAAAGAGTAATTAGTCTGTCATAGCCACAAAGCTGACTCATACTTTACACATAATTGTATTATTTTTTTTCTAAATCTACCCTTTATATCAGTTACATTTTAATAAATATTTACATGCTTTAACAGTCAAACAAAACCCTGTAAAATGCATAAATTGGTCTCTGAATAGCTATATCAGTTTAAAACTTGTCCTTTCCTTATGTTTTATTACCTGAAATACATACTATACGCAGCCTTCTTTAAGATTATCTGGATGAAATAGCAACTACCTACATTTCAAGGAGTCTCCAAAAACTGACAACATAATTACAAACGAATTAGAGCTCATACCGTGTTTTCTATTAGGATAGTAGGCACCTAGTACATGGACTTCTAATAGGCGAGTATAGTGCAACAAATGATTGTGTATCAATTTATGCCCATAGTGTACTTGATGGCACAAGTAGTTGCATGTTTTGTGCGTTTCAGTGCACTTGCTATGTGTTCTTCTATATATATATATATATATATATATATATATATATTGCTGTGAATCCTCTCATATCTGCAGGTACTGGCCCTTCCAAAAAAACATTCGAGCCCCACAGTTTGGGGGTCAAGAAATGCTGTGATACCTTTAAAATCCGTGAACTACGCTTTTCGCCTCGGCTGCTCACCTAATGTTATAAACCTCCTCATTCATAAAAAACAACACATTCCTACCAAAACATCAACGTTAACTCTATTTACATCAATATTCAGAATACATAAAATTTCAAAATTAAAATTCAGCATAAAATTCAGTTTTAAAAAGAATTTCAGGATTAATTTTATTATCATTTTCTGTGCATCCAAAATTAAAGTCCTTGTTGGATGCCTACTAATTAATATAACAATATAAGCAGACCGGAGTCTGAGTATAAAGGAGCATCTACCACCCTTTACGTTAATTAACCAGGTTTGTCTAATTGAGCTCAAAGACATACCCAAAGTTTCATCATATTCCCGAACATCAAAACAAAATACCCCTTTTACTTAAACAAGCAAATTTCATCTTAAAATTAAACTTTTATGGTTAGAACAATTTCACTAATGTCCATTTAAAGTAAATCAATTATAAAGTCATTCAATACACACAAAAATGTCAAACAAAATAGTATAATTTACCTGAAGGTTACTGTCCTCGTAGCTTCAAAGTATCGTTTCTTTAGTTAATCACACCATTCACCAGGATTATATTTACGGCTTCTGATTCTCTACGCTTTTAAATTTTCTCCATCACCATCCATTCAAATTCGTTTCTGGGCCTTTCCGGAACTCATCTGTGTTTATCTGACCCTTGTTTCATGGATCCAGACACGTATTTGAACCATTTAATTATTAACACCCCGAAAAATAGCAAAGAATTCATGCTTCTGTCACCAATATACGCCAAAACTGCCTACTTTTGTGTATACATTCGTCGTTGTAAATTTTGCTGATTGGTACAGTGAAACTAAATTTTATTACCTTGTATCTAAGTGCACTGAAGTACATTCATGTTAGCACGTAAATAACAAGCTATTTTGAATCACTAAAATATACTAGCAAACTTTAAATTATTTAATCAAACTAAAATGCACGGTTTACCATCTTTAATCAAGTCGCGTATGTACGAGCTTTTAACGCATCGAATCGTCAAAAGTCTAAGAGAGCTTGTTTATATTCATCTCGGTATATATAGCAAAAGCCTGTCTGTCGGTCTGTTCCCCAAAACGGGTAATTCTAAGGAATTTCTCATGCCATGTTCCCAGTCTGCCGCTCACGCGTCGATTTTTACGAATTTTCACTCGCCCCATTTAAATCTCAGAAAATTTCCACACGGCACGCAAGCCTGTCCGAGAAAAACTAATTGATTTTGTACAGAAATTGTTGTTCTACCTCTGATCTTTGCATCCTATTTTTAACCAATTGTGACCCCGTGACGTTGCTTAAATCCCGCCTTTTACAATATGTGTCTTTGCTTGACGCATTTTCTCTTTCCTTCTCTACCGTGTTCTTATTGGTGCAACTTGATATACTTTATTATCGATTATTTTAGTCCACATGGAGTGTAAAATACCCAGCTTTAGCAATTCTCGTAACTATTATGCGACGTTTTCCCAAGATTCTTTGAAACATTAATTATCTGCAAACTTTACGCCGAATGTGACATTTAAACTACGCAGGTGTTCAAAATAATATTAATTCTCAGAGCCTTATTCCGTGGTATTTTAATCTTGGATTTTCACAAGTTTTTATAGGTATTATATGTTACTAACGGTTTAATTAACTCCAATTAAATTGATTTCTATCCTTTCATTTTTAGCGAATACAACTTAAATATTAATTATTATGTGTACACTTTGTTTTACTACCGGTTACTTAAAATAGGTTAATTAAGATAAATTTTGCACGTAATTTCTCTTTGTTTAGGAATAATTACATTACACGCAGAGCTTTTCAATACTGCTTCTTTTGATATAAAGCGTCTTATAAATAATTTAAATTTCTTATTTTTACTGAAACAACCGAGTTTATTTATGCTTCATGGTTTTAATAACGCGTATTATTTAATGAAATTCCTTATACACGGTGATTAAAATTATTTGATGTGATTATTTAATTTTCTACCCTGGTCTAAATATGAGTAATATATATATATATATATATATATATATATACATATTGTCGTGGAAATTATAGGTTAGGAAAGGTATATACGTCTAGACAATAAATTTTTTTAACAACTGTGTATATAAAAAATAGGAACAATTTATTTACGCGCCAAATTAATCAGTTTAGATAGTAAAAACGGACGGTTATTAAGATAATTTTGTATTTTTAAATTGAATGTAAAAATTGCATAACGGGTAGAAGCTTTAAGTACATGGAAACTCAAGGATACGCATAATTAGTTGTAATATTTTAAATCAAGCGCATCGGAAAGAAACGGAGCTTTTGAGTATAGAAAATCAATAAATTAAACGCATATTTCCATTTAAATAAACGAAACCTTTGTTATACAAATCCTAAGAAGTGCTAAAACTTGGAATTATAAATTTCAAACGCATAGTTTACTTCAAAAAAAAACCTGATAGTTAAATGTCAAGTTTAAAGAACTGAAATATACGTTGGGACATAATTCTATAGAATTGTAGGTAACGGTCCAGGCGACAAGCTGCTAAAATAACAAATGCTTTGAAGACTAAGTGAAATGAAACATCCATAGTGTAAAACAGACAGAGAACACGTATAATAAAACGTTGGTTAATATACTCGTCTAAAATACGCAGTAGATTTGGAGGCCAAACACAATATCGGTTTTCTGTAGCCTGAAAGGGGTTCTAAAAGATATAATAAATATGGGTGAAACGAAGAAAAGTAGTTAAGGGTTGGACGTTAAAACCAAGAGAAAGCAATATAATCGGTCGAAGGCGAGAAGTTTTGAGAAGCTCGGGTCGGTTAAATGTTGAGCAAATTTCATGGTAAAAGCATGGTAAACTTGGAATTTTTAGACGTTGAAGTTCGTTAAAAAAAAATTTGGAGAATCGGTTTTGGAAAATAAGCTTTTCGTTGAAAAGAGGGTCCGTGAGGGGTATTCAAAAGCGTATAAATACACGAGGAGAGGTATTAAAAGCTCTCTTAGATCTCTTATATCTCTTACGTATTTGCTATTACGTGCTCTTACTTTGTACTGATTGTTACTTATTCGTTGAATTATCATACAACATCTTATTTAAAAGTGTGTAGCAGCTGTTAGTAACGTACCGGTAATGTATTAAAAGTGTGCTTTGCACAAGTGGGTGCTGGCTTATTAAAGTAGCTGTTACTACACGCTACAATCTAATGATAGGATGGTACTTGCGGTAAGCGAATTCAAAAGTTACAAACAGGTATGCGTGAGGTGTAGTGATTATGGAATGTTAAGTTTGGTCGAGATAGTTATCCGGGTAGAAATAGTAAAGGTGGTTGCAAAGATTTGGATAGCTAGTAGAAATGAGTTGGATTCAGGTATAATCACGAAGTGTATGGACACAACGACAAGGGTTTTGGAACACATCCTCAGAGGTAACGATGGACGAAGCTTACGCCAGGTAAAAAAACTAATTTCTTGCTTTGCTTGAACATTTGTGCTGGTAATTTGTGCTAGAGTGTTTTGACTTATTGGGGGTGTATTTGATTACCATAAAACTCATTTAAAGGAGTATATGTAAAGGACAATTGATATTGATTATTTAAAAATATTTATTAATGATATAAAAATGATGTTGTAAGGTGTAAACGGGTTTTTAGCTTTATTTTAAACAAAAATGCGTTGTGTAAAAGCATTTAGAGTAACTTGGTTATACTGACCAGAACAAAAATCAATTTAGGGATGCACGACGGGCCCATCTACTCGTCTAAAATAAAATTGTTGAAATATATTTATATCATTGAATTTTTAAAAGATTTAAAGATTGAGATGGTAACATTTTTTATCAAACTGTATATAAAAAGGTGTAAATATTTTCGTACTAATGGAAGCTTGTTAATATGTGTAAATAAAAGGTTGTATGTCTTGTTGCATTATTTGAGTGGTAATTTCATTTGACTGTATATGTGAGAAAGAGTGAATTTAGGATGGTTAGTATCCAAGAAAAAGCAGATTTTAGAGCTAGCCGAGGCGTGCAGAAATAAGGAAGTGTTCCAAATTTATTGATAAAAATTTTTTTTTTTAAATTTTCAGAAAATTTTTATGTTGGCCCAAGCGTGGGGTTTGGTTGGTTTTTAGGGAGATCTCGGGTGTTATCGATTTCCACAGCAATTTTATACGGCCCAATCCGTGGGGCGAGTATTGGTTTAGAGGAATCCGCAGCAATTTTTAAATATATATTACTCATATTTAGACCAGGGTAGAAAATTAAATAATCACATCAAATAATTTTAATCACCGTGTAGAAGCTTTGGGAAAAGGTACGCGTTATTAAAAAACCGTGAAGCATAAAAATTCATTTGTTTCATTAAAAATAAGGGAGTTAAATTATGTACAAGACGCTTGCTATAAAAAAAAAAGGAAGCAGTATTAAAAAGCTCTACGTGTAATTTAATTATTCCTAGTAAAGAAACAAATAGAAATTACGCGCAAAATTTATATTAATTAACTCAATTTTAAGTAACCGGTATTAAACAAAATGTACAGATAATAATTAATATTTGATTAGGAGTCACTAAAAATTAAAGGGTATTATTTTAATTGGAGTTAATTGAACCATTAGTAACATATAATATCTATAAAACTTGTAAAAACCCAATAAAATGCAAATTGTAGAAGTGTTATTTAGAAGTATTATGTTTGAACACCTGCGTATTTTTAAAAGGCTCATTCTGCGTAAAGTTGGCAGATAACAAATGGTTACAGAGAATCTTGAAGAAACCGTAGCTTAATAGTTACGGGAAATGCTAAAGGTGGGTTATTTCACAGTCCACATGGACTGAAATAATCGATAATAAAGAATATCAATTTGCACCAATAAGAACAGGGTAGATAGAGACAGATAATATGCGCAAGACCGAGACACATATAGTAAAATGCGTGAGTGGAGCAACGTCACTGGGTTGCGATTGGTTGAAAATAAGAGGCAAACTTGAGAGGTAGAAATAACATTTCTGTATAAAAATTAATTAGTTATTTCCAGACGTTGCGAGCCGTGTCGAAATTTCTGAGATTTAACTGATGCAAGTGCAAATTTCGTAAAAATCGCATGCCGGGCTGCGGAATGGGAACCTAGCATGCGAAATTCTGAAGAATTGTCCGTTTTGGGGACCAGACCGACAGACAGGCTAACCTCTATATATACCCAGGTTAATATGAACAAGCTCTCTTAGATTTTCGACTTGATTCAATGCGTTAAACAGTGTTTTTAGTTTTCCGAGTTTGATAGAATAATTTAAACAGTTTGCTCGTATATTTTGGTGATTTAAAACAGTTTGTTCTTTACGTGCTACGATGAATGTAAGATGGTTTACGAAGCTGCAGCTTGCAATTTGTAAAATATTTCAAGATAGTTTTCAATTACATTTACTCGCAATTATCAATTCAAGCTGAAACAAGAAGTTATGAGTGGATGCACAATATTCGTCTGGTCCACATTCATCAATCGTAAGTAACAATTCAGTATTTTATACATACACATTGTAGAAAGTTGTTGAAATTAATCGTACAAGGGTGGGAGCAGTAGCATCCGATAATTTAAGCGTGAGCAAGTAGGATAGCTATAGACGCAACCCTACCTTGCTTGCAAGCTCAAATTTCTGGTTTGACTTCAGGTATTTCGTTCACCGATGCGATCGACATTTTCGCTAAAAGCAATGGTTACAAACCAAGAAATCATTCCATTACTCCATCAAGCTACGTTTGAATTTACGCTTTTGCTTGTGTTTGCATATGCAAAGCTCTTTATGATAATGAAAATAATGGCTACTAAATTAGTGTAAAGCAGGTTAAGTAATACTCTCGCTACATAACTAATGATACGAGGTTTATTCACCACAGTTGATGCTGAAACTAAGGGCATATAAATAAAATAATATTGCTAAGTTTGGGTAACAGGGCTACCCACAATTCCATACATTTATTTTCTATACATTGTTTGTACAAGTTAATTATTCATAGGTTTAAAGCTTAATTATGGATAATAATCTATAGGAACACTGTGGCACAATTTGAATAAAATGAAAAAACCCTTACCACATAAAATAGTGTTTAAAGCAACAATATAGTAAATTGTATGTTGGGAAGGTTCACTTCAGCCTATGTGGTGAGGAGAATATCCTCTGAAGTGTTCCAGAACAACAGCTAATTATTATTTAATTACAGATTTCCTACTGATGATGACCACATAGTGGTCGAAATACGTATCTGGTATTTTAAATATTTTATGTGGTAAGGGTTTTTTCATTTTATTTTAATTATTGAGGTTTTAATTCGTTCTCGTGTAACAACCCGATTTTCAATCGCTTTGTTAAGCATATATTTTATCATTATTTCTTATATAATGTTACGCTACTGCGTACCAATACTTATATTATTATTAGTTGACACAATTTTAATTGTTACTTTTATACTTCACGAACCGTGGTTGAATTATATGTACGTGTTACAAAGCCTGCATAGACCGTGGTGGAATTATTTAATACAAGCTAACGTTTCTATATTTTAAAAGCTTGCATCTTAAAAACAAAGCATTTAGTTTACGTTTACGGTTTCTGTGATCGCATAACATTCACATTTCAATATATTGAGAGGGTTGAGTTCTTGGTATTTCAACAGATGGTAACGACCTGCGACCGCAGGGCCGGACGAATTCATTGGGAGTTTGCGGGAATGTGGTTGCAGATGTGAAGCAACAGCAATGATTCCGGGCTTTTTTTCGGTGTGTGGTTTTCGCGTGAAAACGTGTTTGTGTGTTGCTTAGAAAACGTGATTATTATTATTTTGTTTGAAGGACATTTATTTTGATTATGCAAAGCAACACTTTGCTATAAATTTCATTTTGATTCTACATCGATTTATTCATTATTCATTATTGATTCGTAAGGAAGGACTACTTTTATTTGTGATAGCTGTTTCATCATTCGGTTACAGCACATGTTAACGTTTATAAGAATTGAACTAAGCAACCTTCGTTAACTAATTTTACATAGCGTACAGTGGCTATTGCTTAGATGTATTTAAAAGAAAATTTCATTGCCTTAAATAACCATCATTGGAACGTAATAAAACGTTGACTAACATATGTTAATAGCTCAGCAGCGAAAGCTTTTTCGGACTTGCGTTTCTAACTTTTGCGGTTGTTGTAAGGTTTAATTGATAGACAAGTTATATTATATTTACCTTTTGCTCGCGGAAATGTATTAGTTTTACATATATATGCTAACGACGGGGTGCGGGAGTGTCGTGCATTGAGTAAGGGAGCAGTTGTTGTGAGCTCAAGGCCGGTTTGGTTTCATGCGAATTATAATTGACATTAAATTACGTTTTGCGTTTTTCTGAAATTATTATTGAAGAGTGACGGCGGTTTTAACCCATGAGGCGTCGCCGTGGATCAATGTAGTAAGCGTAGGACTACGGATCCCAAGGTCCCGGGTTCAAATCCCGACACGGCCGACTGCTTGAAAAATGGCAGGTGAGCATTTTTCACAAAAATTACGCCCTCGTTCGGATGAGAGGTTAAATGGAGGTCTCGTGTGTGAGTGTTGTCACGCACGTTAAAGATCCCTACCTTGCCTGAAACGGCAAGGGTTCGGCAAAATTCTAAATTTCCAGGCAACAAAAAACTCGCCTCCTGGCCAATGTAGTACCTACAGGTGGAGCATTGGAAATGTAAAAAGAACGGTTTAACCCATGAAATCCCTTGACTTATTTGTACATACGTGATACCTTGTTGAAAGGACAGTAATGCCTTGTTGTGTTTCAAGTATTTTTGTTAATTTAATTAAATGTCTTATGTTAATCATAGTTAGACTAAAGATTAGGTATATGTTGACGACGTGCACGTCCCTGTAAAACAATTAGGTTAGATAGAATTACCTTTTACTTTATTTCCGAATAGTGGGCCCTGTAGGCCTTATTTCATTTTGAGTTCAACTGTTCATTTATTTGTTTGTTTATAATTTTTCTGACAGTTGATGGTTTAATAAAGGTTATTCCTTTTCCTAGACTACGAAGTTTTATTTTATGATTGCTTTTATTAAGTATCAGTGTCTTTCCGCTGATTGGCGCCCATGTTGATTATAAATTGTTTATGTATATATTGTTGATATATATTTATATTGCATAATTGGTAAATACAAGCAAGGTTTTAGCTATTAGTTTGAACCACGACCTACGCCGCTGAGTTAGTCTGCCTGGCCTTAATTAACCGTCTTGACTGGTCTTCACATTTCCACGACGGACGGTTGATTATGTAAATATCACACTCGTGGTACAACTAAAAGTAAGTTGACGCGATTTGTAAAACATCTGAATGCAATGAGGGTCATTCACGATGATATAAATCAAACGGTTTCAGAAACACAAATTTTAGAGTTACTAAGGAAGCAAGCCAATGTCTTTGCTTTCTTATCAGACTGAGTCTATTCATGCTGAAATCATTGCAGTAGCGGTTTCAATTGCTACATCTGAGACAGAAACCGATTATGAACAATTTGTAGCTTGTTATTTCTCTGCCCTGTCAGAGGCAGAGAACCTTGTAATTAAATTAACTGCTGGCTCACGCGCTGGGTCGCCTATCGGCTCAGGCCGAGACACGCGGAGTTTCGGCGCCAATTCAAGCAAATCCAGTTCACTATCAAAAGGGTCGTCTGGATTCAATCTGCCAAAAATTAGCATTCCAACCTTTGAAGGAGGTATTCTAGAGAATTGGGCTAAATTTAAAAGCATTTTTCTAGTTTGAGCAGAGACAATTCAAATCTAAACGACATCCAAAAGTTCCATTACTTGAAAAGCTATCTCAAAGGAATTGCATGGGAGGTTATCAAGTCTTTAGAGTTTTCTGGTGAAAATTATCATATTGTATTTAAAGCATTAATTTCGAGATATGATCAACCAAAGTTGTTGATATGTAGTCACTTAAAATCCTCTTTGAATTGGACTCTTTAGCGAAGGAGTTAACTTCTGGTCTAAGAAAAGTCAATGATACGCTGTTCAAACATGTCACAGCTTTGCGAGCATTTGCTAATTCAGAAAAGTTGTTTGAAGCTTTCATTATTCATATAGTTTCAGGGAAATTAGATACTATTACTTTCCGCCACTGGGAAACTCATCGTAACAAGTCTACACCTGATTTACCTAACTTAACCGAGTTTAAGGGTTTTTTCACAAACCAAGCCAATCTTTTGGATAGTTTGGGAACAAAACAAATCAAGGTTGTTCCAGATAAAATTAAATCTCATTCTAAATCGTTCATAGCCAATAATGCTACATGTTTACTGTGCAAAAGTGATCATAATCTATTCAAGTGTAATGATTTTATTAAGTTAAGTCTTTAAGAAAGAACTACAAGAGTAAAATAGTTGAAGGTGTGCTTTGACTGCTTGAGCATGGGTTTTACAGTGTCCCAATGCCAATCAAGGTTTACTTGCAAAATGTACAAGTCCAGGCATCATACTTTGTTGCATACTGATTTATCGTGGAGTCAGAGACTAGAACAATCGGGGACGGTGGTGTCTATACCTTACATATGATTTTCCAATGCTCCACCTGAAGGTACTACATTGGCCAGGAAGCGAGTTTTTTTTTTACCTGGAAAATTTGGAATTTTGCCGAACCCTTGCTGTTCCAAGCAAGGTAGGATCTTTAACGTGCGTGACAACACTCACACACGGGACCTCCATTTTACCTCTCATCCGAACGAGGGTGTATTATTGTGAAAATGCTAGCCTAACATTTTTCAAGCGGACCGTGTCGGATTCGAACCCGGGACCTTGGGCGTAGTAGTCACACACATACCACTACGCCACGGAGCCGCCTGGTGGTGTCTATACCCCAAATCATTATTACTTCTTCACCTACTGTCTCAGCCTTCTGTTCAAACACAGTAAATGTTCTACTTCCAACAGCTAACTGTAGGATCCTCGATTTTTATGAAATTGCTCATTCAATTCGTGTTTTGCTTTACTCGGGCAGTCAGCCAAACCTTGTGCGGTCTGACTTGTGTAGCAAGTTAGGTCTGTCTATAAAACAAGTGGATATTTCAGTTGCGGGACTTAGTGGATCTCTCTCCCACATTCGTTCACATTGTGATGTGAAACTTAGTGCTCGCCATTCTTCTTACAAAATCAAACTGTCATGCCTTGTGTTGGATGAGATCACAAGTAATGTACCCTCTTTCGGGTAAACAGTTCTAATTTCAAAGTGCCAGATAATATTCGATTATCTGATCAGTCTTTCGATCAACCAGGGAGAATCGATATGTTGCTTGTGCCATCTTGTATTGGACTGCGTTGTTTAACGATAAATAATCTATATACTTATTTATATACAACAATAGAACTTCGCGATGGGAACATTAACATGATTGTTAGCACTTACAGGGCATGTATATTATTCATACCGCTCTTCGTTCCTTCTCCTATTTAAATCTTTTTAAAGTGAGAGGTAACTGCAGTTTCTATTACAAAAATGCAAGTTTATTTTATAACCTCAAACATGTTGTAAGTATTAAACATTTAAGAGTACAACTTTAATCTACGTAAAAATTCTATGAAAAACATAAACACCATATTTGGGTATATTTAGAAGCAAACAGAGTTATTAAAATATAATATTCGGCTATAATTTGAAAACAAAGGTAAATCATATATTTCTGATTTTGCCATTGAATCGATCTCAAAAAAAAAAAATAACCCACAAGAGCGCAAACAGCCTTTTTGTCTTTAATAATAGTTGGGATACGCATTAACCGCATCCAATTTGGAATACCCTGTACATTTATATTCACATTCAGAATTAATTTACACAAAGCTTTATCCTACAAAAGAAATTAAATATTCTCTCTATGAAGTCATGCAAACATTGCACGATAGAGAGTATATTCATAGGTTATCAGTCCCATGTTAATTTAGATAATAGTGTACAAAGTTGAAATATTCGTGTGTCATTCAGAATTAAATGATAGGATTTTACTTTACAACAGGCCCTTTTATTATCAAGGGTTAGGTTCGGGATTTATTACTAGGTTATAATTAACCCGATGTCTCTACGCCGCTATCAGAACATTCAAAGAGTAATTAGTCTGTCATAGCCACAAAGCTGACTCATACTTTACACATAATTGTATTATTTTTTTTCTAAATCTACCCTTTATATCAGTTACATTTTTAATAAATATTTACATGCTTTAACAGTCAAACAAAACCCTGTAAAATGCATAAATTGGTCTCTGAATAGCTATATCAGTTTAAAACTTGTCCTTTCCTTATGTTTTATTACCTGAAATACATACTATACGCAGCCTTCTTTAAGATTATCTGGATAAAATAGCAACTACCTACATTTCAAGGAGTCTCCAAAAACTGACAACATAATTACAAACGAATTAGAGCTCATACCGTGTTTTCTATTAGGATAGTAGGCACCTAGTACATGGACTTCTAATAGGCGAGTATAGTGCAACAAATGATTGTGTATCAATTTATGCCCATAGTGTACTTGATGGCACAAGTAGTTGCATGTTTTGTGCGTTTCAGTGCACTTGCTATGTGTTCTTCATATTATATATATATATATATATATATATATATATATATATATATATATATTGCTGTGAATCCTCTCATATCTGCAGGTACTGGCCCTTCCAAAAACATTCGAGCCCCCACAGTTTGGGGGTCAAGAAATGCTGTGACCTAATGTTATAAACCTCCTCATTCATAAAAAAACAACACATTCCTACCAAAAACATCAACGTTAACTCTATTTACATCAATATTCAGAATACATAAAATTTCAAAATTAAAATTCAGCATAAAATTCAGTTTTAAAAGAATTTCAGGATTAATTTTATTATCATTTTCTGTGCATCCAAAATTAAAGTCCTTGTTGGATGCCTACTAATTAATATAACAATATAAGCAGACCGGAGTCTGAGTATAAAGGAGCATCTACCACCCTTTACGTTAATTAACCAGGTTTGTCTAATTGAGCTCAAAGACATACCCAAAGTTTCATCATATTCCCGAACATCAAAACAAAATACCCCTTTTACTTAAACAAGCAAATTTCATCTTAAAATTAAACTTTTATGGTTAGAACAATTTCACTAATGTCCATTTAAAGTAAATCAATTATAAAGTCATTCAATACACACAAAATGTCAAACAAAATAGTATAATTTACCTGAAGGTTACTGTCCTCGTAGCTTCAAAGTATCGTTTCTTTAGTTAATCACACCATTCACCAGGATTATATTTACGGCTTCTGATTCTCTACGCTTTTAAATTTTCTCCATCACCATCCATTCAAATTCGTTTCTGGGCCTT
Organism: Platerodrilus igneus; assembly: GCA_036346225.1. Classification (NCBI taxonomy): domain Eukaryota; kingdom Metazoa; phylum Arthropoda; class Insecta; order Coleoptera; family Lycidae; genus Platerodrilus; species Platerodrilus igneus. The sequence continues at coordinate 1,238,138 of JARFIW010001273.1, forward strand.
TCCGGAACTCATCTGTGTTTATCTGACCCTTGTTTCATGGATCCAGACACGTATTTGAACCATTTAATTATTAACACCCCGAAAAATAGCAAAGAATTCATGCTTCTGTCACCAATATACGCCAAAACTGCCTACTTTTGTGTATACATTCGTCGTTGTAAATTTTGCTGATTGGTACAGTGAAACTAAATTTTATTACCTTGTATCTAAGTGCACTGAAGTACATTCATGTTAGCACGTAAATAACAAGCTATTTTGAATCACTAAAATATACTAGCAAACTTTAAATTATTTAATCAAACTAAAATGCACGGTTTACCATCTTTAATCAAGTCGCGTATGTACGAGCTTTTAACGCATCGAATCGTCAAAAGTCTAAAAGAGCTTGTTTATATTCATCTCGGTATATATAGCAAAAGCCTGTCTGTCGGTCTGTTCCCCAAAACGGGTAATTCTAAAGAATTTCTCATGCCATGTTCCCAGTCTGCCGCTCACGCGTCGATTTTTACGAATTTTCACTCGCCCCATTTAAATCTCAGAAAATTTCCACACGGCACGCAAGCCTGTCCGAGAAAAACTAATTGATTTTGTACAGAAATTGTTGTTCTACCTCTGATATTTGCATCCTATTTTTAACCAATTGTGACCCCGTGACGTTGCTTAAATCCCGCCTTTTACAATATGTGTCTTTGCTTGACGCAGTTTCTCTTTCCTTCTCTACCGTGTTCTTATTGGTGCAACTTGATATACTTTATTATCGATTATTTTAGTCCACATGGAGTGTGAAATACCCAGCTTTAGCAATTCTCGTAACTATTATGCGACGTTTTCCCAAGATTCTTTGAAACATTAATTATCTGCAAACTTTACGCCGAATGTGACATTTAAACTACGCAGGTGTTCAAAATAATATTAATTCTCAGAGCCTTATTCCGTGGTATTTTAATCTTGGATTTTCACAAGTTTTTATAGGTATTATATGTTACTAACGGTTTAATTAACTCCAATTAAATTGATTTCTATCCTTTCATTTTTAGCGAATACAACTTAAATATTAATTATTATGTGTACACTTTGTTTTACTACCGGTTACTTAAAATAGGTTAATTATAGTAATTAGTAGGCATCCTACAAGGACTTTAATTCTGGATGCACATTAAAATGATAACAGATTTAATCTTGAAATTTTCGGATACTGAAATTTATGCTGAATTTTAATGTTGAAATTTTAATGTAATGTGAATATTGATGTAAATAGAGTTAACGTTGATGTTTGTGGTAGGAATGTGTTTGTTTTTTTTTATGAATGAGGATGAAGGTTTAACTAGAGGAGCAGCCGAGGCGATTAACAGAAGAAAGTCAATGGACCAACACAGTTAAGGTAATGAATAGCTTTTTGTAGGATTCACAGCATTCTTGAGACCCAAAAGTGAGGCTCGATTCTAATACAGGGTAACACAGCATTCTTGACGCCCAATTCGTGAGGCTCGATTCTAATACAGGGTAACACAGCAATATATATATATATATATATATATATATATATATATATATACAAGGTGTCCACGTTCTCCGTGAAAGTTCCATAACTTTTATGTTATTCAAGATATCAACTTCCGGTTTTTTTCAAACGATAGCCACGGCTAAGCTGCACAATCTAAAAATATTTTCACCTATATACAGGGTGTGCCAATATGGTTTCCAACCCAAAGTTATGTTTTTTTAAATGAAATACTCTAGATTTGATACCATATTCTAAAAGCTCTTTTGATTCTGATCAAAATTATATAGAAGTACTATAGGTCTACAATGGACAGTTTGCTTTTTATGAGTCATTTTATGTCAAAATCATGTCAACTTTGAAAAATTGCAGAAGTTTTCTTATTGAACTTGGAGAGTTGATTCTTTTACGACATAGTTTTCCATATCCTGTTGTATTATTATCGATAGCGCGATGTGCTTGTTTTTTCCTTTTATTGTACAAGGTAAAGGAAAACGCAAAATGAACAAAAAGTCAATTTTTTTAAATGGCACCCGCCATATTGGATTTTGCCATTGAATAGCGTTTTTGTGGAGCTTTCTATTGACATATAATGTTTTATAGGTTACATGAAAAAAAATTCTGAAAAATTGAGAAAACATGTTTTTTATGCAGTTTTGGGACTAGTGAAAACTAAGTAGGCTACTAGCATCAAATCTGACATATCTTGTCAATATTAATTATCTTAAAAGTTTTCTGTTTAGTTTGTTGATGTCACAATAAATTTCACACGTCAAGAATTAATTAATATGATATACTGTATTGGAGAAGCTGATCGAAACCCTTTATTGGCAATAAAATTGATTACCTTTTGCATTAGTATGCGACGCCGCAATAATAGTATATGTGTTAAACAAGAAGACGCAACGCGCGTCACGAATAATTGGAATCAGATAACAAGATAATAAAGCTCTACAAATTTGAACGCTAATGAGAATTTCCAAGAATTTAAGTAAGATAGGCGTTTATTATTTAAAATGAAATTGCGCTAATTCTACAACATTCTGAAAACATATAAAATCGCGTACATAAGAAAGCGTTTATTAAAAACGGGGATTCGTTCATTAGATTCATTCAGTCGATTCATTTGATTCTTAAATGCGATCGCGAAATGTTATTTTAAGTCGCGAGCTGTTGCTTTGCGAAGATAATATTTGAAATATGCAGTAAGTATGCCTTAGTTTAATAATTATTACGTTGGTACAATAAATATGAAGTGATGTTTTAAATGCAAATGACATTAAAAAATGGAATTTATTAATTACAATCAAGAGGGAAAATTCTTCAATATAATACCATTTTAAAGATTTTATTAAAAGGAAGATTTAACCAAAAATGTACTAGCATCAAATCTGACATATCTTGGTTACCAATAATACCTCCTCATGCATTAAGGGACCATTGATGTCGATGATCAACAGTTCTTAACCAATGTGGATTTCCGGTGTCATAGTCATGCATATTATGCCTATTGACTAATTCGTTGCTTTTGAACGATGCCTCGTCAGTAAACAAAATGTTCGAAATGTAATAATTTTCGGCAAACAAACCGCTCATTCTACTTGAAAATTGTATGCGATTCTCAAAATCATCTCCATATAGTTCTTGATGAATTTCGATGTGATAAGGTTGGAATCGATGTTTCAATATTATATTGTTTACGCTGATTTTTGAAATATCAGTTACTAGAGCGATTTCTCTGGTGCTCAGAATCCGATTTTCTTCTATTATCAGCAAAACTTCTAATTCGGATTCGTCGTCAATTCGTTTTGCTATTATTTCACACTTAGAATATGCAACGTTTCCAGTAGCTTCAAATCTGTCTCGCAGCTTTTCAAAGGTTACAGTTCGTGGCGTTCTCAAGTTTGAATATTTTTGATGATAGATTCAACTTGCCAATAAAGGGTTTCGATCAGCTTCTCCAATACAGTATATCATATTAATTAATTCTTGATGTGTGAAATTCATTGTGACATCAACAAATTAAACGGAAAATTTTTAAGATAATTAATATTGTCAAGATATGTCAGATTTGATGCTAGTAGCCTACTTAGTTTTCTCTAGTCCCAAAACTGCATAAAAAGCATGTTTTCTCAATTTTTCAGAATTTTTTCTCATGTAACCTATAAAACATTATATGTCAATAGAAATCTCCACAAAAACGCTATTCAATGGCAAAATCCAATATGGCGGGTGCCATTTAAAAAAATTGACTTTTTGTTCATTTTGCGTTTTGCTTCACCTTGTACAATAAAAGGAAAAGACAAGCACATCGCGCTATCGATAATAATACAACAGGACATGGAAAATTATGACGTGAAAGAATCAACTCTCCAAGTTCAATAAGAAAACTTCTGTAATTTTTCAAAGTTGACATGATTTTGACATAAAATGACTCATAAAAAGCAAACCGCCCATTGTAGACCTATAGTACTTGTATATAATTTTGATCCGAATCAAAAGAGCTTTTAGAATATGGTATCAAATCTAGGGTATTTCATTTAAAAAAACATAACTTTGGGTTGGAAACCATATTGGCACACTCTGTATATAGGTGAAAATACTTTTAGGTTGTGCAGCTTAGCCGTGGCTATAGTTTAAAAAAAACCAGAAGTTGATATCTTGAATAACATAAAAGTTATGGAACTTTCACGGAGGACGTGGACACCCTGTATATATAGTATAATATACATGTACATATAATCATGGGAAGTAGTCCAAATCAAACAACAGAAACTGATTGAAAATTTAATCAACACCTAACGTTTCGGTACATTCCTTTTGTACATTTTTCAAAGGCTAAAATGGAAACAGAAAATTCGAAATTAGCAAAAAATACATAACCTGTCGCTAACTACTTACATTGACAAAATTATATTAAGGAGATTGAAAACAAATTACTGCACGATTCACATTATAACTGTGGGTCAAAAAATATTAAAAATTAAAAATTGCCTGAAGGGCAACATCATGCCACGATGGCGGTAAAAAAGTAAAGACAAAGTTGATAATGACAAATTCTATAAGAGTGACAGGACACGTTCCGAAAATGGCAATGATTACATAACCTGAAGGAAGATACCTAACGTTGTTTAAAAATGTCCTTACTATATAAAGCAGAGTAAACGTTATGCACCCTATCAATATCAATCTTATTATTGATAGGATTAATTTCACTATTAATATAAAAAGACTCGATGAAAAGCCTCGTCTTGTAATTGGTTTCGTTCTCCAAAATGGCGGTCTCATCGAAAAGTGGTGTATGACTGGTTGCCGCAACATGAGCAGACAATGCACATTTAGTGGAGTTAATCCTACAATCACTCCTGTGCTGGGTTAAACGACTCTTCAGCCACTGGCTAGTCTGACCAATGTAACTATTGTTGCAACTACACGTGATCTTGTAGACAACGTTGCTGTTTAACAATTTCGGAGTACGATCCTTTAATTTGGTAAACAACTTCTGGATAGAAAAATTGTATTCATAAACAATGGCGATTTTAGGTAGTCTAAGTAATCGTACTAAAAGTGGAGATAACTTCTGTATAAACGGAAGCTTCTTGTACGTAATATCAGTTTCTGAAGGGTTTACTTTTAAGAAGTTGCCATATATCAATATATACAACATTCTCTTTGGATAACCGTTGTTAACTAAAGTGTTAATCAATAATTTCTTATTTTTATCCATGAACTGTGGGTCTGAAATATGTTCTATTCGATATCGTAGGGCCTTCACCGTGTTTACCTTATGTTGAAAAGAATGGTTCGAGTGGAAATTTAGATATCTGCCCGAGTTAGTTGGTTTAGTGTACCAATCAAATAATAAATGATTAAAACTATCTCTGATGACCAACACATCCAAAAAAGGTAATTTCCCATCCACTTCAATTTCAAAAGTGAACTGAAGGTGATCATTAAATGCTGTTAACGTTTGGTCAACATATTGGACTGGCAACGAACAAATGATATCATCCACATACTTTACCAAGAAAGACATCTCATATGGTAATCTAGGTAGAACACTCGACAGTAAATTATCCATAATCATTTGAGCGATTATGGGTGATAGAGGTGACCCCATTGGAGTTCCAAATAATTGTAAGTAGAACTTCTCTTGGAAAACAAAGTAAGTATTGTTAAAAACCAAATTTACAGTTGTCAAGAACATATCTTCAGACATATTACAGAAGGGCTTGATCTTATTCCAATTTTCTTTAATGATGTTAATAACCATAGATAAAGGAATATTAGTAAAAAGAGAAGCTACATCCAGTGAAATGAGAATATGATCTTTAGGTAGGTGAAAACCCTTGAATTGTTGCACAAACGTAAAGCTATCTTTCACATTGTGTCCACCAAGCGGGAAAGCCAGTTGGAGGATATTCGACAAAAAAGAAGCAATACCATACGTAGGTGTATTCACCGTAGATATGATGGGTCGTAACGAGAGGACTGGTTTATGTATTTTTGGTAAACCATAGTATTTACCAGGAGTCGAGTTATTAATGGATAATCGATTCTTTTCAGAATCGTCCAACATCCCCTTTTTATGTAATAACTTTATGTGCTCATTCACCTTTTTTTGAGTAGTGAATGTAGGATCTCTACGTAACAATTTATAAGTAGTAGTATCTGATAAAAGATCCAGAGACTTATCTATATACTGGTGCTTATCCATGATCACAGTAACTGCACCTTTATCAGCCTTAGTGACAACAATTTCAGGATGGTCAGCTAAGTATTTTCTAACTTTGTAGAACTGTTCATTATAAATATTGAAATGTTGGTTATTTCGGGGGTTATTAGAGTAATTCAAAATGACATTAGAGATCTTACCCCTAATCACATCTTTTTTTCTCTGCGACAAAGCATCGTTATCGATAATAGATTCAACCCGACCGATTAATTTACTCAAACGAATGTCTCTTGTTTGTGGTTGTAAACTAAACTTAGGTCCCAACGATAGAAAGTTCAACACAAAGTCAGGCACTACCGCACCACTAATATTAGAAACCCGTTTAGAATTGTCCAAATACGGTTTGTGATTGTATAACTGTTTATCTAACAATCTATTAAATTTGTTTCTATTGGTTGATTTAATTTTATGGTGTAAAAAACCATATCTAGCAGCTTGTTTCAGATCAAATTAAATCTTTTGATCTGAGACAAGCTGCTAGATATGGCAACTTCTTAAAATTAAACCCTTCAGAAACTGATATTACGTACAAGAAGCTTCCGTTTATACAGAAGTTATCTCCACTTTTAGTACGATTACTTAGACAACCTAAGATCGCCATTGTTTATGAATACAATTTTTCTATCCAGAAGTTGTTTACCAAATTAAAGGATCGTACTCGAAATTGATAAACAGCAACGTTGTCTACAAGATCACGTGTAGTTGCAACAATAGTTACATTGGTCAGACTAGCCAGTGGCTGAAGAGTCGTTTAACCCAGCACAGGAGTGATTGTAGGATTAACTCCACTAAATGTGCATTGTCTGCTCATGTTGCTGCAACCAGTCATACACCACTTTTCGATGACACCGCCATTTTGAAGAACGAAACCAATTACAAGACGAGACTTTTCATCGAGTCTTTTTGTATTAATAGTGAAATTAATCCTATCAATAATAAGATTGATATTGATAGGGTGCATAACGTTTACTCTGCTTTATATAGTAAGGACATTTTTAAACAACGTTAGGTATCTTCCTTCAGGTTATGTAATCATTGCCATTTTCGGAACGTGTCCTGTCACTCTTATAGAATTTGTCATTATCAACTTTGTCTTTACTTTTTAACCGCCATCGTGGCATGACGTTGCCCTTCAGGTAATTTTTAATTTTTAATATTTTTGACCCACAGTTATAATGTGAATCGTGCAGTAATTTGTTTTCAATTTCCTTAATATAATTTTGTCAATGTAAGTAGTTAGCGACAGGTTATGTATTTTTTGCTAATTTCGAATTTTCTGTTTCCATTTTAGCCTTTGAAAAAGGTACAAAAGGAATGTACCGAAACGATAGGTGTTGATTAAATTTTCAATCAGTTTCTGTTGTTTGATTTGGACTACTTCCCATGATAATATGTACATGTATATTATACTATAAGACTGACCAGTCCATTAATTATTAATATATATATATATATATATATATATATATATATATATCATAATAACGTGATAAGGAGTCATGAGAGGTCACTGAAACCCAAAGCCTATAAATAAAGCTCGCCTAAATATAAAAGAAATCGGAAAGAAAAAAAATCTTTGAAAGTTTATTGTTCCAAGCTGTATAGTACACGCGTATTGTACATACAAAGTAATTAATATGCAAAGCGAAAAAGCAATTCCGTTTGCCTTATGCGGAGATATCGAGTCCTGGAGTGGAGTGAGGGATAATTTTCTGTTATCATATCGTCGTTACTCTGTACGTGGTACCACTGAGCTAGCCAAGGCATAAATATAATTGTGCTAATTTCAGATTATTTTAAAGGCACAGAGAGGTGACGATCAGCAGTCATTTGATCTTTGTACATCTGCTGATGGGCGATATTGTATCAAAATATTATATTATATTATATTATACATATATATCTATATATAAATATATATATATATATATATATATATATATATATATATGTATATATATATATATTGCCATTGTCTCTGGGACAACTGTGGGAACACTCGAGCCTTCTCCTAGATGCCTGCATTCGAGCCCCAGCGTTGGACCGTCATAAAATTGCCGTGGAAGTCTGGACAGTCTCTGGATTACTCGCTTCAGCTTCTAAAAATCATTCGAACTCCACGAATTGGGCGTCATAAAATTGCCATGGAAGTCGGGATTTAGCTTTAACATCAAACCCCACTTACTGGGCCCACATAAAATTTCAAAAAAAAATTTCAAAAATTTCTTACCCCTTTTATTAAGACGCCTTCGAATTTCTTCTGCTTCCCTGGCTAGCTCAGCAATCGGCATCTTCTTGAATACCTAATTTTACATTCATACCTCTTTCATACTCACACACCATCAAATAAAATTAGCAAATAATACAACAACCATACAACCTTATATTTACACCTATTAACAGATAAAATATATTTACATATGCTTCCAAACAGTTTGATACAATAATCATCAGCTCAATATATCGTATGTTTTAAACTCTTTGATTTTTAAAATAATTTCAAACAAATTCGATTAGATATGAGTAGATGGGCCCCACATGTTACCCTAAATTGACTTCACACTGGAGTATTGCGAGCTCATTATAACCCAGTTAGTTTGTATATGCTTTTTAAACCTTGCATTAATTAAAACAAATTTACAGACCCGTTTACCCTTTACAACACAATTTATATCCTGAATAAATTTTTAATATATCCTATATACACCCTTTCTCAATACTCAAAATTAGTAAATTGTCCAGTACATGTATCTTTTAAATCAAGTTTCTACAACAATAAATATGCCACCAAAAGGTCAACCACACAACACAAAATTTCTACAAATGTTTATATAACAGAAATTTCAAAGTAATTACCTGGAGAATTCTTCATTCTGCATTTCCGTCGGAGATAATTACCAGTAACCTTTTGGCGTTGTTTCCATTTCCTATGCTACTTGTGGATCCACAGGCCTCCATTATCTGATATCCCTGCAAGCAATTAACTTCGTCACACAGTACCATTCCATACCTATATATCATTCATACAAACTTGATTACCAGTTCTTTTTACCCCCACATACCATGCATCCATTTAATAATTTTTTTGTCGTAGTAGCCGGACCTTTTATTATATACGCACTAACTCGTACATCACGTTAATAATTTGAGGTCCGCTACTACAGTTCTATACTTTCAACTACGATATTAAAGGTAACTTTACTACACACACAAAATACTAACAAAAGCTTTATTATTATGGTGGTCTAAATCAGTATTCAGCACTTGATTAAAGTAAAAGAAAAGAGAGCTTTAATAACTTTGCTTGGGTATTTATATTCATATTCAAACCCCCTACTGGACCCGTTTCCTTTGAAAAGCTTATTTTCCAAAGCGGTTTCTAAAAATTTTGAGCGTAACCGTCGCTAAATTCGGAAAATTTCTCTCGTCCTACGTGCTGCTTGTATCGAATTTGTTTTCTACCTTTGCGTGTGTGTTCGTTTCAAAAACTATTGGCCCTCGACCAATGACAAAGTTTTCTGTCGTCACCAAACTCCTCCTAAGCGCTATTCATCCTTATTCTATACATGTTCGCTGTCCCCTTCCAAACCCCATTTAAGTTGCAGAAAATCGATGTTGTCGACGTCCTACACAACTCCACGTGTATGTCTTACGTAACTTTCAATATACAACGCTGCTCTATATTTGTCTATATCTGTTATATATTACCGATTGTTCATTTCACTCTCTTCTTAAGATGTTCATTACCCTAGCTGTTTGTACAAATTAACGGTTGAAAACAATTTTTATGAAATCTTATATTAATGTACGTGCAAATTCTTTGAACGTAACATTTAACAAGCAGGTGTTCCTGTTATTTATCGACCGTTTGAACATAACAATTCCTGATATGTTTGTGTTGTCGCATTCTCGGTTATGCGTCGTCGTATGAGGCCCCCTGATTTCAGGCAAACTGTTTTGTCTCGTTACCCTCTGTGCAGGTGCAGGTCCCCCTACCTACACTGTTACTCCTGAAAAATGTCCGTCTAGGTTCCCAATTCTGTCGGTTATATCCAAAATAAGTCCCCCGGCTTGTATAGTTGTCCCTTCTGTTGTCGACTCTTACCAAATTTACCTGTCGTTCCCTTGGATTCCGGGGTCGTCCACTGCTTACGTCATTATACCCCTGCAGGTACTCTAAAAACCTCTCCCTGTCTACAATGTTTTGCAACGCTACATGTTGCCTAACCTCAACCTCGAAATGTCGTGAAAGATATTTGATTATTTGTCTGTCCATCAATGGTGGATTCAACTGTTTCGCTATGCTATACTTCCGTATAGCATATTGCTCCCTACTTCCTGCAAACTCCCCTTTAAATTTTCCCGTTATTAAATCGTCACGTACCTGGTCCTGTCGATGGTCACTCCAGTGGTGTTTTAGAAATCGGTCCTCAAAGTCATTGTATGTGTTAATTTCCTGTCTTATCAAATTATACTAGGCTTCAGCATGGTCTTTCAGCAACGCTTTTACAATGTTGAGTTTCGCCTGTTCATCAAACAAATTACTAACCAAACCTCTAATGTTCTTAATAAAAATTTGAGGATTCACCTTACTCTCCCCATAGAATTTCAATTGTTGATCCAACGACATATTTCCTGTTACGAATCTAGGACCATCTCCTATCAAAGTCAATACATTTTGTTTAATTCCGGTCACATCTCTCTCTACCTTACCTAACTGATCCCTACATGAGTCTCTCACCTCAGTCATTTTAACATTAATTTTATCTTCACAGAAGATCCTCACCTCCGTCCGTAATTGTCTTATTTCCTGACCCAAACCTCTAATATCGCACTTATTTTTATCAACCCTATTTTCTACTTCCCCCATTTTTATCGTTAACCTATTTTTGAAATCAGAAAATTTTTTTGGAAATTTTTCTGTTTTATCTCCTAATTCCTGGCTCAATTGTTCAAATTTTCTATTTGAGTCCTCCCTAACCCCGCTTAATGTCTCACTCATCTGATCAAATTTCCTGTTAGATTCTTCCCTACTTAATCTCATCTCCTCTAACATTCTCATCATTAATTCATTACCTTGTTCAACTGATTCCGTCCTCGACTAATCCATACTACCTAAAGCTTCCTATTTTTACCTGCTTTATCAAATAACGCACTGTCGTCGCTTCCAATTTCAACTCCTTGGCTTTTTAACCACTCCTTTCTCTGCATACGTTCAAATCACTTCCACACACACTTAAAAATTATTTATAACTTTAAACAAGACACACCCTCTCTCTCAGCTCGCCAGTTTCCTAGAATAAAATGTTCAAATTTTATTTGGAACTCGAGCCTCACGTTTGGGTTGCCATAAAATTGCCGTGGAACCTGGGACAGTCTCTGAATTACTCGTTTCAGCTCCTAAAAATCATTCGAGCCCCACGAATTGGGCGTCATAAAATTGCCGTGGAAGTCGGGATTTAGCTTTAACATCGAACCCCACTTACTAGGCCCATAAAATTAAAAAAATTTTTTCAAAAATTTTTTACCCCTTTTGTTAAGACGCTTTCGAATTTTTTCTGTTTCCCTGGCCAGCTTAGCAATCGGCCTTTTCTTGAATACCTAATTTTACATTCATACCTCTTTCATACTCACACACCATCAAATAAAATTAGCAAATAATACAACAACCATACAACTTTTTATTTATACCTATTAACGGATAAAATATATTTACATATGTTTCCTACAGTTTGATACAATAATTATAAGCTAATAGTTTTATGTCTTGATTTTTAAAATATTTAAACAAATTTGATTAGATATGAGTAATGCCACATGTTACCCTAAATTGATTTCACACTGGAGTATTGTGAGCTCATTATAACCAGTTAGTTTGTATATGCTTTTAAACCTTGCATTAATTAAAACAAATTTACAGACCCGTTTACCCTTTACAACACAATTTATATCCTGAATAAATTTTTAATATATCCTATATAACCCTTTCTCAATACTCAAAATTAGTAAATTGTCCAGTACATGTATCTTTTAAATCAAGTTTCTACAACAATAAATATGCCACCAAAAGGTCAACCACACAACACAAAATTTCTACAAATGTTTATATAACAGAAATTTCAAAGTAATTACCTGAGAATTCTTCATTCTGCATTTCCGTCGGAGATAATTACCAGTAACCTTTGGCGTTGTTTCCATTTCCTATGCTCTTGTGGATCCACAGGCCTCCATTATCTGATATCCCTGCAAGCAATTAACTTCGTCACAGTACCATTCCATACCATATATCATTCATACAAACTTGATTACCAGTTCTCTTACCCCACATACCATCATCCATTTAATAATTTTGTCGTAGTAGCCGGACCTTTTATTATATACGCACTAACTCTACATCACGTTAATAATTTGAGGTCCGCTACTACAGTTCTATACTTTAACTACGATATTAAAGGTAACTTTACTACACACACAAAATACTAACAAAAGCTTTATTATTATGGTGGTCTAAATCAGTATTCAGCACTTGATTGAAGTAAAAGAAGAGAGCTTTAATAACTTTGCTTGGGTATTTATATTCTATTCAAACCCCTACTGGACCCGTTTCCTTTGAAAAGCTTATTTTCCAAAGCGGTTTCTAAAATTTTGAGCGTAACGTCGCTAAATTCGGAAAATTTCTCTCGTCCTACGTGCTGCTTTATTGAATTTGTTTTCTACCTTGCGTGTGTGTTCGTTTCAAAACTATTGGCCCTCGACCAATGACAAAGTTTTCTGTCGTCACCAAACTCTCCTAAGCGCTATTCATCCTTATTCTATACATGTTCGCTGTCCCTTCCAAACCCCATTTAAGTTGCAGAAAATCGATGTTGTCGACGTCCACACAACTCCACGTGTATGTCTTACGTACTTTCAATATACAACGCTGCTCTATATTTGTCTTATCTGTTATATATTACCGATTGTTTATTTCATTCTTCTTAAGATGTTCTTACCCTAGCTGTTTGTACAAATTACGGTTGAAACAATTTTATGAAATCTTATATTAATGTACGTGCAAATTCTTTGAACGTAACATTTACAAGCAGGTTTCCTGTTATTTATCGACCGTTTGAACATAACAATTCCTGTATGTTTGTGTTGTCGCATTCTCGGTTATGCGTCTCGTATGAGGCCCCTGATTCAGGCAAACTGTTTTGTCTCGTTACCCTCTGTGAGGTGCAGGTCCCCTACCTACACTTTACTCCTGAAAATGTCCGTCTAGGTTCCCAATTCTGTCGGTTATATCCAAAATTAGTCCCCGGCTTGTATAGTTGTCCTTCTGTTGTCGACTCTTACCAAATTTACCTGTCGTCCTTGATTCCGGGGTCGTCCACTGCTTACGTCATTATACCTCTGCAGGTACTCCAAAAACTCTCCCTGTCTACAATGTTTTGCAACGCTACATGTTGCCTAACCTCAACCTCGAAATGTCGTGAAAGATATTTGATTATTTGTCTGTCCATCAATGGTGGATTCAACTGTTTCGCTATGCTATACTTCCGTATAGCATATTGCTCCTACTTCCTGCAAACTCCCTTTAAATTTTCCCGTTATTAAATCGTCACGTACCTGGTCCTGTCGATGGTCACCCAGTGGTGTTTTAGAAATCGGTCCTCAAAGTCATTGTATGTGTTAATTTCCTGTCTTATCAAATTATACTAGGCTTCAGCATGGTCTTTCAGCAACGCTTTTACAATGTTGAGTTTGCCTGTTCATCAAACAAATTACTAACCAAACCTCTAATGTTTTAATAAAATTTGAGGATTCACCTTACTCTCCCATAGAATTTCAATTGTTGATCCAACGACATATTTCCTGTTACGAATCTAGGACCATCTCCTATCAAAGTCAATACATTTTGTTTAATTCCGGTCACATCTCTCTACCTACCTAACTGATCCCTACATGAGTCTCTCACCTCAGTCATTTTAACATTAATTTTATCTTCACAGAAGATCCTCACCTCCGTCCGTAATTGTCTTATTTCTGACCCAAACCTCTAATATTGCCTTATTTTTATCAACCCTATTTTCTACTTCCCCATTTTTATCGTTAACCTATTTTTGAAATCAGAAAATTCTTTGGAAATTTTTCTGTTTTATCTCCTAATTCCTGGCTCAATTGTTCAAATTTTCTATTTGAGTCCTCCCTAACCCCGCTTAATGTCTCACTCATCTGATCAAATTTCCTGTTAGATTCTTCCCTACTTAATCTCATCTCTCTAACATTCTCATCATTAATTCATTACCTTGTTCCCTGATTCCGTCCTCGACTAATCCCTACTACCTAAAGCTTCCTATTTTACCTGCTTTATCAAATAACGCACTGTCGTCGCTTCCAATTTCAACTCCTTGCTTTTAACCACTCCTTTCTCTGCATACGTTCAAATCATTTCCACACACACTTAAAAATTATTTATAACTTTAAACAAGACACACTCTCTCTCAGCTCCCAGTTTCCTAGAATAAAATGTTCAAATTTTATTTGGAACTCGAGCCTCACGTTTGGGTTGCCATAAAATTGCCGTGGAACCTGGGACAGTCTCTGAATTACTCGTTTCAGCTCCTAAAATCATTCGAGCCCCACGAATTGGGCGTCATAAAATTGCCGTGGAAGTCGGGATTTAGCTTTAACATCGAACCCCACTTACTGGGCCCATAAAATTAAAAAATTTTCAAAATTTTTACCTTTTATTAAGACGCTTTGAATTTTTCTGTTTCTGGCCAGCTTAGCAATCGGCCTTTTCTTGTATACCTAATTTTACATTCATACCTCTTTCATACTCACACACCATCAAATAAAATTAGCAAATAATACAACATCCATACAACTTTTTATTTATACCTATTAACGGATAAAATATATTTACATATGTTTCCAAACAGTTTGATACAATAATTATAAGCTCAATATATCGTATGTTTTAATGTCCTTGATTTTTAAAATGATTTTAAACAAATTTGATTAGATATGAGTAAATGGTCCCACATGTTACCCTAAATTGATTTCACACTGGAGTATTGTGAGCTCATTATAACTCAGTTTAGTTTGTATATGCTTTTTATACCTTGCATTAATTATAACAAATTTACAGACCCGTTTACCCTTTACAACACAATTTATATCCTGAATAAATTTTTAATATATTCTATATACACCCTTTCTCAATACTCAAAATTAGTAAATTGTGCAGTACATGTATCTTTTAAATCAAGTTTCTACAACAATAAATATGCCACCAAAAGGTCAACCACACAACACAAAATTTCTACAAATGTTTATATAACAACAGAAATTTCAAAGTAATTACCTGGAGAATTCTTCATTCTGCATTTCCGTCGGAGATAATTACCAGTAACCTTTCGGCGTTGTTTCCATTTCCTATGCTGCTTGTGGATCCACAGGCCTCCATTATCTGATATCCCTGCAAGCAATTCACTTCGTCTCACAGTACCATTCCATACCTATATATCATTCATACAAACTTGATTACCAGTTCTCCTTACCCCCCACATACCATACATCCATTTAATAATTTTTTTGTCGTAGTAGCCGGACCTTTTATTATATACGCACTAACTCCTACATCACGTTAATAATTTGAGGTCCGCTACTACAGTTCTATACTTTTAACTACGATATTAAAGGTAACTTTACTACACACACAAAATACTAACAAAAGCTTTATTATTATGGTGGTCTAAATCAGTATTCAGCACTTGATTGAAGTAAAAGAGAAGAGAGCTTTAATAACTTCGCTTGGGTATTTATATTCCTATTCAAACCCCCTACTGGACCCGTTTCCTTTGAAAAGCTTATTTTCCAAAGCGGTTTCTAAAAATTTTGAGCGTAACCGTCGCTAAATTCGGAAAATTTCTCTCGTCCTACGTGCTGCTTGTATCGAATTTGTTTTCTACCTTTGCGTGTGTGTTCGTTTCAAAAACTATTGGCCCTCGACCAATGACAAAGTTTTCTGTCGTCACCAAACTCCTCCTAAGCGCTATTCATCCTTATTCTATACATGTTCGCTGTCCCCTTCCAAACCCCATTTAAGCTGCAGAAAATCGATGTTGTCGACGTCCTACACAACTCTACGTGTATGTCTTACGTGACTTTCAATATACAACGCTGCTCTATATTTGTCTCTATCTGTTATATATTACCGATTGTTTATTTCATTCTCTTCTTAAGATGTTCATTACCCTAGCTGTTTGTACAAATTGACGGTTGAAAACAATTTTTATGAAATCTTATATTAATGTACGTGCAAATTCTTTGGACGTAACATTTAACAAGCAAGTGTTCCTGTTATTTATCGACCGTTTGAACATAACAATTCCTGCTATGTTTGTGTTGTCGCATTCTCGGTTATGCGTCATCGTATGAGGCCCCCTGATGTCAGGCAAACTGTTTTGTCTCGTTACCCTCTGTGTAGGTGCAGGTCCCCCTACCTACACTATTACTCCTGAAAAATGTCCGTCTAGTTTCCCAATTCTGTCGGTTATATCCAAAATTAGTCCCCCGGCTTGTATAGTTGTCCCTTCTGTTGTCGACTCTTACCAAATTTACCTGTCGTCCCTTGGATTCCGGGGTCGTCCACTGCTTACGTCATTATACCTCTGCAGGTACTCCAAAAACATCTCCCTGTCTACAATGTTTTGCAACGCTACATGTTGCCTAACCTCAACCTCGAAATGTCGTGAAAGATATTTGATTATTTGTCTGTCCATCAATGGTGGATTCAACTGTTTCGCTATGCTATACTTCCGTATAGCATATTGCTCCCTACTTCCTGCAAACTCCCCTTTAAATTTTCCCGTTATTAAATCGTCACGTACCTGGTCCTGTCGATGGTCACTCCAGTGGTGTTTTAGAAATCGGTCCTCAAAGTCATTGTATGTGTTAATTTCCTGTCTTATCAAATTATACTAGGCTTCAGCATGGTCTTTCAGCAACGCTTTTACAATGTTGAGTTTCGCCTGTTCATCAAACAAATTACTAACCAAACCTCTAATGTTATTAATAAAAATTTGAGGATTCACCTTACTCTCCCATAGAATTTCAATTGTTGATCCAACGACATATTTCCTGTTACGAATCTAGGACCATCTCCTATCAAAGTCAATACATTTTGTTTAATTCCGGTCACATCTCTCTACCTTACCTAACTGATCCCTACATGAGTCTCTCACCTCAGTCATTTTAACATTAATTTTATCTTCACAGAAGATCCTCACCTCCGTCCGTAATTGTCTTATTTCCTGACCCAAACCTCTAATATTGCGCTTATTTTTATCAACCCTATTTTCTACTTCCCCCATTTTTATCGTTAACCTATTTTTGAAATCAGAAAATTCTTTTGGAAATTTTTCTTTTTATCTCCTAATTCCTGGCTCAATTGTTCAAATTTTCTATTTGAGTCCTCCCTAACCCCGCTTAATGTCTCACTCATCTGTTCAAATTTCCTGTTAGATTCTTCCCTACTTAATCTCATCTCCTCTAACATTCTCATCATTAATTCATTACCTTGTTCCCCTGATTCCGTCCTCGACTAATCCATACTACCTAAAGCTTCCTCATTTTTACCTGCTTTATCAAATAACGCACTGTCGTCGCTTCCAATTTCAACTCTTTGGCTTTTTAACCACTCCTTTCTCTGCATACGTTCAAATCACTTCCACACACACTTAAAAATTATTTATAACTTTAAACAAGACACACTCTCTCTCTCAGCTTGCCAGTTTCCTAGAATAAAATGTTCAAATTTTATTTGGAACTCGAGCCTCACGTTTGGGTTGCCATAAAATTGCCGTGGAACCTGGGACAGTCTCTGAATTACTCGTTTCAGCTCCTAAAATCATTCGAGCCCCACGAATTGGGCGTCATAAAATTGCCGTGGAAGTCGGGATTTAGCTTTAACATCGAACCCCACTTACTAGGCCCATAAAAAATTAAAAAAAAATTTTTTCAAAAATTTTTTACCCCTTTTATTAAGACGCTTTCGAAT
The DNA here is from genome assembly GCA_036346225.1 of Platerodrilus igneus. NCBI lineage: Eukaryota > Metazoa > Arthropoda > Insecta > Coleoptera > Lycidae > Platerodrilus > Platerodrilus igneus. The sequence goes on from JARFIW010001273.1 coordinate 1,256,420, forward strand.
TTTATCTGTTTCCCTGGTCAGCTTAGCAATCGGCCTTTTCTTGAATACCTAATTTTACATTCATACCTCTTTCATACTCACACACCATCAAATAAAATTAGCAAATAATACAACAACCATACAACTTTTTATTTATACCTATTAACGGATAAAATATATTTACATATGTTTCCTACAGTTTGATACAATAATTATAAGCTGAATATATCGTATGTTTTAATGTCCTTGATTTTTAAAATGATTTTAAACAAATTTGATTAGATATGAGTAAATGGTCCCACATGTTACCCTAAATTGATTTCACACTGGAGTATTGTGAGCTCATTATAACTCAGTTTAGTTTGTATATGCTTTTTATACCTTGCATTAATTATAACAAATTTACAGACCCGTTTACCCTTTACAACACAATTTATATCCTGAATAAATTTTTAATATATTCTATATAAACCCTTTCTCAATACTCAAAATTAGTAAATCGTGCAGTACATGTATTTTTTAAATCAAGTTTCTACAACAATAAATATGCCACCAAAAGGTCAACCACACAACACAAAATTTCCACAAATGTTTATATAACAAGAGAAATTTCAAAGTAATAACCTGGAGAATTCTTCATTCTGCATTTCCGTCGGAGATAATTACCAGTAACCTTTCGGCGTTGTTTCCATTTCCTATGCTGCTTGTGGATCCACAGGCCTCCATTATCTGATATCCCTGCAAGCAATTCACTTCGTCTCACAGTACCATTCCATACCCATATATCATTCATACAAACTTGATTACCAGTTCTCCTTACCCCCACATACCATACATCCATTTAATAATTTTTTTGTCGTAGTAGCCGGACCTTTTATTATATACGCACTAACTCATACATCACGTTAATAATTTGAGGTCCGCTACTACAGTTCTATATTTTCAACTACGATATTAAAGGTAACTTTACTACACACACAAAATACTAACAAAAGCTTTATTATTGTGGTCTAAATCAGTATTCAGCACTTGATTGAAGTAAAAGAAGAGAGCTTTAATAACTTCGCTTGGGTATTTATATTCCTATTCAAACCCCCTACTTGACCTGTTTCCTTTGAAAAGCTTATTTTCCAAAGCGGGTTCTAAAAATTTTGAGCGTAGCCGTCGCTAAATTCGGAAAATTTCTCTCGTCCTACGTGCTGCTTATATCGAATTTGTTTTCTACCTTCGCGTGTGTGTTCGTTTCGAAAACTATTGGCCCTCGACCAATGACAAAGTTTTCTGTCGTCACCAAACTCCTCCTAAGCGCTATTCATCCTTATTCTATACATGTTCGCTGTCCCCTTCGAAACCCCATTTAAGTTGCAGAAAATCGATATTGTCAACGTCCTACACAACTCCACGTGTATGTCTTACGTAACTTTCAATATACAACGCTGCTCTATATTTGTCTCTATCTGTTATATATTACCGATTGTTCATTTCACTCTCTTCTTAAGATGTTCGTTACCCTAGCTGTTTGTACAAATTGACGGTTGAAAACAATTTTTATGAAATCTTATATTAATGTATGTTCAAATTCTTTGAACGTAACATTTAGCAAGCAGGTGTTCCTGTTATTTATCGACCGTTTGAACATAACAATTTCTGCTATGCTTGTGTTGTCGCATTCTCGGTTATGCGTCGTCGTATGAGGCCCCCTGATGTCAGGCAAACTGTTTTGTCTCGTTACCCTCTGTGTAGGTGCAGGTCCCCCTACCTACACTGTTACTCCTGAAAAATGTCCGTCTAGGTTCCCAATTCTGTCGGTTATATCCAAAATTAGTCCCCCGGCTTGTATAGTTGTCCCTTCTGTTGTCGACTCTTACCAAATTTACCTGTCGTTCCCTTGGATTCCGGGGTCGTCCACTGTTTACGTCATTATACCTCTGCAGGTACTCCAAAAACCTCTCCCTGTCTACAATGTTTTGCAACGCTACATGTTGCCTAACCTCAACCTCGAAATGTGAAAGATATTTGATTATTTGTCTGTCCATCAATGGTGGATTCAACTGTTTTGCTATGCTATACTTCCGTATAGCATATTGCTCCCTACTTCCTGCAAACTCCCCTTTAAATTTTCCCGTTATTAAATCGTCACGTACCTGGTCCTGTCGATGGTCACTCCAGTGGTGTTTTCGAAATCGGTCCTCAAAGTCATTGTATGTGTTAATTTCCTGTCTTATCAAATTATACTAGGCTTCAGCATGGTCTTTCAGCAACGCTTTTACAATGTTGAGTTTTTGCCTGTTCATCAAACAAATTACTAACCAAACCTCTAATGTTATTAATAAAAATTTGAGGATTCACCTTACTCTCCCCATAGAATTTCAATTGTTGATCCAACGACATATTTCCTGTTACGAATCTAGGACCATCTCCTATCAAAGTCAATACATTTTGTTTAATTCCGGTCACATCTCTCTCTACCTCACCTAACTGATCCCTACATGAGTCTCTCACCTCAGTCATTTTAACATTAATTTTATCTTCACAGAAGATCCTCACCTCCGTCCGTAATTGTCTTATTTCCTGACCCAAACCTCTAATATCGCGCTTATTTTTATCAACCCTATTTTCTACTTCCCCCATTTTTATCGTTAACCTATTTTTGAAATCAGAAAATTCCTTTGGAAATTTTTCTGTTTTATCTCCTAATTCCTGGCTCAATTGTTCAAATTTTCTATTTGAGTCCTCCCTAACCCCGCTTAATGTCTCACTCATCTGATCAAATTTCCTGTTAGATTCTTCCCTACTTAATCTCATCTCCTCTAACATTCTCATCATTAATTCATTACCTTGTTCCCCTGATTCCGTCCTCGACTAATCCCTACTACCTAAAGCTTCCTATTTTTACCTACTTTATCAAATAACGCACTGTCGTCGCTTCCAATTTCAACTCCTTGGCTTCTTAACCACTCCTTTCTCTGCATACGTTCAAATCACTTCCACACACACTTAAAAATTATTTATAACTTTAAACAAGACACACTCTCTCTCTCAGCTCGCCAGTTTCCTAGAATAAAATGTTCAAATTTTATTTGGAACTCGAGCCTCACGTTTGGGTTGCCATAAAATTGCCGTGGAACCTGGGACAGTCTCTGAATTACTCGTTTCAGCTCCTAAAAATCATTCGAGCCCTACGAATTGGGCGTCATAAAATTGCCGTGGAAGTCGGGATTTAGCTTTAACATCGAACCCCACTTACTGGGCCCATAAAAAATTAAAAAAAAAAAATTTCAAAAATTTTTTACCCCTTTTATTAAGACGCTTTCGAATTTTTTCTGTTTCCCTGGCCAGCTTAGCAATCGGCCTTTTCTTGAATACCTAATTTTACATTCATACCTCTTTCATACTCAAACACCATCAAATAAAATTAGCAAATAATACAACAACCATACAACTTTTTATTTATACCTATTAACGGATAAAATATATTTACATATGTTTCCAAACAGTTTGATACAATAATTATAAGCTGAATGTATCGTATGTTTTAATGTCCTTGATTTTTAAAATGATTTTAAACAAATTTGATTAGATATGAGTAAATGGTCCCACATGTTACCTTAAATTGATTTCACACTGGAGTATTGTGAGCTCATTATAACTCAGTTTAGTTTGTATATACGGTTACAAAGCTCCTAGAAGTTTCTCTCATTCTACTTACAATCAGCCAATCGAGACGATTTCCCCTGTCATAGGTCTGTCCTCCAACTTATATTCGTTGTCTTTATTAAAATCCCACTACAGCAACTTAAAATCGATATTGCGGTTAGCCTCTACAACTTATCGCGCGCTTTAGATGAGTTTTTTATCCAACATCTGTTATTTGTCATCCTTGTTTACTCTATGCTATTGGTATCTCGTCTTTACTTGCTTTCAAACCACCTGCTGTTTTGTAGCCATTGCTTCGACCGTTGACCAAAATTTTTAAAGAATTATGTTCTAACGTACATTCTGGCTTCTGGAATTTGTTTATTTGTCTGTCCGTCTTTCTATGAACTGTTTGCCAGTTTGAAATTGTACTTTCCCCAGTTATTTAACCTGTGGATTTCTTAGGATTTGGGTTTAACGAACGCTTTGTTAGTTTAAATAAACATATGCGTTTACATTATCGCTTTTATATAGACAGAAGCTCCCCCTTAATACTTGATATGCACAATTTACAACCTTCAAATATTAAAACTAATTATACTCGTATTATCTTAGAGTTTTTACATTCTACAAAACTTCCACACTATGCAAATGTAACATGACGATTTATTAATACACATGTATGCTATTATCCATTTGTTTTAAGGTCAAAATTAATTAATTTGGAGCGTAAATAATTTATTCCTGTTTTCTACATACACGGAACTTACAAAATTACTCTCTTGACTTATCTATCCTTCTTTACATATAATTAACACGATAATATACTTGATTAAAAATCATAGCAAGGTCATATTTTGCGAATGACAAAGATATCATTTTAAATATTTTTATATATTAAGAAAATGCGATAAAGAAGCAGTTTATTTAGTCAGTGATTTGCACATAGGACACTGTGGACATTTTTGAAGTGCACTGCATAAATGTATATCGGTTATTTTTAACGCATTAAAAACATGGTCCTAAAGAGAATTTTATTCATATTTAATAATTAAAGATTCGTATTTTAAATACAATATTTAATAACAAATGGAAGTGTTTCTATGTCCAAACGTGTCAATTTAATAAATTTTGACATTTAAGTTTATTGAAAGTACAAATTACTAAATGTTCAAAGTGAAATGTATTGGAAGATAGCGAGTAATTTCCGGAAAGTGTAAAAAGGAACAAAAATGTATGACGTACGATGCAAGATTGTATTTAAAGGCATAAAATGATTAGGCGTTTGTTGAAGGCCGTCACGAGCATGGCATTGTGCACAGTTGCAAAATTTGGGTAATTAATTTTGAACGCAAAATTTGAAGATTAAAGTTTGATGCAACAAATTAATGATTTAAGTAGTAATTTGCCATTTAAAATAGACTTTGTGCTGCTTAAACAATTCTAAAAGAAACTGGAACATTGACACTGATTTATAAAATTTGGGCAATCGTAGTATTTGGATTTTTGAAGAGCGGACGCTGGCAACAATTTCCTCTTTGACGTTATCCATATCCTCTAAAAATTTATACTGCTTTTCCTCTAATTTCGAATTTCATTTCCTCAATGGTATTTGTTAATTTTTTTAAGTCCAAAGTAAGTTTCTTGCTCATTTCTTTAAATATTTGTTCATTCTGTTCACTTTCTAATCTTTATCTCTCTTCCAATTTGCTGTTCTCTCCAAATTCCGCTCGTAACTCTTGAGTATTTTTGTCAAATTTGTCATTCATTACTTTGATACATTTCTCACCCACTTCTTTCATATTTTCCTTTGACCTTGCTTGCTTTATTCATTTCTTTCATATTCCCCTTTTGTTCTTGCATGCTCTTTTCATTCTGTTCACTCATTTCTTTCATATTTTCCATTTATTCTTGTATGCTTTGATTTAGATTTAATAAAAGAGTTATCGTTTTTGATTCCTGAATCTTTTCTTTCTTCTTCTTTCTTTGGTCTCTGGATTCTTCTTTTTTCCTTTTTTCATATAAACACTTTTCTGAGAACCAATTTCTACTCCCTCAGCTCTTAAACTCTCACGAACGCTTTCGTGCCTATTAAAGAAATAGGCCAAGTTGCTGTCGGTTCTTCACATAGAACCATGCAATGTCAAATTCGTCCAGTGGAATCATCAGATTTTTTACTTACATTTTCCACAATGGTTCTCCCTAACATCTGTTCAGATTTGCCAAGTATTTTGCTGCCTGCCCAGCATTCATTTTGTAATTTGAAACTCGCAGACTCACGATGGTTTATGCCGGGTCCAATTGATATATTGCTACGGGCAGACGTTTTCGCACATATTATCAAAGATGGTTATATTCCTGGCGATGGTGTTCATCCAGCAGGTATAAATACAGTATTTGGTTACGCTTTATTAGGGACCGTGTCCATTCCCGCACCTTTTCACTCATTTTTTGTATCTACAGAATCTTATCTTCATGACACATTAAAAAAATTTTAGAATTTGGAAAAAATTCATTCGAAAGCAAATATTTCTCGTGACGATCAACAAGCATTTTTGTGAACTATCAGGTCGCTTTGGTACTAGATTGCCTTTCAAGGACCCGACAAATATTCCCAAGTTTGAGGATTCAAAAGAAATAGCCGACCGTAGATTGTTATCGCTCAAACGCAGATTGGCCAATCAATCTGTACTCTGCAACATGTATGTTGCTTTTATGAATGATTATCTGAAATCCGGACACATGTCAAAAGTGTCATAGTCTTTAGATCCGAGTTCATTTTTTTATTCCGCATCATTGTGTCTTTAAAACAAATGACGACACAAAAGGTATTCGTGTGGTTTTTGATGCGTCAGCGAGGCACACAATGTTTCACTGAACGACTGCATACTTAGGGGAGCCAAACTTTAAGCAGACATTACTGCAATTTTACGTATTTTTCGTACTTACATTTTTGTTTTCTCATGTGACATCCGCCAGATGTTCAGACAGACTTTAGTGTGGGAACCGCATCGTAATTATCAATTCATTCGTTAGAGATTTATTCCTGAGTATTCTGTAGGTACACATCGCCTCAATACAGTGACTTATGGGATTGCTTCTAGTTCTTTCATTGCAATTCGTTGCCTTTCTCAATTGGCCAATGAAGATAAACATACATTTCCACTTGCATCGCAAGCATTACAATCAAATTTATATGTCGATGGCCTAGTCTGTGCTGGTCAAGATCCTTCAACGGTCTTGGAATTACGCCAGCGGCTTATTACTTTGTTACGGTTAGGTTGTTTCGAGTTACGCAAGTAGGTAGCTAATAATAGTACAATTTTAGAAGACATCTTAGCAGAACATGTTCGGTCAAACCCTTTGCGTTTTGATAGCGATTCATTTGTCAAAATTTTAGGCCTTCAGTAGCATTAAAATCTAGACAAATTTTCTTTTAAGGTTACGGCAGTTGACTCACCTTGTACAAAGCAAGCCATTTTTTTAGTGATGACCCGTATCTACGTCCCTTAAGTTTTTTAATCCCTTAACGTTCTTTGTCAAACATCTCATTCAGTATTTTTGAGGATTAGTCTTAGATTGCGATTATACACTCCAGAAAATGTTTGCACCCAATGGAAAAACTAAAAGGATGTTCTCTTGCAATTGTCTGGAATCAATATATCTAGATGTTTTTGACCTCCCGCATTTTCTCTTTGTCAACTTCACGCATTCTGCGATGCTACGGAACTATGCTATTGCGCAGTCGTTTATTTTATATTTGTAGATCAAGAAGTAAAAGTATCTATATCCTTTGTCATGGTCAAGTCCAAGATCGCACCACTCAAACGCTTCTCCATTACTCGATTATGTACCGCAGTACTACTTTTAGACTTAGTAGGTTTTATTTTACAGACTTGTCAACATCATGTATATATTGCTGAAATCTTTACATGAAGTGATTCTTCAGTCACCCTATCATGGATTTTTTCTTCACAACACAAGTGGAAAACATTCGTAGCTAACTGAATCACTCACATTCAGGAATGAGTTTCCCCGGGTTGTTGGCATGATATTTGTTCAGCTGATAACCCAGCATCTTTTCTAGTTAACGCTTGAAGTAAGCGGACGTGTTTTGCAGAGCTCCTGACTGCAAGGTTACGTGTAAGTTTTTATGTAGGGTTTTATTATTTATTATTATATTTTAAGCTTTAATATTTATTGTATTATACTTTTATTATTGTGTGGCGTTAATTTTAATACATAGGGCAGTAAATAAAACCAAAAACAAAAATTTTAACCGAATAAATAATAAATAAATCACGTTTTAACTTAAAATTTAACTGAAATCCGCGTTTTAAAATAACCAACTTAAATTTTGAGCTAATAAATTAAAAATCTACTAAATAAATAACCAAGATTTAATTCAAAATAATTTAAAAGGGCGTTTTAATAAATTTATTAAAAAAACCGAGTAAAACGTGCTAAATAGCGTAAAACCGGTAAATAAATCCGTGCGTCTATTAAAATAACAATTTAAAAACCGAAATCTAACCCCTTTTTGAATCAAACAAATAACTAAAAACCGTAAATTTTGAAATAATTTGAATATAAATATTTCATTTTTTAAGTACACGTGTATATAAAGATTTCAAAAGTAGATCTTTGGGTGTGATTAGTGGTGTAGCACTTGAAGGTCGAGTAAACACGGGGTAAATGCGTTTCCGGTACCGCATTACAATAGCGCGTGTTTTAATTAGTTTGTCTCTAAATTTAAATTTAAAGTCCAGTATTTTATAAATTTGTTTTTAAGGTAATTAGCTAGCTTGAATTTTAAATAAATATTTTAAATAAATAAATACAGTTTTGTTATAGTAGACTTTTAGTTGCGTATATTAGGCTTGCTATCTTATCTTGTCCTCTTTGTTATTTTGACGTTAGTGTCTATTTTATTTCTGATCAATTTGAAATTTTATTTGGTGGTTTAATATTTAAATAAATAAATAAATACAAAAAGTTTAAGAATCATTTGAAATCTAGGTCTTTTATTGGAGCAGCGTTTTTGTTCTGTACTTGTTGTTGTTTTGCCGTTTAGCTGTAAATCTTAGCTTCGAGTTTATTTAGCGTCGTCAGGGCATTTTGATCTGAGTTTTGTTTGTCTTTGTTGTTTTTGTTATCTGCTTTTTCAGCATGGTTGTTCATCGAGATGAAGAGCCGTTGCCGAAGAAGAAAAGGGGTGGTAGGTCGGAGTCAGTCAGGGCTGAGCAGTCGGAAGCAGGAGTGGTCGTTAAGGTCGGAGAGAAAGAGGTCGTGGTTAGGAAAAAGAAGTTAGAGTCGCAGCCCGACGTTGAGGAAGTCGTGTCGCAGAGGGAAACCTGGGTCTGTGGTGGTAGAGTCGGAGGGGCCGTCGATCCTTGTGTGTAGAGCCGAGCCTGAGTTGCCCGCAACGTCGAGAGGACAGCGTCGTGGGTTGACTGGCAGCAACAAGCGTTGCTGCTAACGAACTATACGAGCTAGATCTCTTGATGTTCCGTGCGAGAAAGGCGCACTGCACATAGGCGTGTCCCTGACACTTCGGCGACCATCACCGTAGACGACAGGAAAGGGATTCGCAACGCCGCGGACGAGTTCTGAGACGTTGCGAATCAGCTACTAAGGACGATTTGGGGTCTCAGGATGGTATGTGGCGAGGTGAAGGAGACTGTGGCGGAGATAGCAGTGGCAGTGACGCGCACTTGCAAATCGTGGTAGGTAGGGCAGGGGGGACCAAGAGGTGTGATGTCCTATGCTGGAGCAGTGGCTAGGAAAGCAGCGTCGACGGTCGCAGCTCGTGTCGACGCCATCCCAGGGGTGAGGAACGACGTCATGATGACTTTGAAGAGGAAGGTTGACCCGGCCAAGGATGGTTTCGTTGTTGTCGGAGCGTCAGACGCGTAGGGGTGACGTTGTTGTCGAGTGTGCTGGTAAGGAGGACGCCAGGCGTTTGTAGTCGACGGTAGGTGAGGCTTGTCAGGGTCTTACAACTAGGACCATCGACAGGAGGAAGCCGCGCATCGTGCTCCTTGGGATAGAGTGGAAGATGAAGCAAGAAGAGCTCCTGCAGAGGTTGATTGTTCAGAAACCCCGTTTCAGAGTAATTAGGTTCGAGGAGGAGGTGAAGGAAAAGTTCCGATTTGGTGGCAGGGGCTAAGAGATCCGTTGGCCAGCGTCGTTTTTGAGGTTAGGGGGTGTTTTTGTCGGAGGCAGTTAGTTTGGGTTGGCCTAGGGTTTGGGCTCGGGATCATTTCCCATTGACCCAGTTTTTTCGTTTCTACGAGTTCGGCCACAGGTCCACAGAGTGTAAGGAGCGGGTGCAGTTTTGCGGTAACTGCGCGGAAGTGGGGCATGAGTTCAAGAGCTGTAGGCGGGCAGTTTCTTGTTGTGTTGTCTGTGCGAGGTCGAACGACAGGGTTGGTAGCGTCAGGGTCGACACTTGTCATGATGCGAAGTCCAGCCCCACGATGCAGCGGTTGAAGGAAGTCATCACCAGGAACCTAGACTATGGAGCCTAGGCCATTAGGCGATGTTCCAAAAAGCTCGAAAATTAAATGTGCGCAAATTAACTTAGGCAAGGGAAAAGGGGCCACAAATAATTTCGTTAAATTAATAAACGAAAACAAAATCGACATCGGACTCATACAGGAACCGCACCTATATAGCCACAAAATAACATGTTTTGGGAGGGGGTTTACCGTCTTAAACGCAAACAGCGCAGCGGAATAATAATAAATAATGGCGCGTGTGCCGGAATTATATTAAATAATTTATCAAACGAGTTTCTAACGACAGCCGAAATTAAAACCGTATTAAATACGTGTTACGTGATTAGCGCGTACTTTCCGCCGGTCGACTCCCGGCGGGAAAATCCTCCAACAGAAGACTTAATCAATCAAATTGAAGGAATTCTTTGTAAAATTGGCAGCGATAAAAGTCTAATTATCGGGAGAGATTTTAATGCCAAGTCGCCACTATGGGGTAGCCCTATTTTTTAACGGAATGGGATCTTAGTGTGATAAACATTAATGATTCACCTACGTTTGAGGGGCATAGAGGCAGCAATTTTATTGATATTATTGCAGCCTCGCACGAGATATTAGAAATCATTTGTGATTGGAAATTAAGGTTGAACGAGGAAACTCTCTCTGACCATAAATTAATAAGATGGGACGTTGAAACCGAAACAAGCGCAAACGAGCAGCGAACTATATTTCCGCGGTTCTGTAATAAAAAAGCAAATTGGGAGCGGTTTAAAGAAAAATTTGGTGAAAGTATCCCTGCGCTCGAAAACGAGCTAATTAACTGCCGAGAGGCAGACAAAATAGAAACACTCAAAAAAATTTAAACGACGCGTCGTCGTACTCCGTATCGCAAAAAAAAACATTTAAAGACAGCGTACCCTGGTGGACCTGAGAACTAACCACCAAGCGGGCAGAAACGCGTAACCTAAAGCGCCGCTATCAACGCGTCTCGGGAGATATAAGAGAACAACGGAGAATAGAATACAATCAAAGTTACCGCGAATATAAGATATTAATAGAAGAAAATCGAACAAAAAAATTCAAAGAATTCTGCACGCGAAACTCAGAGAAAGAACCCTGGGCAACCGCATACCGCGTAATAAGAGGCAAACAACAGAAAATCGCGCTCGGAAGCATAAGAAAGACAAATGGCGAATATACAGAAGGTTTTAAAACCACGGCGGAATATATATTAAAGCAATCCTTTCCTTCGGATAATTCTGGGAGGATAAAGGGTCGCACGATTTAGTACGTCGGGAAGCTACAGAGGCGCAAGAAACAGGGGCCGATAAGGCATACCTAGTGTACGAACTCGTCAGGGCTCTTAGGAGGATGAACCCTAAGAGGGCACCGGGGTATGACGGAATCACTTCAGACGCAGCTCTGGGGGCGTGCCTATTAGCCCCGTGTGTGTTTGCCGGGTTGTTTAATCTTTGTCTAGAATGGGGCGTCTTCCCGCATTGCTGGAAAGTCCAGAACGTGAAATTCATACCTAAACCTAAAAAGGCGAATGCGTCAGACCCGGGTAGCTATCGTCTAATTAGCTTGCTACCGGTGCTGGGGAAAACTTAGATCACGTTATGGCTACTCGGGTTGAACACTTATTGCGTGACAGTGGAGGTTTCAATAACCGACAGTTCGGTTTTATGGAAGGAAAATTGACTATCGACGCATTAGAGTTCGTTGTCGGGAAATTAAGCAGGCGAGAGGTGCAAAGAAGTATTGTATCGTTGTTGTTTTGGACATTTCAGGAGCATTTGATGCTGCCTGGTGGCCATTGATTGTTTGCGAGTTGGAAAATAGGGGTTGTCCGCAAAACTCGATGTCTTTGGTCAAGAGTTATTTTTCGGGGCGATTGGCACAGGTAGAAATTCCGGGTGAAGTTTTGTCGCGCGAGTTGGAAGGGGATGCCCACAGGGGTCTTGCTCTGGTCCCACATTTTGTAAGTTGTTGTATGAGAGCATCTTTAGGGTCAAGTTGCCCACAGAATGCTCAATCGTTGGGTTTGCGGATGATACGCTTTTAATTGACAGATCGCGATTGTTAATGGATATGCGCACAAAACCGAACGAGGCGCTTAATAAATTACAGGAATGGACGCTGGCGGTAAAATTAAAGTTTAACACGGCGAAGCCAGAGGCGCTTTATTTCGGAAAGAACCCGGGACAGAGACCCCCTAGGTTAGAGCTGGGAGGGAAGAAAATACCGTTTAAAGAAGCAATTACATACCTCGGCGTAAAGATTGACGATAAATTAAATTGGAAAACTCACGTGCAGTACGTTAAAAGCAAAGCCAGCGAAATATCAATCAAAATTATGGCGGCTGCGAAAATAAACTGGGGTTTCAGGGTCGAATTGCTGTGGACGATTTATGCCAGAGCAATTGAGCCGGCAATGCTGTACACAGTTTCTATATAGGCGGAAGGTTGTAAAGTCCGGGAGATGCGTCCACGGAGGCGGTCCTAGTGATTAGTAGGACTCTCCCTATCGAATATGTCGTTAGGGAGATTAGAGATAGAAAATTGATAAACATAAGGAAAGGCGCGAAATTATCGAAGATATTCATCTTGGTAATAGGGAGGTAGAAAGAAAGATCGTTGTATCGGAGTTGGGGCACCCGACCGATATTAGAGGAATCAAGTGTGTCGAAGGCGATGGGGACGCAACGGGTATCAGAATTTACACGGACGGTTCACGCATGGATGACGGGCAAGCAAGCGCGGCGTTTGTCGAGTTTTAGCAGGAAAATGAGGTGTTTCGGTTTCAAATCAAACTCGCAAACTGGAGCACTATCTTCCAGTGCGAATTGGTAGCCATACCAGGGGCTATCGATTACGTAATAAACCCTGCGGGCAGAGATGAATATTATATAATCAGCGACAGTAAATCAGCGCTGACAGCTTTAACAAACATGAACACCTCGACAGACTTCCAGGCGGATGTCTGGAGGATAGCTCATACGGCGCTCAAGTTACGATGTATAAAGTTCTGTTGTGTTAGGTCGTACAATGGTAACGTAGGGATTGATAAGGCTGAAGAATTAGCTATAGGGGCCGCGACGGGCGACTTTTGGATATCACATTCGTTAATACCGAGGTCTCTAATTAAAAGAAAGCTGCGCGAAAAATCAATTCGATAATGGGAAGAGAGGTGGAACAATGCTGCCACGGGCAGGTTGACCCACAAATTCATTCAGAGTATAGTAGCGAGAGATAGAATCGAGGTGAAGCTTGACCATAAAATGGTGCAGCTGGTAACAGGGCACAGCGCCCTGAAAGCGTATTTACAAAGATTCGGTTTAACCGACAACGACCGTTGCGAATGCGATGAGAGCGCGGAAAGAGGAGAGCACGTGCTTTTCGGCTGCCCGCTGGAGGTGGCAACAATCGGGGGTTAGCTGATATGAAATTAGCAATCGCAGGGCTAGCACGGTCAAAGAACCTAGAGAAAGTCGGGAAAGTGGCTAACCAGAAGACGTTCTGGACAGCTTTTGCGAGATTAGACGGCGATAACCGTCTAAACCGAGAATTGGAAATTTTAGATTCTGACCTGGCGTAAAATGATACGAGTTTGGTAACCAAAACCTGTATTTAAATAATTATAAAAAATTATTATAATATTTACAAAAGTCCATATGCACGAAACCCCCATACCACTAATACAATCACTATAATCACTATCTAACCTTATACGCGCGGAAATCGGGAATAAATTAAAAACTTAAAACCTAATCCAGGCAATTAAATAAATAAGAACATATAAATCAAAACTCATTAAATTAAATCAATAATAAACAAAGGAATAAAATATTAAAATAAAATAAAGTAAAACCGCGCATCCCTCCAGGACTTAAAAAGTGAAGTGATAGTGATCGTGGCCCCCCAGGACGATTAGTGCATACCCACCGGAACTTTAACAGTGCATATCCATTTCCCCTTAGTAGTAAGTTGAAATGTATGCAGACGACCAGATCTTCGGATGCTAGAGAAATATACTAACAAGGTAAGAATAAAATTGTGGCGGTGTGCTCGCATAAGCATTGATTTATGATAATTAGTAGATTTGAAATAATTTAACGAGCACGTTTTGTACGTAATGACGTTAGCTATTATAATGCTTATGCGAGTTTACCTGATAATTTGGGTTATGCTTTTTGCATTTTAATGCATTGCTCAACGCTTAATGCTTATTTATATTTACATAAATATTTACATAAATATTTATATTTATTTTTATATTTATATTTTTGCCTGCTTTTATTGTTTGTGGCTGGATATTATTTGTTTGACGTTCTGCCGCCATTTTTGTGGCAGCTTATATATAGGAAGGAAGATTGTTTGAGAAGATTGTAATTGCAATATAACTCAATTGGGGAATGATAGGGGAAGCTAGGGACGGACTTAGGCTAACAAATTACTTAGACCAGGGAAGACGAATTTGTAAATTTATAGAGCTAGTAAAATAGCTGGATTCACTATTAATATATTGGCGTATTTTTAGAGAATTTGAATCCATTTTAAATTAGCTAGCTAGATTTGGATAGTTTTAAGTCGACCCTTAAGGTCGTACCGGTAAGCAGAGCTGGCAGCTGCTATTTGGCATTACGGATCTCTCTCCATTCATTTTTGCGTGTATCTCGTAGTTCGGGCACACTCCAAATTCAACGCTAGGGATACCATCAATTAAACCCTATTTTTAGTTTTTGTTTCAGTTGTTAGATTTTTATTTAGGATGTATTAATTCTGAGGTTAGAATAATTAGGAGCACGTTTACTTTTTGCGTTTAAACCCAATGTAGTACCTTCGGGTGGAGCATAGGGGACGTGGCCGCAAGCATAGCGGCCCTTTTTCAAATTATATTGATAACCCAGCAGACTCAGCTTCTAGAGACTTATTACCTGAAGAGCTTAACGCATGCTCCTTATGGTGAGCGGGGTCGTCGTGGCTTGAATTGTCATCGGATGTATAGCCTTCTACAACATTTGTATGCCTTTTATACCTGTTTCCTCAAACAATAGGGTATTAGAGTTAGTGCGGGATAGTAACTCGTTAACACTCATAATTCTATACAAAAGTGAAGACCGATGGACCTTTTTGAAAACCCGCAAGCTCTCGTTCGGTCACAGTGTACGTTCGTCATAGAGCAAACAGGCTTTCGGTAAGTACAACTGTGGTATGCGCTATTGTTACATCCTTCGCATCCAAAGTCATATTGGGTGGCCCTTTCCTATAAAACATTCCTTTTGTATCTAATCAAATTTCCACTTATATCAACCCGCATTACGCCTTCTTAATTAATTCCGCACGCATCAACTACTATTACTATTTAATATAAATTTGGAAAAGGTATGTAAGTGGACAGTGGTTGTCATTATGGAATCTCAATGTGCATTTTTCTTTCATTTACTAAGGTAATCACATAATTGTATCGTTTCCAGTACCTACCTAAGGTTTATTTAGGTATCATTGTCAATAAGTATTTTGAGAAATATTTGTTTATTGTTTATTGCACGTAAGATTGTTCGTTTAAAACGTAAACTAATACTGTCACTAATCTTATCAATACATATTTTTTTATATTAAGTACCCAATGAAAAGTTGAAAATCTTACAGTTTTTATTTACAGTTTTGCGTATCTTACAATATCATTACCTACAATAGAAATACAAACTGACAACCATCTCCAATATTTTGGGCTTTTTCTGCAAACTTTAACACGGGACCCTTTAACCTCTCAGTACGCCACTGATCATAATCACGTTAAACTACGCCATATTGACGAAAATTACAATACCCTATATACAAAAATTGATGAAAGCTTTCCCTTCACAATTACTACCTTTTCCATTATACATCAACGTATCCTGAGGCAGCTACCTATTTTCCTTCATTACACAACTCTGAATCATTTTGTATCTACAGCCCATTGTACGTTCGGAAATAATGAAAATGGTATGAATGCGCAACAATAAGCTCCACTTTTCAACGGGTTTCTAATTTCAACCGCAACGGTATTTACGCGACCCACTCTGGTATTTGTTTAACTAGAGTATTCTACTCTATTCTGGGATCTTAAGCAGAGAGTGCAAAATTATATATACATTCAAGATAACAGTATACACAGTTTTATTCGTAAGGGGAATATAAAAAAATTCCTTTTAGAATATTAAATTGCGAATGGCAGAGCTGTAATGAAGAGTTCTTTTGTCTGATAATTATTTAGACACGGGAGTGGAAGATTAAAACATTTTATACCCTTAAGAGTTAAATTGTGGTTTTTAATTTGAGCAGACTCTTTTATATTCATTAATTACGTAGGGTTTGCTTGTGGTTATTTTATCAAGTTATAATTAGCACGCCTTCGCCTTATGTCACAGAAGCTTTCGATGAGGAATCTGTTATAGCTACAAAAATGTATAACAACTGTTAATGGACTAAATGATGTGCTTTTTATAGCAGTTTCCCTAATGGTATTAAACTGTAATAAACTAAACCTGTACTGAGAAGACCCCTGCAAAACGCTTCGACTGCTCCTTGCGTTTAATTGTATATTTCCAGAACTCCGCTTTTATATCAAATACAATGAATACACATCTACACTTAAACATTGTATTATACTCATGCAAGTACAAGTCTTTAGTGATCGTTAACAGTAAAAACTATTTTAAAAAAATTATTTAATTTAATTACTTTTAGTGATCACAAAAGGACAAAACCTAATAACCAAGGACCTTATAAGAATGGACCAAGCCATAATGAAAATTTCTGGTATAACGTATGTCATGTATGCGTGCCAACATCGGATGGTGTTTTTGGACACACGCATTTGCGCTATCATCGTTAAACATATTGTGTGTTCGTATATAACCTCGTTTGTCTGGTCCCACAATGGGCGTATGTGTTTTATTATTAAACACTACTCATTTATCACAAAACAAAGTGAGGTTAGATTCTGTTTTTTGCAAAATTCTAAACTTTCCTTATATACTACTTGCAATATATGTATACTATAACGTCCTTGTATGTATATAACTAGAATCATTGCAAATTTATACATAATACAATGACACTGTAATTTAATTCAGTTATTCACACTACCTTGTATCAAATTATATCCATCTCTAGTTCTACAGTAAAAACCGCAAATTGTAAACAAAAACGGCATTAGCCTTTGCTGAATTCGAAGCAACGAATAAATTCATTGAAATGTTTTGTGCAAGAGTAAATATCCAATGTCCGGCAGTACGTTAAAATATTAGAGTAGGCGTTGCAAAAGCTTTCCCAGTAAATAGAATATCAATATTGCATCAAATGTAAGGTACATTTTACTGATTTCAGCCAGCACTGGCGTTAAGAAAGTTCATGTTGCCCTTATTGTGCATAGTAGAAGATGAAAACAAAAAAAGAATGCATTATAATGAAAAAACAAACTTAGTTGAGCAACGAAACCGTGCCCTCGAGCACGAAAAGGTTGATGCTTACCGTAACGCTACCGAGACAGACCAGAAAGAAATTGTCGGCAGTTGTATATGTGTGATTTTTAAAAACATTGTACTTGGGGATTATAATACCATCAGATTTTTAGTAAAAACCCACATTCCTATTGGTGAGGACCACATAAAAGATAGAAGATATATTTTTATGAATATTAGAAAAGCGAGTAGTAATGAACACAAATCCAAACCATGTTGGCACTATATTTATATAAGTATGACTGGGTCCATTCTTATAACGTCCTTGCTAATAACATATATCAACTTAAGAAAATAATAGAGTATTTAAATGTCATACAGAATAGTAAGAATAACTGCAGTATACTTACTTCTTTGTTTGTCAAGATACACTCGCTTGCGCACACTCGCACCCAAATGCACGCAGACGCGAAATACAGGTTGGGCCAAGCTATTTAGTTTTTTAAAAATATTTATTATACAGTCGCTAAACCTTATTACACAATAGCTAAACACTGTAATAAATTTATTTAAAGGTAGCAAAAACAATTAATTGAAACTATTGTACTCCGGCAGAGAAGCAATGCTAAAGCTTCGGCTGCTGGTACAAGTCTGTCTTTCTAATTTTATTCTCTGATCACTTTTTGGGTTTTCTCTCTTCTTAACAATATTCATATCACTTGACATTTAACCTATTCTATTAATCAGTAGATTACTTAAAACTATACATATTTTATTATCAAGATTTAGTGGTCGTTTACAGTATCCGGCCATTTACTTTAATCAGTATTGGAAATATTAATAATTCCTAAGCTAGACAAAGTCATAAAACGTTCAGTAAGGTTCCTGAAAAATTACCAGGGTATCTTAGTCACACATAAATTACATGAAATTATTGATATTGGTGTCAGAAGCTAAATACATAAAGTATACCAAACATAATCTTAATGGTAATGGTTGCTCTAATAAATCTAGAATTAAAATGACAGCTTTACTTCCTTTCAGTTTTATTATCAACTTATAATAATTATGATTTCCTAGCATTTTGGAACACTTAATATAATTTAAAAGCATCTTTACAAGGTGCTTGCAAAGCAATTTTACAAATATTATTTTATTCGCGCTATAAATTGCGAATCTGTAACTCGCGTGCACATCAAATTGCAATTTTCACAGTCACTGGTAGTAAAATATGTCGAGGTAAACTATTAAGAGGTTGTCCAGAATTACATTAGATGTAAATGTCTTCCCAGATTATCTGTTGGTGCTTGTGAACTCGTTATCGTTAACCCACTTTGAACCGGTGTTATATATATATATATATATATATATATATATACATATACATATATATTACAGCTATAGGTAAAATGTTTTTAAAGGCATAGATAATAACAAATAACTTGCGTCTATGTACTATCTTATTTACCAAAGTTTTATCTGTTACGTTGCGATGTATATTTGTTTTAACTATTAGTTATAAGTGAAAAATAATTTTTCAAGTAGAGCTTCATATTTAGTCACTGGTTACCTTGTTAGCTTTTCTTATTTTTCATAAAAATTTTAAAACTTAAATTTCACTTTTGTTCATCAATAATGAATACAATGTTGCATGGTTATAACTACACTATTTGTGTGAGTCTATTCTTGAGTTCAGACAGGAATATACAAGTATAAAACTTGGTGTCATATTTATAGGACACTGGTCTTATGCATATACTACTTGTACTTGTAGTGGTTGCGTATATTTCTGCAGTGAATATAAATTCTGGAGACTTTACGAAAGTTGGCATTTAGTGTGTTTAGTTTGTGAGTGCAATATGGATAACAGGCGGCTTTTAAGTGTAAAAGATATTGAAGCATTATTTGAAGATGACGAATTTTTTAAAGACTTAGAAAATGCAGCCAGTGTTGATATTTCAGTTTTACTACCGGATTCTGATGTTTTAAGCGATTATGATGAACGTAATGATGAAGAAACGAGTGAAATTGAAATGAACGATATTTTTGGTAATTTAGAAGTTCAGCTTCAAGGAAATAGTGTATATAACGATGATGAGAGTGTCACACGCGTCCTGGTGCAAGTCGCAGCCATTTTATTCCAGTAGTATAAAGGAAATGCAAATAGAGAAGAACAAGATTTAAAAAATTAGTGAAGAAGTACATCAAGTACATCATTCCTATACAATTGTTTGAAAAAGTGTTCTCTGATGATGTTTATAATTATATACAAATAGAATCCGAGCGATATGCCAAATCTATAAAAAATCTTAGTAATTTTACTGCAACTACCAATGAACTAAAAACTTTTGTTAGATTTTTACTGCTTTCTGGGTATTACATTTTGCCTTCTGGAAATTATATTGGAATACAGATGAAGACTCTGGAATACAAATTGTAAAGGAGTCGATGTCATGAAACACATTTGAAATTGAAATCTGTTTTCCACTGTTGTAATAATGATGAATGACCTGATCTGGCTGACAGGTAATAACGGTTCGCAAACTATTTTGAATGCGTTATTTGTTTTATTCAATGTATTACAGGTACTATAAAATTCATCCACTCATAACTAAAATAAATAAAGCCAACATTGGGGAGTATTTTTGACTTATCTATCCGTTGATGAGATGATCAGAAGATACTACTATCGTCACAATTGTGTAAAACAGTTTATACAATCAAAACCAATAAGATTTGGATACAAATTATGGTCACTCTGTAGCTCAGATGGATATTGTTACAAATTCTCTGTTTATGCAGACAAGGATAAGAATGCAACTCCAGGTATACTGCATGTTTCATAAGTTATTTTAGACCTTTTGGAAAATATTGAGAATCCCAACGATTATTTGGTATTTTTTGATAATTTTTTTACAAATTGTGACATACTAATTCATTTAAGGACAATTGGGTTTAGAGCCACATGTAATATTATTATTATGTTTATGGTAGTGATAAAGTTACTTTTGCATGTTACAGGGACAATGCGTGTAAATCAGATAGATAAAAGTCCTACGATGAATTCCAATGAACTTTAAAAAAAGAACGTAGCAGATTTGATTACGGGTTTGACCGAAACGGTAAAATCTAGATACTAAAATGGAATGACAGTAAGTGTGTTATAATGGGTACAAATTTTGACAGCATTGAACCTTTAGGAAAAGTAACATGATGGTGTAAGTCAAAACGAAAAAGGATTTCAATTCTACATCCGATGATAATTAAATCATATAATCAACACATGGGTGGCGTGGACCACCATGATTGGCTGATTGAAAAATATACTACTAGAATTTGAAGCAAAAAATGGTATTGGCCACTAATTACAAAAACGATTGACATGTCAATTGTAAATGCATGAATTCTCTACCGAAAAATTTACGGGCCGACTTCCTTACCTTGCTTAAACTTTCGAGGGAATGAGTGTAGCAACATTTTATTTAAAATTAGAACATACATAGTGTGGTACATAATATAAGATATGATGGAATGAGTCACTGAATAAGGCGAAGAGATAAACAACGAAGATGTCAATTCCCAAACTTTCAGAATAAGCCTTTGACATTTTGTTATAAGTGTGACATCATTATGTGTTGAATGCTTTGAACCATATCATATATATATATATATATATATAATTATATACACACACATATATATATATATATATATATATATATATATATATATATAAAATAAGATGTATCTGTAAACAAACTCTTATGAAAATAATAAGAGCCATTGACAAATACAAATCGGGCTGGTAGTTATATAGCCATTAACAAAACATTAGCTTTATTAATTCATAGGGGAGGAAACATCCACTGACCAATGGTTTCGGCTTGTTAGCCTCATCAGAGTGGACTGTTTCCAAGAACCCTATGAAGTAATCGAAGCTATTATAATGATATAATTTCGAAACAATCACTGTACTATGGCAAAAGTAAATAAAACCGCCATCAGGTGATAAAACACCAACACTACTAAAGTGTGGAAGTACAGAATTGAACCGAAACTACATAATAAATTTTAAAAATGACTATAAAAGTACGTTGGGCCTTTGAGATTTGCGGAATGTTACAGCAAAATTTATTTGCTAACGTAACAAACCTTCTCGTGGCGACACCCGGGTTCATGCCCCAAAGGCAATTCAAATAAACAAAGACTGGGAACAGTCCACTCTGATGAGGCTAACAAGCCGAAACCATTGGTCAGTGGATGTTTCCTCCCCTATGAAGTAATAAAGCTAATGTTTTGTTAATGGCTATATAACTACCAGCCCGATTTGTATTTGTCAATGGCTTTTAGTATTTTCATAAGAGTTGTTTACAGATACATCTTACTTCATATACATTTTTCTTATTGCGGACTGCAAATAACTTGTCTTTGTTTATTTGAATTGCCTTTGGGGCATGAACCCGGGTGTCGCCACGAGAAGGTTTGTTACGTTAGCAAATAAATTTTGCTGTAACATTCCGCAAATCTCAAAGGCCCAACGTACTTTTATAGTCATTTTAAAATTTATTATGTAGTTTCGGTTCAATTCTGTACTTCCACACTTTAGTAGTGTTGGTGTTTTATCACCTGATGGCGGTTTTATTTACTTTTGCCATAGTACAGTGATTGTTTCGAAATTATATCATTATAATAGCTTCGATTACTTCATAGGGTTCTTGGGAACAGTCCACTCTGATGAGGCTAACAAGCCGAAACCATTGGTCAGTAGATGTTTCCTCCCCTATGAATTAATAAAGCTAATGTTTTGTTAATGGCTATATAACTACCAGCCCGATTTGTATTTGTCAATGGCTCTTATTATTTTCATAAGAGTTTGTTTACAGATACATCTTATTTTATATACAATTTTCTTATTGCGGACTGCAAATAACTTGTCTTTATATATATATATATATATATATATATATATATATTACTCATATTTAGACCAGGGTAGAAAATTAAATAATCACATCAAATAATTTTAATCACCGTGTAGAAGCTTTGGGAAGAGGTACGCTTTATTAAAACCGTGAAGCATAAAAGGTTATTAGTTTCATTAAACATAAGAGATTTAAATCATGTACAAGACGCTTTATATCAAAAGAAACAGTATTAACAAGCTCTACGGGTAATGTAATTATTCCTAAACAAATGGAAATTACGTGCAAAATTTATATTAATTAACCCTATTTTAAGTAACCGGTAGTAAAACAAAGTGTACACATAATAATTAATATTTAACTTGTATTCGCTAAAAATGAAAGGATAGAAGTCAATTTTAATTGGAGTTAATTAAACCATTATTAATAATAAGCATAAAAATCTGTGAAAACCCAAGATTATAATACCAGAAAATAAAGCTCTGAGAATTAATATTATTTAGAACACCTGCGTAGTTTAAATATCACGTACGGCGAAAATTGTGTAGATAACAAATGGTTTCAAAGAATCTTGAAGAAACCGTGGCTTAATATTCACGAGAAGGTGCGATACGGGGTTATTTAACCCAGATAGTCCACATGGACTAAAATATAATCGATAATAAAGAATATCAATTTGCACCAATACGAACAGGTTAGAAAATGAAAGAGAAAATGCGTCAAGCAAAGACACATATAGTAAAAGGCGTGATTTAAGCAACGTCACGAGGGTCACAATTGGTTGAAAATAGGATGCAAATATCAGAGGTAGAAACAACGATTTCTGTACAAAATTAATTAGCTTTTCTCGGACATGTTTGCGTGCCGTGTGAGAATTTCTGAGTTTTGAATGGGGCGAGTGAAAATTCGTAAAAACCGACGCGCGAGCGACGGACTGGGAACATGGCATGAGAAATTCTTTAGAATTACCCGTTTTGGGGAACAGACAGACAGACAGGCTTTTTGCTATATATACCGAGGTGAATATGAATTTCGGCCTCTTAGACTTTTGACTATTCGATGCGTTAAAAGCTCTTACATCCGCGACTTGATTCAAGATGTTAAACAGTGCATTTTAGTTTGATAAAATAATTTAAAATTTTGCTCGTATATTTTAGTGATTCAAAATAGTTTGTTATTTACGTGCTAACATGAATGTACTTCAGTGCACTTAGATACAAGGTAATAAAATTTAGTATCACTGTACCAATTAGCAAAATTTACAACGACAAATGTATACACAAAAGTAGGCAGTTTTGGCGTATATTGGTGAAAGACGCATGAATTTCTTTGCTATTTTTCGGGGTGTTAATAATTAAATGGTTCAAATACGTGTCTGGATCCACGAAACAAGGGTCA
Organism: Platerodrilus igneus; assembly: GCA_036346225.1. Taxonomy (NCBI): domain Eukaryota; kingdom Metazoa; phylum Arthropoda; class Insecta; order Coleoptera; family Lycidae; genus Platerodrilus; species Platerodrilus igneus. The sequence continues at coordinate 1,280,302 of JARFIW010001273.1, forward strand.
GATATACACAGATGAGTTCCGGAAAAGCCCAGAAACAACTTTAAATAAATGGTGATGGAGAAAATTTTAAAAGCGTTGAGAATTAGAAGCCGTAAATATAATCCTGTTGGAATGGTGTGATTAACTAAAGGGACGATGTACATTGAAGCTACGAGGACAGTAACCTTCAGGTAAATTATACTATTTTGTTTGACATTTTGTGTGTGTTGAATAACTTTATAATTGATTTACTTTAAATGGACATTAGTGAAATTGTACTAACCATAAAATTTTAATTTTAAGATGAAATTTGCTTGTTTAAGTAGAAAGGGTATTTAGTATTGATGTTCTGAATTATGATGAAACTTTGGGTATGTCTTTGAGCTCAATTAGACGAACCTGGTTAATTAACGTAAAGGGGTGGTAGATGCTCCTTTATACTCAGACTCCGGTCTGCTTATATTGTTATATTAATTAGTAGGCATCCAACAAGGACTTTAATTCTGGATGCACGTTAAAGTGATAATAAAATTAATCTTGAAATTCTTTTAAAACTGAATTTTATGCTGAAATTTAATTTGAAAATTTAATGTATTCTGAATATTGATGTAAATAGAGTTAACGTTGATGTTTGTGGTAGGAATGTGTTGTTTAATTTTATGAATGAGGAGGGTTATAAAATTAGGTGAGCAGCTGAAGCGAAACCAGGATCACAGCAGTTTATGACGCCCAATCGGTGGGACTAGAATTTTTTTGTTGAAAGGACCCAGTTCCCGCATTCAAAGGAGTATATCACAGCAATATATATATTGCTGTGGTCTCTCTAAAAAAAATCTCGCCCCACGGATTGGGCGTCATAAGATTGCTGTGGTCTCACCAAAATTCGAGCCCCTTCGTTGGGCCGTACATAAGATTGCTGTGGATCGCGGGGTCAGTCTATGGAGCTCCCTAAAAATCTATTCAAATGCTAACGTTGGGCCGTCATAAGATTGCTGTGAATCCGCGGATTAAATGTTTAAGAATCGAGAGTGAGTCATTAACTACTTTTCAAAATAAAAAGTTCACAACAAAAAAAAACTTTTCTTACCCAGATTTCTGCTCAACTGTGCCTCTTCTTGAATAGCTAAATCATTCGTCTTTTCCACTCACACATCATTCAATAGAATCACAAAGAAATACAATAATCATACAATCTTTATTTACCGCTATTTACAAACAATTATTTACAGATATGTACAGTTTGGTACTCTAGTTACAACTTAGTAAGTGATATTTTTGTAAATTCCTTGTTTTAAAATTTTAATAGCAAACACATTTAATACAATAGGAGTAAATGGGCCCCAAATAATACCCTATATTTATTGCACACTGGAGTATGGTGAGCTCATAATAACCCAGTTAATTAATGTATGCCTTTCACCTTGCATAAAATTACTACAAAATTAATAACCTATGTACCCTTAACAATCCAATTTAAATTCAAAATGAAATTTAGTAAGCTTTACATACATCTTTTTCTCAATATTTAAAATACCCTAATAATTGTCAAGAACACGTATCTTTTCCGATACGTTAAATAACCATAAATAACCATCAAAGTTCACTCACACATCACAAATAATTCCAACAGTTTATCAAATAACAGCAAATTCAAATGAGTTACCTGGAAATGCTTCAAGCCTCCATCTCCTTCGATGATGTTCTCCAGGACCCCTTGGCTTCGTGATTATGCGCTCTGATCCTCCAGATAGATGATAACCTTAGTATACGCCGAGCTCGTTGCTATTAATTACCATTCCATCCCAGCATCCAAATTCACGTATATTATACTTTTGTTTATTGCTTTATTAGCTTGTTATGGTATTAGTTAGACCTCGGTTAAATTAAGGCACTCGACACTACTCACGTTAATATTATAATGCTTCCACTTACCATGTTATAAGTGCTAATACTGTTTTTACTGCATTATACAATTTTTCAATACTCACAAGCCTCTAATATAACGTCGGTTGATTATTATACGTAGTCTAAAGCGATGAAAATACAAAGGGAATCAACGAGAATCAAAAGAGAACAAGCCCCATTTTCTCCGAGTATTTATACTGTAAAAATGCCACCACTAGGCCCCACTTCACGCGAATTGCTTATTTTTAAAATCACATTTTTGCAAATTTTAATCTAACTGACTTAAAGCTCCCAGAAATTTACCTCGTGGCCTCGCTATATAATTTGAAAAACCGCATCTACCTGTCGCGTGTTCGTCTGTTGTAAAACTATCTATTTCAACCAATGATACAGTCCGGTGTCGTCATAAAACTCCGCCTGTAATATTTTTATCCTTGTCTTATGCATATTAGATGTCGTGTTCCAACCCCCACTTGAGTTATATAAAATCGATATTGCTGTCCGCGTCGCATGACCCCACGTGGATTAAATACATGCGTTTTAAAACCAATGCTTTTATACCCATCTTTATCTGTAGCATATTATTAATCGTGCATCTCCTCCTCCTTTTAGAAAATTTTGTTATTTTGTTTATTCGAAGCAACTGACGGTTGGAAATATATTCTATAAAACCCTCGTTATTATGCATATAACTTCGAAGAAGGTAACCTTTTCAAACATGCAGGTATTCTTAATTATCGACCGTTTAAACAACAATTCTAGGAGTCTATATTTCACGGTATTCAATACAAATGACGTCCTTGTCTGCTACCACGAACCATTTTGCCTTGGGATTGTTGATTTTTATACCCCGGGTGCGTTTTCTAATGCTATCACACCTTGAATTAAAATAAATTAAATTAATTATGCGTTTCTATTTGTTTTTAAAACTGGTTTTCTTTATGAACTTATTACTTTTCAATCATTAATTATTTGTTCGTTTAAATTAAATAAATGAAATAAATTTTGCGCGTACATAAAATGTTTATTTCTCTATACAAGGTGTTTGAAATTGCATTTCTTACCCCAAATTTACCCTTTGAATCCATAACAATGTTCGTCCTCGGTTCTACTCTACGTCTTTAAATCCTATACATCTTTTTATATATATATATATATATATATATATATATATCTCGGCTAGCTCGGTCTAATCAGCACAGAGTGCCTGACGACTGATTAATCCCTTTTATATCTAGCTCCTATCTGTTAGAATAATGTAAACGAAAGTAACCAAAATTTGTATAATAATCGAGAATATGTACACATTGTATTTTAATAACTTTTTACTTTGATTTTGTATTCAAAAATTATTCCCTGAATGAAATATTGATATTAATCTTATTACACCAAAATCAAACTTCCTCAAGGCCGGCAAAATACCACTGTAATTAAATTGGAGCACTTTTGAACGTTTAATTAGCCTTCTTTCTATTTGCATAAATTCTCGAAAGATTTTTGACGACCCTTACAAATACTTCGATATAAATAATAGCAAATGTTAAAAATTGAAATACAGTCTTATGTTAATAAAGGATAATATATCTCTGATCTGCGTTTTTCCTGCTTGTTTCTAAAAACTGCCTCTGTATGTGGATTGTCAGCACCCCTGGATTGTTTCCAATTTGATTCTCTGGTACAGCTTTTTCCTGTCAATTTGATTCTTAGCGTAGTTGCCTTAACTTGTTGACCAGAATGATTACTTAAATTTGCTTGAGTTTTTCCCTTCAGATTTATCTTAGATTTTGTTTAGTTCTATTTTAATTATTAGAATTACTTGTAGTTACTATGAATGACTTGGAGTTACTTGAAATTCCTTAGAGTTACTTGCAGCCCTAAATCCTTAAATATTAGAATTAGATTTAATTAACAATTCACCGTACGTTTTAAAAGTAAACGGCGACATTTGTTGTATTTATTGGCACTTGAATTTCCACTATTATATCATTAAATTATTTATTTTGACTAAGTTAACTTTACGTAATATTCTACTTTTAACTGACGTAGTTAGTGCCTTGGTCACAGAAATACCCGTTGTTTACGAAGTCCGCGGTATTTATAAAGATTCCACCTCCTATTTCTCCTATTGGTTTTATTCGTGTGTTTGTTGATTAAAGCGTTGCACTTTGCGCTACCATTGCGAGCCTTAAATTTTCTACAAATTTCCTGTCAAGGTTCTTGTTAAATCGTTTAATTTCACACGTAGGCGTTTATTTTGTATAACAAATTCCTCAGAATATCCAAGTTTATATTCCATTCTGTCACGTCCTCATATTTGTGTTTGCTGTTATTCAAATTTTTATCATGTTGCCGAGGGTCTGTTGTTTGTTATTTAAAAATCCAGATATGTAGAGTTTTATGTGGGTTTACAAAGGAGCAGATCACATAGCCGCTTTTCTATTATGACGTATTTGAATACGTTTATGCGTTAATATTTTAAATGACTTTGTAGCTAGTATGCCAGTTTTTTTATCTTTACCGATTGCGTGTTTATTTTAATAAAACTCGTGTTTAGGACGTTATTTTTGCGTTTTTCTTTTCAATCTTAGACTTGTATATTTACTTTGAAACGTATTATACGATGTACAGGTTATTATTCTTGCTAAATTGGATCTGGTTATTAAAGGATGAGCTTCCTTTTATGAGTTAAAATTAGTTATGATTTATATACAGTGTGCTTGCTATTGACTTTATGTAAAATTGTCGATTTACTCCCATATAATGATGGAATTGTTTGGTTTTTAAACGTTAATAGTATTTACATGTATCCTACGACCCTTATGACTTAATATACCCTTAAATTACCTTTTTATAATAGCTATATATATATATATTGCTATGTTTCCTTGTATTAGAATCGAGCCTCAAGAATTGGGCGTCAAGGAATGCTGTGAAACCTACAAAATCCGTGAACTACGCTTTATAATCGAGCCTCACTTTTGGGCGTCAAGAATGCTGTGAAACCTACAAAAAGCTATTCATTACCTTAACTGTGTTGGTCCATTGACTTTCTTCCGTTAATCGCCTCGGCTGCTCCTCTAGATAGCTTTCATCCTCATACATAAAAAAACAAACACATTCCTACCACAAACATCAACGTCAACTCTATTTACATCAATATTCACAATACATTAAAATTTCAAAATTAATATTCAGCATAAATTTTAATATCAGAAAATTTCAAAATTAAATTTATTATCATTTTAATGTGCATCCAGAATTAAAGTCCTTGTAGGATGCCTACTAATTACTATAACAATATATGCAGACCTGAGTCTGAGTACAAAGGAGCATCTACCACCCCTTTACGTTAATTAACCAGGTTCGTCTAATTGAGCTCAAAGACATACCCATATTTTCATCCTAATCCAGAACATCAATACTTAATACCCTTTCTACTTAAAAAGCAAATTTCACCTTAAAATTAAAATATTATTGTTAGTACAATTTCACTACTGTCCATTTTGAGTAAATCAATTATAAAGTTATTCAACACACACAAAAATATCAAAGTTCAAACAAAATAGTATAATTTACCTGAAGGTTACTGCACTCGTAGCTTCAATGTACATCGTCCCTTTTGTTAATCACACCATTCCAACTGGGTTATATTTACGGCTTCTGATTCTCAACGCTTTTAAAATCTTCTCCATCACCATTCATCTAAAGTTGTTTCAGGGCTTTTCCGGAACTCCTCTGGGTATATCTGACCCTTGTTTCGTGGATCCAGACACGTTTTTGAACCATTTAATTATTAACACCCCCGAAAAATAGCAAAGAAATTCATGCGTCTTTCACCAATATACGCCAAAACTGCCTACTTTTGTGTACTCCTTTGTCGTTGTAAATTTTACTAATTGGTACAGTGATACTAAATTTTATTACCTTGTATCTAAGTGCACTAAAGTACATTCATGGTAGCACGTAAAGGACAAACTGTTTTACATCACCAAAATATACGAGCAAACTTTAAATTATTCTATCACACTAAAAACCACTGTTTAACGCATTGAATCAAGTCGCAGATGTAAGAGAGCTTGTTCATATTCACCTGGGTATATATAGAGGTTAGCCTGTCTGTCGGTCGAGTCCTCAAAACGGACAATTCTAAAGAATTTCGCATTCTCGGTTCCCATTCCGTAGCCCGGCATGCGATTTTTACGAATTTTGCACTCGCCCCAGTTAAATCTCAGAAAATTTCCACACGACACGCAACGTCTGAGAATACCTAATTAAATTTTTATACAGAAATGTTATTTTTACCTCTCAAATTTTGCCTTTTACTTTCAACCAATCGCAACCCTATGACGTTGCTCTACTCACGCCTTTTACTATATGTGCCTCGGTCTTGCGCATATTATCTGTCTCTATCTACCCTGTTCTTATTAGTGCAAATTGATATTCCTTATTATCGATTATTTCAGTCCATGTGGACTATCTGGGTTAAATAACCCCGTATCGCGCCTTCCCGTGAATATTAAGCCACGGTTTCTCCAAGATTCTTTGTAACCATTAATTATCTGCAACATTTACGCAGAATGAGCTTATTTAAAAATACGCAGGTGTTTAAACATCCTACTTCTAACTAACCCCTCTACGATTTGCATTTTATTGGGTTTTTACAAGTTTTTATAGATATTATATGTTACTAACGGTTCAATTAACTTCAACTAAAATTAATACCCTTTAAATTTTAGTGAATCCTAACTAAATATTAATTATTATCTGTACGTTTTGTTTAATACCGGTTACTTAAAATAGAGTTAAATAATATAAATTTTGCACGTAATTTCTCTTTGTTTCTTTACGTAGAGCTTTTTAATACTGCTTCTTTTGATATAAAGCGTCTTGTACATGATTTAAATCTCTTATTTTTAATGAAACGAATGAATTTTTATTCTCCACGGTTTTTTAATAATAACGCGTATCTTTTCCCAAAGCTTCTACACAGTGATTAAAATTATTTGATGTGATTATTTAATTTTCTACCCTGGTCTAAATATGAGTAATATATATATATATATATATATTTATAGGACAGCTTTTTTCTTGAAAACCATAAACAGCAAAAAAAATTTTTGTATAGTATCCTTTATAATGTATCTAAGATTAAAAGTTAATAAAAAAATGACAAGATCTTTGTTTATTTTAATGACCGGTACTTACAAGAACAACGAAGTTTAGTATATGTCACTGACCAAAAGGTATTATTTAAAATTTAAAAAATTAGTTCAATGTGGTGACTGCCACAGTGTACTCTACATTTTTAAAAAATGCTGTAAATCCAAAATTTCAAATGGATTTGAAAGAGGCATTATAAAGGAATATTTTTTTAAACATTCATATCATCCACTTTCAAATTTTGACTTTCTCTTGTATTTCGTTAGTTTTTAGCTGTTCAGAATGTCCTGCAATGCCTCGCAGCACTTAATTATCTTTTACAATATCTGGTGCAAGCAAAAGGTATAGTCTGACATCGATTTTCTAATGTTCCTATTGAATTGTTTTTTCCTAACACCGGGAGGCTTTCATTCATTGTTTACTTATAAGACACCCCTTGGTGGCTATAAAACCATTAATATGTTTCCGTGTAATCCGAATTTGATTTGTTATGGCATGGTAATAAAATGCCAATTATGAAAATATTAAGTGGATTTATACGCAGATGGCTGGTCGTGCTGGTCCATGAAAACAAATACTTTATAACATAGCAAAGCAATGTGGATTTACCGTCAGCCATGTCTAAAATGTGTTCTTTTTACAAAGTGTTAAATGACTATTTTGAACATATGACCTAAACAAGCTTAAGCTGTAAAATGCAAATGCTGGTTTATTTCTTTAGACTTAGTTTGTCTTGTGCAAGTTCTGCGATGCAATAGAACCATTACAGTACAGTACAAAGAAGTTATATAATTTGCTTCTTATTTATGTATTTAAAAAATAACATCTGAAACCATCCCGAATTGTTCCTTGTCGTCCTTATATAAAGCTAAAGGGTAAAATACGATTTCCACTAACATTTTAAGTATGTAATACAACTCACCTGTTTGTTTTTTTTATAGGGAGGAGAGATTTGTGTATCGTAACGTGAACGTATGTGTTGATGTCATCGCGTTGGACGATGTCTGAACTGATTGACATTCTTGCAATATATTAATTATTTTTCTAGCTTATTATATTTTTTAAGATGTCGGATATTGATTTTGACTGTGATAAGTGTTCAAGAGCCAGACTACAATCCAATTGCTTCAAGCAAGTGAGAGTTTTAGCGACGTAATCCCAAATTTTTCGGAAAGTGTTTGTAATGAACATGATTTTCAGCAAGCTGCTCATTAACCTTCTGATAAAAAATTTAAAAGTAAATTCACCACATTTCTTGATTTTAGAGCAATTAGTAAAAACAAGAAAGTGCACGTTGTGAAAGAAAAAAAGTAAAGACTGAATATAAAGTAAAGATTTGATGTACGACAACTTAAAGAAAACACTTACAACGAGAACACCGAAAAGAATACCAGGCACTCTAGCCAATTCAACATGAAAGCAGCACCAGTAGTGGCAGTGGAAGTGGAATGCCGAATAGATTTTCTACACGCACAAATACAGCAAAGGTAAGTTATAATAAGGGGTGGTTTCTTAGAAATAATAATATGCGTTATTTTTATAATGCTCTTTGTTCATTTCTCACTATCTAGCTCTACATGCCTTTTTCTACCCTTAACTTAATGCTGATTAAAGCATAATTAAATTTGTTAAAAGGCAAATTACAAAATTAAAAAAAGTGGCCAAAACTGCATTTTTTACTGCAAACAGAATTAACTCAAAATTCTACGAAAATTCAGATAAATAATAAGAAAAAAATTTAAACTTAACTGTGTTTTCAAAATCTTTTTTCTACTGCCGTGTGAAAATTGCCAGTTTCGCGAACGAGTAACAGTACGTGAAGTGCGATTTCACACACTGGAGTGTAAAATACAATGTAATTCTTATGCAATTTACTTCAAGCACATTTTCCATAAGAACCCATGTACTTTTACGCACTGGTTAAAAGTAAATAGGTTGCTGGACTTATTTTGTTTTGATAATATTTTGAAATATCAAAAGCAATATTTTAATAAGTGCATTTGAATCTAAAGTCGTAGAAAAAGAATAGCGTGCAATACGTGTGTGAAGTGAGTTACACTCGTTCGGTTTGCAACACTTGCTTTCCAGCTCGCGTCGTAAACTCTTCACTCGTGTATATACAGTAACTTCACACACTTGTTACAAAAACTATACATAGTACATACATCAATTCAAAAGCTATCGAATTTTAAAAATTTTGAGGAGCAAAGACAGGTACTGACAATAATAATTTTCAGCATTTTTTTCAACGCCTATAGATGTAATATTAAGAACAAGTCATTGTATACATTCTTAATGCGAAATTTGACCAGCAATCTAAATATGTACATGTATAAGAAAAGTAAAGTTGAAATAAACTTTTAAATTTGGGCTGGTTCTTACTTTAATAACCAACCAATTAAGTCGAAATATTGGTAGTCTATATATTCATATTAAAATTGTAACGTAAGAGTTTAAAAAGTGCGACCTGTATCGAATTAGTAAAATTTGCGCGCTTATCTGGAGGACAGACAAACCGATATGCTTGACTTAGTTTTCGTCCCTCTTACTTTTTCCTTAGACGATCTTTTAAGGCTATTCAAAAATCCTATATAGGATGTACAATGTTAACAAATACACACTGAATTAATAAAAAATTGAACATAATGTATAATAGGAAATGTTAAGTGTGCGGGTTCGTTGCATTGGTCTGAAAGTAGATGTCTAATAATAAACTAAACAATTAAATCAGAACTATCCTTTTCTAATTTTCAATATGCACTTAAAGTAGCGTCTATTTATCGTTTTGTTAACTGATGTATGCATTTTAATTTAAGTATCTGTAAAACAAGATCAGGAAGGTAGCTATAAGTGCTACGTAGGTTCGATAGCCACTAAATACTTATCTTTTTCATTTTTTGACAATAAAGCAACTAAATAGTTCTTTGATAGCATTCAATCAGGAATAAAACTCCCTGGACGAAGGGCTTTGAAAAACATGATGCTTTCTCGATTCTAGGATCTTCAAAACAAGGTTTTAAAAATATTGCAACACAATAAATAAAAAATTTCTTTTACAATAGATAGATGGATTGCAATAAATAGCAAATCCTATAATAGAATAACTGCTCAGTTTATTGACAAAAATTGGGAGCTACAGTCGATAGTGATAGATTTTGTACCATCTCATGGTCAACACACAGGGCAAGCTATCGCCAAACTATTTTCTGATAGTTTAAAAAGCTATGGTATTCAATCAAAATCCAAGGCATAACTGTGGATAACACGACAGCCAATACTTTCTTTATGAGAGGGCTGAAGGTACTTCTACTCTGTTTTGACGATATAAACCAGCATTTTCGATTTAAACCTGTCTACTCAAGCTATGCTGAAGAACTCGAATCTCAACTCCACAGAAGGAAAAACAGAAACCGAATTCGAGGGCGAAGAAAGTGAAAGTGATGGAGATAATTTTGATAACGATGAAACAAACAATGCAAGCAATTGTATAGCAAAAATTCGTCGTCTATTCAAGAAAATAAGAAAATCCAAATAGTTTAATAATCGTTTCAGAGGTGCTTACGAGGTTACTGGGGCACCGATCGGAATAACTCCTATTCTGGACGTAATCACCAGGTATAATTCTACGCATGATATGTTAGAGGTCGCGCTAAAATTATAACTAGGTATTGTGTGTTTGTGCAGTAGTGACCGTGCTTTGAAAATTTTTAATTGAACTGAAAATGAGTGGTAAATTGTAAACGCGTTAAGTTTTTAAAAATGTTAAAAAAAGGTTAGTGAACTATTATTGGGAGATAAGTACGTTACATTTCCTTCTATTGGAATTGGCATCCACATAATGGTAGATAAAGTTGACGCCACCACAAAGACATTAAATGATAAGATAGATCGTTCTACTATCGATGAACAACTATTAGATGCTTATCAAGCCTTAAGCGATAGGTTACTGAAACATTATAGGCTCACTAATTGACTTTATTGTGCTGTACTGGTTTCAAATTCTCGGTATAAAATGGAAATTTTGAACTTACAATTTGGGGTAAGGCTTTATAGCAAGAATCGTTTTCTACTTTTGAAAATTTATTGAACCAATATGAAATGGGTAGAAACTCTACAGAGGTTTTACCACTCTCGAAGTCTCTGGAAGATAGTGACCAAGATGATTTTGATATTAACGTTTTATTCAGGTCAAAACGAGCTAAGATTGATGATTCACCAGCAAGCAGCGAATTACGTAGTTATTTGAATGCTCCTCGTTGTGATGACCTGCAAGATATTTTAAAGTGGTGGAAAAATAATGAAGAGCTCTATCCTATACTCAGCCACACAGCCAGAGATCTTTTCAATATCACAGCTACGTCTGTTCCCGAGGAACGATTGTTTTCAAAAACAAAATTAGTGATTAGAAAACAACAAAATCGGCCTAATAATGAATCCGCAAAAGTCTTGTGCCTGAACTGTTGGGTGGGAAGCAAATTTTTAAAAACTTTTGACATGAATTAGAGATTTGTATCGAACTAGTACTGTATGAAATCGTTTTTATGGTTTTGATTTAGATTAATAAAATTTTTATACATACAGGGTGTTATTTAATTGATGGCTGAAAATTCCGGGTATTATTCCCTGTCCTATTAAATTTTTAAAACTAAAAGTTTATTTACCCAACGCTTGTCTTAAACTGCTTTGCTTTTGAGATACACGGTGTTGAAATATTCTTTTTGGTTTCTGGAGGGAGCGCTCTTAAATTTTATAAGTACGATTTTTCCAATATTAGCATAATATTGTCTTTTTACATTTTGGTCAAATAGCAAATATTATGAATCATATGAAAAGAAGTAGTTTTAGATCACCCCAAGTATTAGATTTAGCTAAATGCGCGTACATAAATAGGTAACTATTTTGCAAATATCTGCTAAATCGTGAATAATGCGAAAAGGAAAATATGGATTCTAAGCGTGCCAGACAAAAAGTTCAGTTTCAATGCTAAATAAAGTATGTGGGGGTAGAATTGGGTCTTACCAAGAAAAAACGCTCTTCTGATTATTTCAAAACCTAACAAAGCAAGGTTGTTTCATAGCAAAAATAGTAATAACCATATCTTTCAAATTTGAGACCATCATCTCCAGAAGACTAGAAATTACAGAGAAACAAATTAAAAATTAAAAACATAAAATACTTCAATACCTGGTATTTCGAAAGTGAAGCAGTTTATAACAATGTGTTGATAGAAACTTTTAGTCTTATCCAATAGGCTAGGGAATCACATCCTGCATTTTTAGCCATCAATTAATAACACCCTGTATTTAATTAAATTATTATCAAATACTCAACGCCAAATTCTTCAAATGTATGTCGCAATAAAAATGCACTGTACCATGTCGTCAAATAAATGTACATAAACCATTTTGTACAAAAAAATTTATAACTGCTCGCTACCCTCTATTATAGTCATTATATGCAATATTGATATCTCTTATAGTTCTTTATGAAGACCTATAAGATTCAAGTTTCATGCACCGTGCAACCGTAGTATCATAATTTGGACTGAAAAAGTTATTGTAAAGCAATAAAGAGAAAAAGAAATTAGCATTCAGCTTTCGAGCTTAGCTCGGCTCGGCTCCAATTCAAGCCGAGTTTCGAGCCCTTCGAGCCGAGCTTGAGACTGCTACTTTCGATCGAATCCATCACTGATTTACTACTATTATTACTATTTAGTATACATTTGAAACATATATTACTGTACATTGATAGTCATTATAGAATTTCAACGAGCATTCCTGTCTCATTTACTCTGCTAATTACATAACTGTCATTATTTCGTTAACTATTCTACACTTATCTAGGTATAATTGTCAGAGAGTTTTTTGAAAAACAATTGTTTAATGTTTATTGTAAATAAGGTTCTTTATTTAAATGTACTCGTAATACAATCCTGTCAATAATCTTTTTAATGCATATTTTGTTTGCGCTAGTATACGCAATAAAAAGTTAAAAATCGCAGTATTCTTATTTGGAGTTTTAGGTATTTTATAATATTATTACCTACGTAATGAAATACAAGCTGTAAACATCTACAATATTTGGGCCCGTTAACCTGTAAATACCCTACTGATATAAAATGCATGGTATACTAGTTATTATCCTTTATAATAGAAACATGGTTCTCTCGTAAAGTGTGACACTGAAATACAATTCTTTTCATACTTACTTCACTTGTATAAATTTTTTGCCTCGTACGATTTCTAACGCCAACTTCTGTTGTATAGTATTTGAACCACTGTTGTCTTGCACTATTTTAATTTTAATTTAAGGATATATTTTACTCGTAAATTTTAATAACTTTCATCTACACAATATGTAGAAAATTACGACGATGCCCTAATACAAAAAAAAAATTCATGAAAGCTTTCCCCTAACAACCAGCATTATGCTATCACCCTTCAACGTATACCGGGGCAACCGTATTCATTTAAGAACTTTAAATTGCTTTGAATCCGCAACCTATTGTGCTTTCAGAATAATGAAGCTTTTTAAATACTAAAGGCAAGCTTCACTTTTTAAGTGTTTTCTAATTTTAGCTGAAATGTTATTTGCAGTATCCAATATGGTGTCTTTCAAACCAAAGCATTCTACTTTATTATACCATACTTAGCATATAATATAAATGTAGATACACTTTCAAGGCAGTATTATTCAGAGCAATATGCACCATAAAAATATTTTATCTTTTGGAGATGCATAGCTTATATGTGAGGATTTGCAGTTAAAAACTCTATTGTCAGATAGTTTATGTGGATACGTCAGTCAGATTTAAACGTCTTATATCGCCAAGAGATAAATTGTTCGACTTTAATTTGCAACAGACCCTTTCGTATGATTTGAATTTCATTACTACGCTATAGTTAGCATGCAATTTCTAGAATATAATGCGAGCGTTTGAAGTAAAATCTGTTTTATTGTGCTTTATCAAAAAAATTGTACGAACAGTAGCATTGTTCTAAGCAATAATCTGTTTTTTGTAACGATAAAGGGGTGACTATGTAATAATTTTCATGCATAAACAGCTAAAGAAGCACCTGTAAAATATTACATAGACTCAGGGCCGCGCCCAGGCTTTGTAGGCTGTGGAGCAAAATACATTAAGGTGCCTAGTAATTGTAGGCGAAATTTCTTTAGGGGAGTAGAAGCGTGTTGCTTGCATCTAAGCTTTTATGACACTTACATTTTTTCACAAAATTGTACCTTTGTTCTTTACTCTGTATTATTATCAAAAATTTATGCAAAATTAAAAAAATTGCGTAGCTAGGAAGAAAAATAATTAAGTACATAAATTGTACATAAACTTTATAATAAGACAGACGCTAAAAATCTATTATTACACAAATATTTCTTAAGTAGTAACACCAAAAAGGTGATGACACAAGATGTTAAAAAAACAAAATATAAACTTCATCATCATCATTAGGTCTTCAGTCCTGGAACTGGTTAGACGCGTACCATCATTGTTTCCTATTCTGAACGAACCTACAGATTTCGCTGAAATTTGCACAGTCTGCATCTATAATTATCTGATCTAGGTCTACATCTACCTCTTTTTTCCTATCTCTGCTTGTAATATATCACATACTATTCCCCAAAAATGCCTTAGAACGTAT